>PVHX01000234.1:0-206284 GCA_004024805.1 Geosciurus inauris
AACGAGAGACATTTTAAAAACACATTTTAGAGAAACTCCTTAGTGAATTTTAGTTCTGAATTCTGAATTTCTCTTGTGAGCCTTACTCTGGAAACAAGATTATCAAGTGAGCGTGGCTCCTGGTTCTAGGGATGCAGATAGCTGGGCCTTTCAGAGGGCTGCAGGTGTAGGAAAAGTTGACTGTCACTATCTTCCATCTTGGGGACCCCAAGAAGAGTAAAAGCACCAAGACTAATCCCTCTCCCTGGTGCTGTCAGATCTCCAGGGAGCACCTGCCTACCACTACAGATTTTCTAATGCCAATGCCAATCCCATCAGGTCTCATAGCCCTTTTTCCCAAGCTCCCATGACCATGCTGCTCTCTATTTGGCCTTTTCCCTGAATGTGCATCTAGTAAATTCTACTGTATCTTTTGCTTCTCCTTGTGCCTTAAATTAAAACCTAGCACTCTCTCAGAGGATCTCGCCACCTTCTCCCCATACTCACTGCCAACAGCTTCTCAAAGTCTCATTGCTTCCTCATTTTTTTTTAAGAATTCAATCCCAGCAATGGAAATGTTGGGCACCTGAACCCCTCCCCATTCTCTGGACCTCAACAACCACCTAAAGGAAGCAAAAGTATTGTGACAGGGCACTGAATGTTACTAATAATCAAGCAAATTCTAATTAAAACAACCCATTCATTCCAATGCCTTTCAAACTGGCAAATGTTTCAAAATTATAAGCCCAACAATATTAAGTTTATTGCTGATATGGATACACAAGACTCCTAAAGCACAAGCAGTAAAATCAAGAACCAATAGATGAGATGGATTCAAACTATAAAACAAAGCAAACAATCAATAGCATGAAGAGAGAGCTTACAGAATGGGGGAGAATCTTTACCACATGCACCTCAGATACAGCACTAATCTCCAGTATATAAAAAGAACTCAAAAAACATAACACCAAAAAAGCAAATAATCCAATCCGTAAATAGGCTGAGGAACTAAACAGACACTTCACAGAAGAAGATATACAATCAATCCACAAATATATAAAAAAATAGTTCAACATCTCTAGCAATTAGAGAAATGCAAATCAAAACTACTCTAAGATTTCATCTCACTTTAATTAAAATGGCAACTATCAAGAATACAAGCAACAACTCATGTTGGTAAGGATGTGGGGGAAAATGTGTACTCATACGTTAGGACTGCAAATTGGTGTAACTACTATGGAAAGCAGTATGGAGATTCCTCAGAAAACTTGGAATGGAACCACTATTTGACCCAGCTATCCCACTCCTTTGTTTATATCCAAAGGACTTAAAATCAGCATACTACCATGATGTAGCTACATCAATGTTTATAGCAGCTCAACTCACAATAGCTCACAATAGCTAAACTATGGAACCAACCTAGGTGTCCTTCAACAGATGAATGGATAAAGAAAATGTGCTATGTATACACGATGAAATATTACTCAGCCTTAAAGAAGAATGAAATGATGGCATTTGCCAGTAAATGGATGGAGCTGGAGAATATCATGCTAAGCAAAATAAGCCAATCCCAAATAACCAAAGGCTGAATGTTTTCTCTGATATGCAAATGCGATTCACAATAAGGGGGAAGGGCTAGGGAAGAATAGAGTTACTTTAGATTAGGCAGAGGGGAGTGAAGGGAGGAAAGGGGGTATGGGGAAAGATAGTAGAATGAATCTGACATTATTACCTTATGTGCATATATGACTACATGACTGGTGTGATTCTACACCATGTATGACCAGAAGAATGAAAAGTTATACTCCATTTACGTATGATGTGTCAAAGTGCATTCTACTGCCATGTATAACTAATTAGAACGAATTAAAAAGAGAATTCTCAGGCACTGATGGAACAGTACCTTAGTGTAGCCACAGTGGACAGCAAGTTTGTAGTAATAGCCAGTTGAAGATAAACATACCCAGAAATGCTACCTCTAGATACATGTCCACATGTACAAGAAGAAAAACATTGTAAAGTTGATTTCAGTAATATTCACATACACATAACAACCTAAATGTCTATCAATGGGTAACTGGTAAATTGATACACTATAACAGTACATAGCAATTGAAATACATAGGCAACAAAAAGTGAAATTGGATAATGGTTATCTGGAGAATAAAGGAGGGTATTGGGATTTGGGATGGGCACAAATGGATTCATCTATGTCTATTATATTTTATTTATTACATTCGAAAAGAAGAGAAGGGACATGAAACAAATAAGCTAAAAGAGTTAAGCCTTAGTAACAGGTAAATTTTTTTAAAAAGGAAAAAAATGTTCAGCCAATTCTTCTTGGCAACAAAATTGGAAACCTGGAATAACTTTAGAATTCCAAATATCCCCTAGCAATATAAATGCTGTGTACATAGGAAAAAGGAAAGATGTTTGGCAGTTATTCAATTAATTTCTTTGTTATTAGATATCTAAGATTAAAATTTGCATGAAATTAATTCAGGTGAAAAACAAGTTATTCTTAAGTATTTAATATTGACGGTGAGTACCAAATAATAGTCAAATCCTCTCTATACTTTGCATTATGTGGAAACAATCTTATGCAAGTACAAATCTCTAAAATGTTCAGTAAAAAAAAAATAAGTAATTTGTTTCTACACCTGGCCTTACTTAAGGAGAGTAATACTTTATTTATTCAACATCATTGTGAAATGAAGTGTTTCAAATAATTTTACGCCTTTAAGTGCCAAGACTTGTCTTTTTATAATTTTAACCACTTGTATTGGAGTCAGTTTTGGAAGGCTATTACACATTTGGATGTTTTTTCTCCCTCTTTTAAGGCAGTACACAGAATATGATTAAAGTTTTTGTGCTAACCCAGGGTCAAGATCAGTTAGGCTCCTAATCACATTTTGCCTTGTAATTCCTGAGGACTCTTGTCCACCTTTCTTTCCAGGAAATATATGTTTTTGGAGTTCCCTATACACTTTGGGCTGTTAAACAATTGCTGGATGTTTCTCCGGAAAGCTGCTCTGTTTCATAGCCATCCAAACCATCACTTCAATTGACTTCACTGAGTTTAAGTAACATCTATTCACAAACACACGTATGCCAATATCCTTTCACTTCCACAGAACTTCTGATTGATCTGGTCCATACTTCATAATTATCTTTACCCATATCAATAGTTATTTGTACATAAGGACTGTTTATCCCAGCAGTAAACAACCAAGGGATAGGAGTTTGAAATTGCTATGAATGTTTTAAGCCTGTGTCCTCCTTTAGTCTCAGGATGTCAGCCCCTAGAAGCTGCTTTCCTGTTACCCTTTTCTTATTTGCTGCTTCTAGTCCATCCTGGGCTAGGAAATAAGATAATTTATTCAAAAGTAAGGATAAATACATTGTGACTGACAGGCTAGTCTATCGCCTATGAGGGAAATGTGTAAACTTGGGTACATTCATCCCTTTTTAAGCTCTACATGTGTGTCTAGTTCCTGCTCTTCAGTAATGTCCCAGAATAGTCCAGTTCCTAGAGCTCCCTTAAGAGAGTGAGCCATTACCAAATGTGGACCCACTTCAAGTTAGGTGTGAATTGATTCCAGGGGCATCATGACAGAATTTACCCTTCTTTTGATTCTCCTTCTGGACAGACAAAATGGCATTCTTATTCTTGAAAATTTTTAGAACTAAATCTTATATTTGGGAAATTTTATTAAAATATTTCTGACTGACAGACTGATAGCAAAAGCATGCAATATAAATCCATGCCTGTATGTTATAAACTGCCTTCTAGAATATATTAAGTAATTCCACTTAACTTCCAAACCAAGAAATCTGAAGTAGACATTTTATTCTGTATGCCAGACATCAGCAGACTGCAGCTTTCAAGCCAAAAGCTGGCTGCTTTTGCAAATGTAGTTTTATCAGAACTCAACTCATTAGTTTATATATTATCTATGATTGCTTCCATGATACAGTGGCAGAGCAGAGTGGGTGAGACAGAAATTTTATGGCCCAAAAAGCCTAAGGTATTTTTAGAAAAAGCTAGCCAACTCCTGATCCATGCTAACTAATCACCCTGGCCTAAGTAGGTTTATATTTATAAGGCAAATTACAACAAATAGGAAATATGCAAAATAATCAGACTAACTTTTGAGCAAATGCTTAACTGTTTCTGAGCTATTTCAATGTCATTGGTAAATTCTTAATGACTGACATTTGTCCCACTGGACAAAAAAAATGTATAGGCAACACTGGAATTTACACAAGTATCTCTGATGAATACCAGTGATGACATCCTCTAACTGCAGTTGAAGCACAAAGGAGAATGCACATCATAATTCTGTCCCAGACATAAAATTAGATAAAAGATAGAAAACCCTTAAATAATTAGTGTGCTCTGCAATACAAAGCATAATTAATGTACTGTTAGACCCACAGTTTGGAAAAACTACAAATACTGAGAAGTGGCTGGTAATTAATAGACTGTAATGTTACTCAGGCAAGCTAATGTTTATACTATTTAAGAAAATACAACAAATGTTATTTGGAACTACTTACATTTTATCGAGGTTAATCACTATAATATTAAGAAAAGGAAATACAACATAATTCCTTTCTAAATTTGGTACCAGAAAATAGATCCCTGTCATTCAACCATTATATTTTATGGGGCATGTCAAAGACTTGCTTGATGAATTATTTATAATGTTTGGGGGGACATGATTTGACCCATGTTAACCCAAGTCCCCATGAAATAACAGTCTAAATTTTATATGGGTTCCAACACATTTTATATGTAGCACATATCTTTAACAAGCCCATTGGGTTGGATTTCATTAAAATTCAACCTGATTTCTGCCTCTCAATGCTCTTTGAAACTATTCACTGAATGAAGCTTTGCCCCTGCACTGATGAAAACTCAGAAGGTCTCATAAGTTTTCTGCTCATTGTAAGGTGAAAATGCTACCATGGCCACTGAAGAACAGTTACAATCTTATTTAATAGATTAAAAGTTCAATCAGCCTAAGACATTAATCAACACTTCATCCTCTACCCAACTAATAACACCTTACATTCATTTATCTCTTACAAAGGACAAGTACTACTCTGTGTATTTTACCTAAAAACAACCTGAAATGCTACAATAATCAAGACAGCACGGTATGCTGAAAGCTTAAAAACATGGATCAGAACAGGTCACAACAGAATGGAATAGAGTTCAGATATAGACTCCACACAAATAGAGTCAAATGATCTTTGAAATAGAAGAAAAGGCAATTCAAAGAAGGGATAGTGTTTTCAACAAATGGTCTCAGAATAATTAAACATTTATATAAAAACATAGAAACCTAGACACAGACTTCGTGCCTTTTACAAAGATTAACTCAAAAGAGATCACAGACATATGTGCAAAAGGCAAAAACTCATAGAACTTTGAGAAGAAAACAGGATAAAAACCTAGTTGATCTCGCTTTTAGATACATCAAAAGCAAAATACATGAAAGAAAAAAACAGATATGTTGGAATATTTATTAAAATTAAAAACTTTAGCTTTGTGAAAAAAACTGTTAGAGAATAAAAAATAACCACAGATTGGGCAAAAATCTTTTCAAAATAACATATAATAAGGAATTTGTATCTAAAACATACAAAGACCTTTTAAAATTCAATAAGAAAATAAACAACTTATTTTTAAAATAAACAGAAAAATCTAAACAGAGACCTCACCAAAGAAAATATGGGAATGGCAAACAAACATATGAAAATATGCTCAACATTATTTGTCATTAGAGAATTGCAAATACAACTGCATAACTATTAGAATGGCTAAAATCCCCAAATTGGCAATACCAATTGCTGATAAGGATGTGAAACAATAAGAACTGTCATTTATTTTTCCCTTTTTTATTGGCACATTATACTTATATATAACAGTGGGATTTGTTATAATATATTCATACATGCACACAGTACAACAGTATAATTTGATGAATTTCATTCCCCAGTACCTCCCCATTCCCTCCCCACCCTCCTCCTGATCCCTTTCTTCTATTCTACTGGTCTCTCTTCTATTTTTTAAAAATTTGTTCTAATTAGTTATACATGACAGTAGAATGCACTTTGACACATTGTACACAAATGGAGCACAACTTCCCATTCCTCTGGTTGTATATTGTGCAGAATCACACCAATAGTGTAATCATATATGTATATAGGGTAATAATGTCTCTCTCATTCTACCGTCCACAGCGCCACCCCTCTTCTCACCCCCCTCTGCCCAATCCAAAGTTCCTTCATTCTTCCCTACCCCTCCCTCCACTATGGATCGGCATACACTTATCAGAGAAAATATTTAGCCTTTGGTTTTTAGAGATTGGCTTATTTCACTTAGCATGATGTTCCCCAGTTCCATTCATTTACCTGCAAATGTCATAATTACATTTCTCTTTAAGGCTGAGTTATACTCCATTGTGTATATGTACCACATTTTCTTATCCATTCATCTGTTGAAAAACATCTAGATTGGTTCCATAGTTTAGCTATTGTGAATTGACCTGCTATAAACATTGATGAGGCTGCGTCACTGTAGTATGCTGATTTTAAGTCCTTTGGGTGTAAACAGAGGAATGAGATAGCTAGGTCAAATGGTAGTTCCATTCTGTTTTCTGAGGAATCTCCATACTGCTTTCCAGAATGGTTGCACCAATTTTCAGTCCCATCAGCAATATGAGTGTACCTTTCCCCGCCACATCCTCTCTAACATTTATTATTGCTTGTATTCTTGATAATTGCCATTCTGACTGGAGTAAGATGAAATCTTAGAGTAGTTTTAATTTTCGTTTCTCTAATTGATAGAGATGATAAACATTTTTCCATATATTTTTTGATTGATTGTATTTCTTCTGTGAAGGGTCGGTTCAGTTCCTTAGCCCATTTCCTAATTGGGTTATTTGGTTTTTGGTGTTAAGTTTTTTGAGTCCTTTATATATTCTGGATATTAGTGATCTATCTGAGGTGCATGTGGTAAAGATTTTTTCCCATTCTGTAGGCTCTTTCTTCACATTATTCATTGTTTCCTTTGCTGCAATTTGAATCCAACCCACTTATTGATTCTTAATTTTACTTCTTGTGCTTTAGGAATCTTGTTAAAGAAGTCAGATCCTAAGCTGACATGATGAAGATTTGGGCCTACTTTTTCTTCTATTAGGCATAAATTCTCTGTTCTAGTGCCCAAGTCTTTGATCCACTTTGAGTTGATTTTTGTGCAGTGTGAGAGAGAGAGGTTTAATTTCATTCTGCTACATATGGATTCCCAGTTTTCCCAGCACCATTTGTAGAATAGGCTATCTTTTCTACAATGTATGTTTTTAGCACCTTTGTTTAGTAAGAGATGACTGTATTTATATGGGACATTATTATCCTATGTCTTCCATTTTGTACCATTGGCCTGCATGTCTATATTGGTGCCAATGCCATGCCATTTTTGTTACTATTGCTCTGTAGTATAGTTTGAGGTCTGGTTTTGTGATGCCTCCTGCTTCACTATTCTTGCTAAATATTGCTTTGGTTATTCTGGGTCTCTTATTTTTCCAAATGAATTTCATTTTACTTTTTCTAGTTCTATGAAGAGTGTCTTCAGGATTTTAATAGGAATTGCATTAAATCTGTGTAACAGTTTTGGTGGAATGGCCATTTTGACAATATTAATTCTGCCTATCCAAGAGCATGGGAGATCTTTCCATCTTCTAATGCCTTCTTTAATCTCTTTCTTTAGTGTTCTATATTTTTCATTGTAGAGGTCTTTCACCTCTCTTGTTAGATTAATTTGCAAGTATTTTTTTTAGGCTATTGTGAATGGGGTAGTTCTCCTAATTTCTCTTGCAGTGGATTCATCACTTATGTATAGAAATGCATTTGATTTATGGGTATGGATTTTATATCCTGCTACTTCGCTAAATTCATTTATTAAGAACTGTCATTTATTGTTGGTGGGAATACCACAGTGCAAGATAGTTGGCAATTTCTTACAAAGCCAAATAGAGTCTTATATGATCTTAAGAAATTGTCCAACTGAGTTCAAAATATGTCCACACAAAAATCTGAACATAAATCTTTATAACAGGTCTACTTAGACTGTCAAAAACTGGAAGTAACCAAGATCTCTTTTAATAGCTGATTAAATGAACAAACTGTAGAACATACATACAATGAAATATTCAATGGCAGAAAGAACTGCACTATCAAGAAATCAAAAAACAGGTGAATCTTTAAAGTGCATATTGTTAAATAAGAGAAGTCAGTCTAAAAAGGCTACCTATTGTATGATTCCTTTTATACACATTCCAGAAAAGGAAAAACTATGGCAATGATTAAAATATTTCTGGTTTCCAAGGGTTTGGGAAATCACAGGAGAATTTATAGGGCAGTGAAATTATTCTGATATTGTAACTGTGAATACATGAAGTTATGCATTTATCAAAATACATAGAACTTTATAGCACAAACAGTAAACTTAAAAATCATTAAGGAAGTCAAGGGAAACTCAGATATAATATGTAACAAAACAATTCAACAAAATGTATGAAATGACCTCATTGAAGAAGGTTAGGTAAAACAGTGCTGCCCTACTTAGAAAATGAATAGAGTCTAAGACTAAATGCAAAAGGAACTGTGCATAAGCACAGTACTCTAACTGATAAAGATGTTTCCCATAGAGTTATGATTAACAATTCTGAAGCCACTATATATGTATGCTAGAAATTAATAATTAAGTAAATGGATGGCAGATAGTAGGAGCTAGTTTTCTCACTGTCAGTATGGGAATTTGCAAATAAGCAAGAGCAAAAAGCTAGAGTGATCCACATGGTACTGATTAGAGTTGGAGACAATGGTATGAACTAATGTTTAGCTTAATATAGATATAAATGGTTATGCACATACAACACACACATACTGTTAGGATACATGAATTTGCTTGTTCTGTCAATTGAGAGGGCTTAGAAGCAGATATACTAGTCATAAGCAGCACACTTAGCACTCAGACCTTGAGTTCTAATACTACACTTCAATGAAAGTAATGTTTCAATAAAAGAATTCTTGTAGAAATTCTAGTATTAAAGCAGGAAATATACAAGATGAGTATGAAGCATCCTGTACCAGAAAACAAAGAAATGCTCAAGAAAACAAAAAAAGAAACATACACACAATAACAATGGTATGTCAAAGAGAAACAGAAGTCAACAATGGAGCCCCAGAAATCAAAGCTAGAATAATTTGAATTTAAAAATAGGGTGGTTTTGGTTTATAATACAAAGTGTAAGTAAATATCCATGAGTCTATATCAATAAAAATAAATGAATAAATAAGTAAATGCAGAGAAAAGACAAATTTCCAGTGCAAAATTCCAAATAATTTATATAGGTACTCCACCCTCAAGGAGGTGGAACATAAATGTCCCCCCATTTAAGGGTAGATTGCACAAAATGAGTTTCTTCCACAGAGTACACTATGGAAAGAAGGAAAAAGAGTAACTTGTGATAATAGAGAGATCTGACAAACAATATCTTAGCTATTGGGTGACAAGATTGGTTTTAGTAATAAGTTACACTGGCGATATGTAACCTTGATGTGATATGATGAAAATTGGCACTCTGTTGTCTTTCTTCCAGGAAAAAAAAATATAACCCCAGTTTCATTATAAGAAAAATATCAAATAAATATCAATTAAGAGATATTCTATAAAATACCTGACCAGTACTTCTCAAGATTGAGAAACCACTCTTATCCATTTCTTTTAAAATTCCTATATTTTTTTCCTCACATCTTATTTTGGTAAACAACATCTGTTGCTTGAGTTGGAACTTCAATTTTAAGGCCCTGAGATAGATAGATAGATAGATAGATAGATAGATAGATAGATAGATAGATAATCAATAAATATCTGTGAGATAGCTTAGCCATGGACAATGATAAATAGAACCCTGCTAACTTTATGTTATACCCTAAGTAGATTATAAACTCCTCAAGTGCTATAATCATATCTTCTACATATACATAATCATACATATACACACACAACTTCTATCTTAAAATTGACAAGAAATACTGGTAGCTGACCTGGTGATGTATCCTTATATACTAAATTCTGCAAAAACAATCAAACATGAATCTGAGGTTAGGGCACAAAATTTGGAGCCAGAATTTGGGACTGTGGGTTTCTAGCTAGGTCACTAGTAGCCACTTGCAAAGCTGGCATCACAGATTACAGAAAGATCCAGATCAGACAGCCAACACTGAAGATCGATGGAATGACAA
The DNA here is from genome assembly GCA_004024805.1 of Geosciurus inauris. Taxonomy (NCBI): domain Eukaryota; kingdom Metazoa; phylum Chordata; class Mammalia; order Rodentia; family Sciuridae; genus Geosciurus; species Geosciurus inauris. The sequence goes on from PVHX01000234.1 coordinate 10,297, forward strand.
ATGTTGCCTTCAGAGCAAACTGACATCCAAATATACTATCATAACACATCATCCAGGTAAAATATTATTTTGTACCTTGTAATTTATTTGATTCTGTAAGAATAACATTTTTAGCTGGAAGATTGGTCCCCCTAGAATTGGCAGGCACAGAACTTAAAATTCAAGTGAAACGCATCATTTAGACCCACAAGCTAGCAAACCAACTCCATTTATACTTAAGTCTGTGATAATAAAAATATTTCAGTTCTGAACAGTTCTTCCTTGGCCAGGGATACAGTTTTCCCTTTGTAGACACTTCCTCATAGAAGATGGCCCAAATTATTCACCCTCTGTTAGAAGACTATTAGGGATCCAGGACTGTGGGCAACAGGTTGTATCTAATGAATAGAATGATGGATGTAACAGATCAACCACTCATTCTACCCCAAGTCCTCACCATGGCTGGCGTCTTTCCCTCCCCACTTTGAATACTCCAATCTGCACTGTCCCCGCCCCCGCTCCTTCATCCTGGCTCCAGGCTTACCTCACCTTTGGGGATAGAAAACTCCAGCTAAATATAAGCATGCATCAGAGGCTTCTCTTCCCCACGAGTCCAGCAGCATTGAGTCTTTGTGTCTGCTTCTGTGTGGAACAGGAAAGGGAAAAGAGCCCAGGGGACCCACGAGGCATCAAAGGGAGAAAGATATACTAAACATAGAAAATATACCAATTAACCCATCAAAAATAGCCTTACCATAAATGCTTTCCAACCAATATCCTATGACCTTTGCAAAAACCATTACCCTTATTTACTTCCCATGTCATGTTCCTTAAAAGCAAAACATTTTAAAACCAAAAAGTGATGCAATTTGAAAATGTTCAACCATGAAAGACAAGAAAGATTAATAGGCAGAATTAAGATTGCGGTCAAACAAGAGACTTTGGTAAGTTAGACACAGATGATGTCATGATCAGAGGCAACAGGGTATCTTAGGCAGAGTTAACATCACCTTAGTGGTCAGTGCCCAGGCAAGGGAAGCAATCATCAGGCCAAGAGAACCATACCTCGTGGTAATCCAAGGAGGTACATTTTTACTGGTTGAGGAGAATGTGTACTAAAGCTCTGTGTGGATCCACTCATCGTATAAGAATAATTGGAGCTTCTACAAACGGAATATTTGAACTGAGTCAATTAAGACAGATGTAGATTGTATAACTCTGAAGATGTTCCAATACCTAGTTCTTCCCTAAGAAATTTTTAGTCGATCTGATTTTTAGAATCCTTGGTGCACTTTGAGTCTGCTTTAAGAAGGCAAGCAAAGGAAGTTTAGGCCAGAAATCCTAAATCTTTATCCCCAACTCCCACCTCAGAGGGCATGAAAATCTTAGACCTAATGCCAAGTGACATTTTATGATTTGGTTTGGATTAAGATATCTATGTTAGGATTGTGTTTTCATCCAGAATGTTTTATAATTTCTTGATTACAAAAGTGTCCCCAATTTATACTATAATTTTTCTTTTAATGATGCCAGTTGTCCCTTTGGGGACAAAGCATATTCAAAAGGCTTGTAACCAGCATATTGCTCTGTCTCAGCTCAGTGGCATATGAATAGGAAGCAGTTTCATTTTCTTTAATTTAATTACTGCCTTCACCCAAGCTCCATTCAATCTGCCCTCTGCATCCCTTAATGACATCCTAGGCAGATTTCATTTGACATTTATTTTCCATTATTAAAACTCAGTCCAATTGAAACTTTAATCTAAAACTTGATACCACATCTTCTCCCTTCAGCACAGTTTTGTGCTGGGACCCATGGAGTCGATAGAGGAAGGGACACAGAGGCTCTGAGTTGCTTCCTCCTCCCTGTCTTCAAGGCCACATTCCTTCAGTATATTGGCAGGAAGAAGGCAGAGTTCCAGGTGTCTCTTATTTAACCCACCCCTCGGGTTCCTCTCCCGGTTGGTTGGTTGCTCTGCTTCTTAGGATAACACTGACTAGCTGCAGATCCCCTCCCTGCGGTTAATGTTCAAATATCTGCTTTTTCAAGGAGCCCGTGTAAGAGTTCTCCTCAGGCTTCAGCTTGGTAGAAGTCCCTGACTCAGGAGATCTAGTTCCCATTCTACCTCTCCACTTCCCACAGCTTCCACCTCTAGTGGTGCTCTTCACAATACCATGACAGCTCACTGCCAGGGCCTCCTGCTCTATTTAACACTCTCTTACATGACTCAAGGCTCCTCACCTTCCACTGTGGCCTCTAAGCCCATAGGAGACACCTGCATCCTTGCCTTGGACACACTCCCTTCCAGCCCCACCCTCTCTCAATTCTTCTTCCCTTGCTCAGAGAGGTACAGGGAAAATCAGCATGTCAACCTATGGGGAATAAGATGCCAATCTCCTCATGTGAAAGACATCTCTAATTTCTACAGAAATTTTCTTAGAGGCTCCTCTCATATGGCTTGGGGAAGAGGATGTATAGCTCACTCCTCAGTCAAGGGAAAGAGAAGAAATAACTTCTCAATACAAGCACCACATGCCAATGGCCTCTTTCCCCACACCTCCATCTTTACCTGGTCATAGTCTATTTGTGCTGCTATAACAAAATACATTCCTCCAGGCAATTGATTAAGAACAGAAATTTATTTCCTATAGGTCTCGAGGTAGAGAGGTCCAAGATCAAGGACCCAACATTCAGGGTTTGGTGAGGGGCTTCTCACTGCATCCCCACATGGCAAGAGGGGCAACAGTGTATCCTCAACATGACAGAAGATGGAAGGCCAGAAAGGACTCACTAGTTCCCTTGAGCCACAGGTATTAATTCCATTCCTGAGGATGGAGTCCACATGGCCTAATCATCTCCTATAGGCCGCCTTTAATATCAACACACTGGGTCTGTTGGAACAACATGATAAATTTTAGAGGGTCACATACATTCCAATCACAGCACCCCCTCCCTGGTTGTGTAGAGACTTGGGGGTGGGATGCAAGTAGTGGGTGATAGAAGGGACTCTTCATTACTTCCTTATAAGCCTGAGTGGGTAGGTTCTCCAAGGTTTAGGGCTCTCTTCACAATGAAAAGAAGTTTGCACCTGCTATTTTTGACTATTGGCCCTAGTTCCCATTTGGGATTTTAGGGAAAAGGTCACTTCAGCAGGTTTCAGCAGAAAATGCACAAACTTAAAAAGGAAAAAAACAGACAAGATATTTTGACCACAGAATCCAAGGAACAAATTTGTTTTTCAGGAATGAATGTGACATGTTTGTTTTGTAGACATAGAAATTCTCTCCTGTCCTAAAAGCTCAGTTCTCTTATGAACAGATCAGGAAGGAAGAACTGTTTCTTAAGCTGAGGAAACCTAACAGGTGTTGGTGGTGGGAAACAGACCCCCAGATCTTCAGGACCCTGGTGCCCTCCTCTGACACCTACAGCCGATTGTGCTAGAAATTCCTAGGCCCGTGAAAGACTCCATTTTACCTCATCCTCTAGTCTTTACTTAAACCCAACAGTCAATCAGTGAGGCACTAACTGGAGGATAGTCTGAAGTGCATAAAGTACCGATCTAAGAAGTAAAAAGAGTTGCTATCAGCAGAGGATAGGTGTTCACAGTAGACCCCTAAGGAGATGTGAGCTCCATTTTACAAGGTAATACAGAATAGAGGACTATTGTATCCAGGGCGCTCTGTTCTCTCCCTTCCCAGCTCTGCATCCCCAACAGTCACTCCGTGAACTGACTTGTTTGTAGTCCCTACTGTCTGCTATGTGGCCATGCAGAGAAGAGAGCTAGTTCCTACTCCTAGGCTGCTGGGAGTGAAGATGCACACTCCACCAACAATTGCCGTCAGATAGCACAGTTACTGCTGTGGCAGCCACTGAATAAGCCTTTGTAAACCAAACTGATTTCAAAGGTTTTATATCTAGCCGAGTATGCAGCAATGTTAGGGAAGAAGCCAGGCAGGCAAGTTAGATGCACAATGGTTACAAAGGAGGAGGTGCCAAGAGCAGGCTGGTGGGGCTGGGAGGGGCTGCAGCAGCCAGCCTTGAGCTGGATACTAGTGGTATCTTGCTGAGGTTCTGCCTCCAAGGAGGAGTTCAAGATGAGAGGAGCATGCTAACAATCTTGGACCAGCTTTATGGTCAGAAATAAAGCTCTCCCAGTCCTGAAGGCAGGAAGCATACCAAGGTTCCTTCTTAAAGAAAAGCCTAGAAAAGATGCAGACTTGTATTATCTGATGAGGGCCAGCAAGACAGCAAACTGAGCCTACCAAAGACCAAAGTTTGCTTGGCTTGATCTAGTATCCAGCTTGGATAGTGCTAATAACCAATAACTACACTTCCACAATGTAGCAATTCTGAAATAGCTCCCCAGCTTCTCCCCATTTTGCAGATAAGGAAACTGAGGCATAGAGCAATTACATGACTTGTCCATGTTTACAAAGCTTGTAAGTGGAGCCAGGATATAGACCCTGTAGATCCAGAGTCTGTACCCTCAATCATCTGTGTCTGCGATCTCTGTTGAACTTGAGAAAAGTGCCCCACCCCTCCACAACTCCAAGACAGTGGGCTTCCTCTGTGTGCTCACTGTTATCACTCTGGGTTTCCTGTACTGATTTGCAGCAAAAGGGGAAAGAGTAGGAAGAATTGGCAGGGAATCTGGGGGATGGTCCTTCTCTACAGCCATTCATAGAGGGGACATTCAGGTTGACTTCCAGGATTTTCAGGAAGAAGAAAGTACATTCCTTCCATATCACTGCAGTTCCCCAAAATTCCTTGCTCTTAACCCAGACGTCAGTGCAAGCCCTTTGGTGAATTTTGCAAAGGGTTGAGGCACCACCTAGTGGCTGAAATTAAAAATACTCCCAAAGGAATGTCCCTGGTGAATCCCAGGCAGAGGGAAATAGTGATCTGTCTGAGGCAGGAAAAGGGAACTGAAAGCAAAATTTACTCATGCTAGACGCCTTCTTTCTGCATTCTCTGTTGTCTAGAGATCTACAGCATCAAAACATGTCTTTTCATGCCAGCCTGTTCAAGGACTCTAAGTTTACCCAGTGTCGCAGTCACAAAACAAGAGCTAGAATCCAGGAGCCCCACACTCCAGTCACTTACTCTGCAGTGGGATGTTTTAAGTCTTTCCTCAGGACTTAAAACCATCCTGGATATATGGACCCTACTCAATATCTGGGGGCAACTCAATGTAGAGGTTGGTGGCAAAGAAGGAGCAGAGAAAGAAGAAAGTTATGGGGAGAATATTTGTTCTCCCAAAATAATAGTTGCTGCTGAGTTTATGCAAAAACTCAGAGAAATGGAAAGAAGCAGTGGCACTTTTGCAAGACTGTGCCCTTCTTCCTTGCTATCTCAGGAGTTGTTTTGGGGTGTCTACCCTTCGTGGCTGGTTTTAAGAGCAGCCCAAGGGGACCAGACCAAGCAGGCTTACCCGAGCACTTCTATGGGAGAGAGGTTGGCAGGTCAGGTCCATGTATTCCACGACCCCCCCACAGAACTCTAGTCTAGATCAGGCATGTGAAGGGAGAGAGCTATGGGAAAGAAAGGTAGCTAGGAGGAATAGTCTGAGGAGACAGGATTAAAGACAGTGTCTAGGACTCTGAGCAGTGATGGTCGGGCTTTGGCATCAGGAGCAGATGAGGCCATTAACTGGTAAAACCAATTCATGGTGATTCAGGGTAACTAATGCTACCAAGACCCAGTTCCAGGAAACCAGGCATCTAACTACTCAGCCCCACCTCACCTCTAGAACACTGGGGATATAGAGATATTCCAAGCATTCAGAGGATCAGACAGGAAAGGTCTAAAGGGGACAAGAACAGATTCAAAAAGCAGACAAATCTAGTATCAACCAATGCTAGGTTGGATGTTGGCCAGTCTGTACAAACTTGGTCCCAAGTTTGCTCACAAGAGCATTGTCCTGGGGGCAAAAGAACCTTTGACCTTCAGGAATTGATATTCTGGACGTTTTCTATGAATGAGTCTCCAGATGTTCCTTTCTGTACACAGGCTTTGCTGCATCTACTCTGCAGGCATCCCAGCCCCTACAAGGCTACACTATTCAGGCTAAGACAGAGAATGGTATTTCTCCCATTTGACCTTCAGGAATTCTTGCCCTTCAGGCATATCTGGAATGACACTGCAGTTCACTTCTTTACCTTCTAATTAGTCTGTATAGACAAGTCCCTAAAGTCTCCCTGCCCATGTTCTTTATTGTCCATTTTTGTTCCCCTCTACATTCACTTTCCAGGGTTGGTTCTGTCCTCAGGGAGACGTGGATTCTTTGCCTGTTGTTCTAAGCTGAGCTCAAAGCTTAGCCTCACCAGTGACCATACAGCTTTACTGGTCAGAGTCACATCAGGTCACTCTCCACTCCGTGTCAGATCCCTGACACAGCTACCAGACTATGGTCTCTCCCTATTGCAAAGGCTCAAGTCATTGAAGAACTACCTAAACTTGTTCAGGATAACAGTGTCAACCCTAGGTCTTTATTTATTTGTGATATAGAGCTGATTAGCTTCCCCTAAAGATCAATGAATGGGCCTTCTTCTGTGTATGTTAATGGATCACCTTCCTATTTATATTCCGTTTTGTATTTGAAAGGCTAAGCTGCTATAACAAAGAGGCCCTTAATTACAGTGCCTTAAACATAAAGTTTATTTCTCTCTCATGTTAAAGTTTCAAAAGTAGCCAGCTATTGTACTGGGCACAATCTTTCATGTACACTTCCATTTTTTATTTTCAATACCTTTTAGAGAATTCTGTATTCAATAAAACCTGTGAGCACTATTGTTTAAAAGGTTCTGGGTCATATTTCACAGGAGATACATACTCTTGGCCTTCTCAGAACTCATGAGTTAATGGGAAGACAGAGCAAATTAACATGTATAGTTCAGAGAGAAACAAGCACAGTAGAGAGATCTTTAGGGATTAAATGAGGAAACAGGTTAAGTCTTTACAAAAAAAATACCATATAAGATAGAATTTGAAGGATAAATAAAATTTCAGTAGGTAAGGCAGAGAAAAAAAATGTTACCGATAGGAGAAAACACTATGAACCAAAGCCTGAAGATTAAAAATATAGGAAATCCAGGAGGCAAATGAGAATAACAGTATAGGATATTATACTAGAAGGCTCTGAGGAAGTTCAGAGCCTCAAGTGGAAGACTGGGTGCCAGGTGAGAAAACAGTCCTTCATTGGTGGGCATTGGGGAATCATTGCAATTTCCAGTTGGACAGTGAATATCTGAGCACTGAGATTGATGGAGATGGACTGAAATGGAAATGTTGATGGAAATTTAAGAGAAACCCACAAACAGGGAGGAGAAAGCAGAGGTTGAAGTCAGGTAATGGATGCAAGGAGAGAGCCTTAAGGGAAACCCCCACTGGAGGCAAGTCTGATAAGACTTAAACTGGAATGTTGGAAGTGAAAAGGAGAAATACAACAATGCAGAGTTCTCAAGGTTTGGCTACTCAAAACATGGGGCTGCTGCTACAGGATGCAAGTCAGAGTTGAGATGAGAAGGGAGGGTGGGGCGGAGGAGTTCAGTTTCAAATGTTAAGTTAAAATTCCTAGAGGACCTACATGGGGCTTTCTAGAAGCAGTGCAAAATGTAATTCTGAGAAGATAAAGCTATTTCTATTATAAGACACAGATGCAAAAGTAGCCTGCAGGGAATTATACCTAGAGAGATAAGAGAATACAAGACTGCCAAGGAAGAGGACTTGAAGCAAGGCTGACAAGACCTCAGAAAAAACACGTATTTAACTGTACAGGGAAAAAACTTCAGGGATAAAAAAGAAGCAGCAGTTTCATCTGAAAAGCTGAAAGACCATAAGTGTGCAGTGTCCTAGGAAAGAAAAGAAGGACTTTTCAACAAGGGCAACTATGTCAAGCAAAGAGAACTCTAGGTGACAGAGATGGACAAAGATATTGAGCTTTACAATCAGTCTGGAAGTTATAATTTTTAGGATTAGAATTTGAGTAAACTGGGAAGGAGGAAAACAAATGCTTGAGGCAGTGAGTTAGGGAAGTAAGAAAAAGAACGTAGGAAATTAGAAAGGGAATAACAAAATAGACCAAAAGAATTAATGAAGCACAAAATAATGAATTAAAAAATAGAACTAATGAATAAATACACTTCTCACTAATAAATACTATTGTGTCCTTGTAAAAATTAATTACTAGTGAATCTAGTTTTAAAAATAAAGTGCAAAAAGACATAGAAAGAAATGTGGGAAACCACCACACATAAAGAAGAAATTAAAAGAATTATAATAGTCGACTTTGCTCACCTCTGCACAAATAAATCTGAAAATCAAGATTAAATGGATACTTTTCTATGGGCATGTAATTTATCCCAAATACCCAATAATGATTTAATTATATTTTTGAAAACAATATAAGTGACCATAAAACTACTATAAATAATAAAATAATCAGTAACATGAAGATATGTCAAATTAATATGTAGAAATTAACAGCTTTCATGTACGAAAGCAATGAGTTGGAATACATTGGAAGAAAATATTTCCTTTCCAAAATCAACAAAATATATAAAATAACTGGAATAAACTTAATAAAATGGAAAAAACATATAAATAAAATTTAACTACTATGGCAATAAAACATGACCAAGTAAAATATGCTTATTTGTAAAAAATAAAATGAGTCAAATAAATAAAGATACCCCAAAGGGTGTAGAAAGCCAAGGGTTTAAAAAGCCAAGAAATTCTTGAAATATATACATGTTTATTTAGATTATGATTAATGTGGCATTGAAAATCAGTGTGGGAAAGACAAAGTATTCAAAAATTAGTTTTGTCATCTGAGTTCCAATTGGTATTAGAACTAAATAGGAAAGCCAGAGAGAAAGGAAGGAAAAGGAACATGAGTGAATTCCTTGATGAACCTGGCTTGAAAAAGTGTTTCTCATTCTAAATTAAAAAAAAAAAATAGAAACCAGAGAGAAAATATATATAAATAAAAAAACATGCTTTAAAAAAAACTGCAAATATTAAAGCCATAAGCAAAGTCAAAACATAAATGACAAACAGGGAAGAATTATTTGCAACTCCTATTACATAAAGTACTGATCTTAATATGCAAATAGTCCTAGAATTGAATATGACAACACAATCACCCCAATATAAAAGTAGATAGTTCCCCAAAAAGGAAAGAGATACATGCAAAGATATTCAAGATAATAAGAGAGAAGCAAATTAAAACTATACTGAGATAACGTTCGTTGCCTTTAGATTGGCAAATATAATTAAATTTGTTAACTCAGTATATTAGTTTCCTATTGCTTCTGTAAAAATACACACATTTAAAGGGGTAAACAACACAGAAGTATTATCTTACAGCTTTGTGGGTATGGGCCCCACCAGTGAGTCTGAACTAAAATAAAAGTGTCAGCAAGGTGGCGCTCCTTCTGGAAGCTCCAGGAGAGATTCTGTGACCTTTCCTCTTCCAGCTTCTAGAAGCCTCCCACACTCCTTTGCTTGTGGCCCCCTTCCTCTATCTACAAAGTCAGCGATGTTGCATCACTCTGAATCTTTCTTTAGTCACATCTTCCTCCGACTCACTCATCTGCCTCCCACTTCCATTTGTAAAGACACTTGTAATTATAATGGACCCATTAGATGATCCAGAAAAATCTCCCTATCTTAACATTGGCTGATTAGCAACCTTAGTTCCTCTTTGCTGTTTACCTAACATGTTCAGGGCCCCAGGTATTGGTACTTGACACCTCTGTGGGAAGCACAGAGGGATGATTCTCTGTACTGCACACACTACCTACACAGTTGTAGGAAGTTGGCACTCTCATCAGAATGCTCTCATGAGTATGAGGGAGGATAGGTTGGTACAAGGACTGGGTAAGGTAACTTGGTAACATCTACAAAGACTTAAAATGCACATAACCTTCGATCCAGCAATTCCACCTTAAGAATCTATCCTACAGATATACTTTCAAAGAGATAAAATGATGAGTATCTAGGATTACTTGTGATAGCAATGTTTGTAATAGCAGAAGATTGGGAATAACTTAAATGCTTATTAGCAGAAAGCTGATTGAAATAGTGATGGTACATCTCTGCAAAAGAAATTTAAAAGAATAATCCTTAAGGTAGTTAAGTTAGGAAGAATAAAGAGAGGAATAGTGCACATAAAGTGCTATGTGGTAGAAGCTTAGAGTGAGATAAGAATCTATATGTGTACTTACTAGAAAATACAAATATCTTTAAATTTCTTTATGCAAAGAAACTCAGGAAAAATACACAAAAAACACAATGATGATTATCTTAGAGGTCAAGGATGGATAAGTAGAAAGCATGTAATAATTCACACACACACACAAGACTCACTTTAAATGTATCCATCTCTAAGGATTCTTCCTGTTTTCTTTATAGCCATTCATAGTTCTTTAAACATTTGTGTTAATATTAGAGGACCTATATGCTTCTCTCTCTTTTTTTAATTATCTTAATTTGTGCAGAACCCTTTCCTCCACCTACCTAATGATAAGAAGAAAAAGGGAAGAGCAGAAAAGATGGAGGAAAAGATGCCACTTTCTGAATCTTTAGGAGAAGAGAATGTTTTATGTTTATCAAAAAGAAGCATGAATTTTAAAATGGTTAAGAAACACTGCACAAAACTAGAAACACCTGGAGGGCAGACATAATACTCTACAAATAGCACTTCTCACACTGCATTCTAGCAGTCTGGTTTTTTCTGCCTCCCCCACTAAACCACTGGCCCCTTAAAGCAGGTTTCTTTGTAGTTTCCCTGCATGCAAGAGGTGATCTATTTAAAGGGCTGGATGAAAACTCATGTGCATTTCCTTTTAGAGTAAAGAGTTGGGGAAATGAGCTCTCAGACACATAAATTTTGTAAAAGTTCTTCCATGTTTTCAGGACTCTAAGACACTTATGTTTTCACAATCCAGCATCTGCAAAATGGAGTTGTGCCCATAGTCACTGTCATCTGAGGAGCACTGCTGGTACAGCTGTTGCCACCCACATCACTGCAACTTATGTCATAGCCATTTCTGCTGTCACCTCGGTTGAGGTATTTGTAAGGTGACCACATAATTTCATCTTTCCAACTGAGGCTCTTTAGAGAGTGAAGGGACATTACCTGATGAGATGCCATGACAAGAGTCAACTTGGACCTTGTCCAAGCAAACCTGGCCATAGGGTCACTCTAGTTATGTAAGTCATTAGTACCAAGTAGATTGGATAAGTATCATTCAAATGTGTACACTGAAATAAGCATTGGCATTAAAAATTATGACCACAAAAGCAGTTAAAAGATCATAAATTAGTGAGATAAATATTCATTTTTGGAGGAATGACCACAATTCCATGTTTTCTTATAAAGCAAACACCTGGAGTTCATGAAAACTAAGAAAAGAAAATACCTACAAATATATAAAAGTGTGTTACATTTTGTTGGTGGGAAACATGCAAAAGAATTGCCTTTTGCAATTGTTTTGCAACTGAAGACAGGAGAAAGTGCTAAATCCCTCAAAGTTAATTAAAAAAAAATTCCAGGGGCTGGGGCTGTAGGTCAGTGGTACAGTGCTTACCTCCCATGCATGAGTCACTGGGTTTGATCCTCAGCACCACATAAAAATAAATAAATAAAATTAAGATATTGTGTCCATCTACAACTAAAAAATATATTTTAAAAAATTTTCAAAGTAAGGAGAAGGCTCTGTAACCAATGCAGTGTCATGACACTTGCTAGGCACTATGTCACAGTCTATGGCAGTTGTTTCCTTCTCAAAAGTCATGGTGTATCTGACAATTGACAGTACCTTCGCTTCATTGAGATGTAGTACTTTATCTACACATGAGAAGTGACCTTCTCATTGGCACATACCTGGCTATATCTAGATTAGGGATGTTTCTGAAGTAGATTTATCAAGTCCCTTCAGTTCTCCCTGGCAGTGGGCTAGGCCAACCTTCAGGCCAAGCTCTGGCCAGAATACAAAACTCCTCACTGGGATTGTTTACCTCTTTTACTCAGATATGAGCAAATTCCAAAAGAATTACTACATAAATTTGTAAATACTGTCTTTAATAGGCCACAACATTGGATTCTAATATCTGGGCCTGATTCCTATTTCATATTATACGACCAGGGCCAGTGCCTACAGGTTGCATAATAATGACACCACCAGACACAGTGGCTTTGCAGTTGCACAGTGGTGACCAGTCAGGACATAAGCTGTCAATGTCATAATGCCACAGAGGACTGTGTAGCGTAACTTGGTAATACCCACAACCAGTGTGCTGCCGGGCACCAAATCAATGTGAAGTAAAATCCTTATTTCAATACATCTCACTGAATCTGCTTCTTGGCTTACATAGTCAAGATGCCCACCTCAACTGTCATAATTAGGATTCCTAAATATATGGGAATGGAAGCTTATGATTCTAAACTCCTGGCATTTTTGTTGATCAAGGAATACCTCTTGGTTAGAAAAAGGGCTTATTTTCATACTCCTGCCATCACTGCTACTTCCCCTCACTACACCAGAATTAAGGGACTCAGGAGCCAGCTCTTCACCAAAGGCAGATGTGTTAGAGTCAGGGTGGGAATGGTCCATTCTTCATCTGCTGGACCACCATTCCAGCTCACCTGGCCTTTCACTGGTCCCTAACAACCACTTCCATGCCTAGATTCTGAGGGTGACCTTAGAAAATTGACGGACTCTTGTAAGTATGAGGATCCAAAACTCACCTCAGGACCTATACACTGCTCAGAAAATAAACTCGTCCCTTCCTTAGCCCCAAAGTACCAAGAAGTACTCAGGTCCTCCTGAAGTGGTGTCACTGAATGGTAAGACCAGGAAATAAAATACCTGCATAACTCAAAGTTTCACTAGCCCATGATTACAGATTTGTCCTCTCCCATGGCTCTGGATCAATGTACCCCAAATCATGTCCTACACCAAAGCAGTACCCAAAATGTTATTAGCCCCAACACTACCAAACAAAATGCAAAAACCAATGTAATCATTTGTCCCATGGTGGTAATTTATTCTGATCCAGCAGATCTAGAACTAAATTTTCTCCCATTCACCCTAAGGAATACAAGCTATCTGATCTCCAGTGTGAGGGCCATCTCTTGTCTGCATTTTATTCTCCAACTGAGCTTCCATAAACATGCCCAACGTCATGATATTTGCAAAACAGTTGTTTCCAGATTCAAGGGAAAGTTTGTGGTCATGAAACTGGCCACATGTAGAAGGATCCAGATGGCTAAATAACCAGGACACTCCAATACACCTCCAAAGCAGGTCTCTCTAAGTAATAATTCTGCTGGTTTGGAGTCACCATTCTGGCACCTTCCCTACCTAGTGCTTTACCCCAGGTCAGCAATATAATCTACTGGCTATATTCTCCACCTGAGCCCCTTGACACTTTTCAAAATGAAACATTCCAATGACCCAAACCAAGAAGCATTCCTAACTGCTCCCCCCACCTGCTCTAGATCCTGGGGAATAGGATGGCCTTAGAACAAAGGCAGGGTGGGGAAAATGGGGGGACTTTGGTTGCCACTTTGGTGTGTCCATTCCAGGGTCCCATGCACCTGTGCCCCATACCTTCACCTCCACCAAGTCTGCCTCACTGAGAGTTTGTCTGCCTCAATGATGCCACTGCCAAGTTGTCGGTAGCTACCTAACTCCCACAGCAGGGTCCCAGCCCTGGAATGAATAAGGAGGAGGACACAGAGGCACTGTGGTCAGGAGTATCAGAGGAAGACGCGTACTAACCAGCCTGTGCTCTGTGGATTACAGTTTATTTTACCCAAACCCACACTTGTTTTCCCTCCTTCCTAGTTAGCAGCCCCAGATCATCCTCAGCCTTACTGTGGCCCAGCAACCTGCCTGAGGGCACGTATGCAGCATTCCCAAGCCCACAAGAAACTGAAGCAAACAGCCAAATCTAACGCCAACACACATCCTTCCAGCAACAACATCTACTTTACTCTGTGGGAGAATTGTTTCCTTGGAAGAAGAAAACAATCTTCCTTTGGCTTTATTTTAATTCCATGTAAGTAACACTGGAGCTGTAAATAAATGCAACATGTATCCTAGAGGGTACTTTTAAGAACAAGCCAGTAATTATTTCAAATTAATTTATCAGTTTTAATGTATTTCACTTCTTCTGATAAATATCTGAAATGCTTCTGTAGTGTACTGGATATTTCTGCATTGAACTTCCTCTAGAAATTCACTATGTCTTGGAGCTTCAGACTCTGGACCAACCTACGGGGAGATGGTTACAGGCTCTTTAGGGTTGTATTTGGTGTGTGGCAAAAGAAGGGTAATATTCATGGTAACTTTTTTTAACCATGAAAAATAATGGAATGGATTACCCTTTGCTATGCTTCAGCTTTTATATATTGCTGCTTATATCCAGAAATCATCATCTCTGATAGATTCTATGCACATTTTGGCATGGCTGATACTCTGGGGTGAGGGGATCTACTATAGCACAGCTCCATAAACACAATAACATAGCAGGACTACAGAGAAGAAAAAAATGAGAGAGAGACAGTCCCATTGGTGTGAGGGATTGGTATGCAAATCACCAACGAGAATGGAAAGCATCAGTACAGCTATTATATGTCAATAAAATAAATGAGTAAATGACATTTTTAAAAATGGAAAGTAGCATGAAATCAGTGCCATTACAGAAATTCAAACAAGGACAACTAGGAAATGGGCTGTTAAATCAATCCTGATGAATACACAAGCAAACTATGAGGAAACTGTGGCATTTGGAATAAATCTTGAAAATACATAGAATGTAATCAAGACAAAGCAAGAAAGAGTGCTTTAGTTTGAGAGAATACTATGAACAGAGGCAGAGAGGGGGAAAGCCTGCAACTTACTTGTGAAACACTGACTAATCCATTGTAGCTGTAGCAGAGCCCTCAGCCTTTAGTATTTAAGAATCACACAAGGGAGGGACTGGTTCAAAGTGCAGGTTATCTGGCATGATTGCCAGCTATTGTGAGTCAGTAAGTCTGGGATAGACTGAATTTTATAAGTATCAAAAGTGTCTATGAGGTAGGTGGTTCAAGATCCACTTTAAGAAACCCTGCCCCAGGGCATAGGCTACTTGGAGGAAAGCAATGACAGATGAGGTAGAAAGGCAGGATGGGGCCAAGTCGTGGAGAGCCTTGAACACCAAGCTACAGAAGTTGGTCTTTACTTGATTGATGATGGAGTGTCATATCTGTGTTTTAAAATGGTTCTATTCTGCTTGAAAGGTTTAAAATGTTCCAACCATTTTTATAAGCAAAATTTTAAATGGAATCTATAAGCTTGGAGAATTTACTATAGAAAGTTGGGCGCGGTGGCGCACACCTGTAATCCCAGCACTTAGGGAGGCTGAGACAGGAGAATTGCGAGTTCAAAGCCAGCCTCAGCAACGGTGAGGCGCTAAGCAACTCAGTGAGACTCTGTCTCTACATAAAACACAAAATAGGGCTGGGGATGTGGTTCAGCGTTTGAGTGCCCCTAAGTTCAATACCTGGTACCAAAAAAAAAAAAAGAAAGAAAGAAAGAAAGTCAATAGTTTGCAGTTTGCTCACTGATTTTATTACTTGAATATAGAGGAATTATCTGGAAGTGTAAGCAAGAATGAGCTGGGTGGCTGCTGAAGCATCCTTGCCTGGAAAAGGATAAAAATCACTGTGACTACAAGGTTAACATGGTTATGCTCTTCTCTAATAGAAACAGGTGTTGGAAACTGAGAAATTGTGATAAATTTTTTTTGTCTTTTGGATTTTCTCTTTGAAATGTAGGAACACAAGGGGTATATTCTTTTAATAAGAGAAGCACAGAGTTCTCAGATCTTGCATCAGGACACCCTGGAGTTCACTCTTAAACTACAGACATCTTTTGGGGTCCTAGAACTCCTTACTCTCCTATCAATTAAGGACCCCAAAAGTGTTTCTTAATATGAGTTGTTCTTCCATATACTTACTGTAAAATAAATTAATAGTATTGTTTAATAGTATTTATTTAATATAGCAATAATAAAGCATGACCTGTTAGCATAAATAACCATTGTTTTGTTTAAAAAAAACTCTATTTTTCCAAACTCCCCAAAAAAATTAATGAGAAGAGAATTGTTATGTATTTTTGCAAATTTAATGTCCAGTTTCATATATAACAACTGAATTCTCGCATCTGCTTCTCCTTTCAATCTGTTGAGATATCACACGTCATGTAGAATCAAGAAGATTTCTCCGTGTACCCATGAAAAAAAATGGGAGGATAAAGGGCAAATCATTCATTAATTTTATGATGAAATGGAGCATATAATTTATTGGCTTTATTATAAAAATAGTTTGGACTTTGAAGAACCCCTGGAATTCGGTCTCCAGGACCCCAGGATTTCTAGGACATACTTTGGATGCTCTACATTCACTGCCTCAAATGGTACAGCCAGGTTAACAATCACTAGATGATGCCCATGTGAAGCCCTGAGACACCAAGTGTTATACAAATGAAGAGTGACCAAGAAGGCACCTGGTTCTAACTCTGTTTAGAATCAGGATACAGCCAAAATGATGTTTTGTTTTGTTTTTTAATTTGTATTTATGTGGTGCTGAGGATTGAACCCAGTGCCTCACTCATGCTAGGCAAGTGATCTACCACTGAGCCACAACCCCAGTCTCAGTAATACATATATTTTTAGATATGTTAAATGAGTAATTTTATTTTATTTTTTTATACAAATGGATCACAACTGTTCATCTCTCCAGTTTTACATGATGTAGAGTCACATCATTCTTGCAATCGTACCCATACACAGAGCAATAATGTCCATCTCATTCCACCACTTCTCCCCTACACACTCTCCCTCCTCTCCCCTCCCCCTCCAATCTGAAGTTTCTCCATTCTTCCCACCCCCCTCCATTATGGATTGGCATCTGCTTATCAGAGAAAACATTTGGCCTTTGGTTTTTTATGATTGGCTTACTTCACTTAGCATGATGTTCTCCAACTCTATCCATATACCTGCTAATGCCATAATTTCTTTCTTCTTTAAGGCTCAGAAATATTCCATTGTGTGTGTTTACCATAGTTTATTTATCCATTCATCTATTGAAGGACATCTAGGAATTAGACCAGAGACTCTGTGCCTAATAGAAGAAAAAGCAGGCCCAAATCTTCATAATGTCAGCTTAGGACCTAACTTCCTTAACAAGACTCCTAAAGCACAAGAAATAAAATCAAGAATCAATATATGGAATGGATTCAAACTAAAAAGCTTCTTCTTTGCAGCAAAGGAAACCATCAATAACATGCAGAGAGAGCCTACAGAATGGGAGAAAATCTTTACCACATACACATCAGATAGAACAATAATCTCCAAGATATATAAAAACTCAAAAAACTTAACACCAAAAAAAAAATAACCCAATCAATAAATGGGCTCAGGAAATGAACAGACACTTCACAGAAGATATACAATTGATCAACAAACATATGAAAATATGTTCAACATCTCTAGCAATTAGAGAAATGCAAATCAAAATTACTCTAAGATTTTATCTCACTCCAGTCAGAATGGCAATCAAGAATTCAAGCAACAATAGGTGCTGGTGAGGATGTAGGGGAAAAGGCCCACTCATATATTGCTGGTGGGCCTGCAAATTGGTACAACCAATCTGGAAAGCAGTATGGAGATTCCTCAGAAAACTTGGAATGGAACCACCATTTGACCCAGCCATCCCACTCCTTGGTCTATACCCAAAGGACCTAAAATCAGCATACTACAGTGATGCAGCCACTTCAATGTTTATAGCAGCTCAATTCACAATAGCTAAACTGTGGAACCAACCAAAATGATGTTAAGCATTAACTCTAGGTAGTTAGAGGTGAATGAGGGAAATGTCAGAAAGCACCCAAAATTTGTTGTTTTTTTTTTTTAATTTTGCTCTGGGAATTCATGACACTAACTATGCATTACAAGGATTCTTTTTCAAAATGTGAGAAAGTTTGTTTAAAAAGTTAGTTATCCAAACCTTACTTCTAAAGATTTGGAGCTCAGCCAGGATAGGGTGGGGCAAAGGTATTTTTGACCAACTACACAAATGGTTCTGCTTTACTGCGGAGTACAGGAACTTCTAGCTCCTATATTTGTTTTATAAATCATAAAAGGCAATGTAACTATATTTGTGACATTAATTTTGACTTCTAATTTTTATTGGTTCCCTTTAGTTATCATTTTGAGATATTTATAAAAGCATGGAATACAATTTGTTCTAATTCAGTCCCCAGTACATCCCTTCCTTCCTCCCTCCCCTGCTCCCTTCCCTCTGTTCTACTGGTCTTTCTGCTATTTATTTATAGTTGGATTTTTTAAATTAGCATCTTGTGGATGAACATGATGGTGAGATTCACTGTGGTATATTCATATACGTACACAGGACTGTTAGGTCAGATTCATTCCACTGTCTTTCCTTATCCCATCTCTCCTCCCTTCCTTTCATTCCCCTTTGTCTACTCCCACTGATCTTTCTTTTATTGGCTTCTATTTCTAAATGGAAACAACTTCCTAGGATTTTATCTACAACTGAAAAACACCTAGCTTTTAAAAATCATGTACCCATAATCTAAGTCTTGAGGATAGACCCTACTGGGAAACATAGACTTTTTCATACAAGCATACTATTTTTAAAAACCTAACCCTAAATTAAAGGGACAAAAAAATGCCACTGCTTTCATGAAACAAATAATGGATGCCTTGTTTCCATAATAAACATTTAAGAGCGTTTGTTCCTAATGGAAACTATTGTTACTGATTAAAAATCTTCTTGGGGAGGAAAAAAGTACCTTCATATACAATCTCCATTGGGGATGCAAATTGGAGAGAAACATACACCAAAGGATTTGCATTTAATCAAATCCAAAGCAAGTCATTTCAGATGCACCTCTACTGAGTACGAAGGCTTTCCCACTAGGATCAGGCTGAGCTCTCCAGGGGATCAGGATCCCTTACCAAGGAGTGGACACCATCTGCAGAGGCCCTTCACTGCTGCTAAGAAGGAAATTCACCAGAACCATCCAGAATGGAGAGTGGTAAGTCAAAAAAAAAAAAAAAAAAAAAGTCCAAAGAAAATTAGTAAAATTCTAATTTCTATTTTTGACTTCACAAAATTATAACATAAAGCAAAGGTAAAGAAGAAATAGTATTAATTTTGACTAGAACATATAAAAATATAAAAACACAGACCAGAAACCAAGTATTTAGAACTCTTGGTAACATGTTTATAATTCTAGTCACATTTAATTACTAATTGTTAGATTTAATGTTGCTGCATTGAATTTAGGTAAATATTTATTTTGAAAGATCAACTCAATTAACCTTATTTTTATAAAATGATTACCTGAATATTAATGCATTGTTCTCTACTACTATAAAATTTTATGTTCAATGAAACAACTTCTGGTAAATCCTCAATTATAAAGTCCAGAAGAATCCACATTTACATTGAACTTGAAATACCTTTTATTCAGGCATCTTGCTTTAGGCTCTTAAGGTTAAGGATGAGGGCAATATGTTAACACATGATAAGTAAGAGACTGTCATTTCATGGATTCAAACTACATACAGATCTGCATCCTGAAGAAACAAGTATTAGCATCAATATAGAGTAAAATCTCACCTATTCAGGAATAAATTTGAGATATAAACTTTAGCATTTTAAATGTTAAAAAATAATGACAGATAAAATATTTCACAAATGCCTTGTAAGCTATTGAAAAAATTAATATTTTTCTAAAAATCACACATCTCCAGATCTCAAAAGATAAGAAGATAAATTTAGAAGAGCATCTATCTTCTCAACATGGAATTGGTTACTGGTAGTAGTGCTGTCTGGGGATCCAACTATGAGCCTTCAAAGGTGGGGATTGAGGCAAGGTCAGGAGAGGCTGTGGATTATAATAGGGTGAGCAAACCAAACTTCAACTAAATCCTAATATATTGACTAATTCGGCCTTGCATGCTAAAAATTTTCATAAGAAGCATGCATTATTTTCTGTTTAATAATGCAAACACTTATTTAGTGGACAAATTTGGAGACTCTGCGTTGCCTTTTCTTGTAGCCTCTTGGAGGTTTCCCACAGTAAAACTAATATATCATTTTCCCAGATCAGAAGTAGAGTACAATGAGCTTCTAGCATGCCTGGCACTAGTACTATTTACTCCAGGGCAGGCATTTGCCTTCCCCTCAGTGAAGAGGCTCTGATCCTCAGCAAGGCAAGCTGGCTAGGATAGCGAGAGGGTCCCCACAGGACAAAAGGGGCACCTGAGCAAGACAGTGAGCCAACATACCATATTGCCACTGTGTTTTCTGGGACCTCATTGTTAGCCCTTTCCTGACAGGAAGAGAATGGAACAAACATGCAGAATGTCCATCAGTAACTCCTCATTCAGGATTTGTACTCTGTTCTGTCTTAAATGACAATGTGCCTCCATGCCAATGTCATGAGGGACGATAGTTCAGAGACATCATCTACTATTTTCATTGTGCCATGGTCCAGTTACAGAACTCAAAATACAAAGTTACTTTCTTTTTTCTTTGTTTATTTTACATCCTCTCTTTATTCCCTTACCTTCTGTCACAAGCTTAGACTCTCTAATGAATTTAAAAGTAAGAAAATGCACTCCACAAAAATGTCATCAAAAATGTAAAATTAGAATGAATTTCAAATATGCAAAGTGGACTTATCATTGAATAACTAAGAATAGTTTGGGGATCACCTGCATTTAACTATTAAGTCAATTTCAGAATACACCAGTGTGACTTGATGCAGAAAATGTCTAATTTTCAAAATAATATTAAAGTGATAGCTCCACTAAATCTACTATGGACTAAACTCTCCATCAAAAAAAAAAAAAAAAGGTAAGACTAAGGATGCCCTATAACTGAAACAATTTGCTGGCTGGGGGCATAGCTTACTGGTAGAGTGCTTGCCTAGCAGGCTCAAGGGCCTAGGTTTGATCCCCAGCATTGCAAAAAATTTAAAATAAAAGATGTTTTGAATAAAAATAAAAAACATTCTGCTGCTTGAATATAATCACAATCCCACAGTGCCAAATTTTTATTCCAAATTCTAAAGGAAAAATTGATTCCTATTGATAAATTTGCTTGTGCTTTCTCTCCGGAAACACTTGTCTTTGTTTTCTCAACAACTAATCTGAATGCAAGTTTGTATCAAGAGTATTTGAATAAAAACTCTTAAGCTCTCCTGGTTTATGCAGGTGTGGATTCTTTAAATAGACACCATGCACAGAAAAAAAAAATTGGGACTAGGAATATTGGTAACATTTTTTGAACTCTATATATCATGTCTGTCTTAAAAAATAAAATCAAATAAAAAAGGAGATTCAGAAATTTCCAGAAACTCAAAAATCATGAAAAATACTCCAGGTGGGATTCTAAATAATTTGTTCGAATCGCTATGCTTTGTCAAAGCCAATTTCCCTTCCAGGCTGTTGTAATTTTCTGAACCACTGCGTTGGAACACAGATTTAGCCACGTTCCCATGAAACCCCCCAAAAAAGAACATCTCTACCTTTTTCTTACGTAACTATTCTTTCCCAAACTGTAAAGAGGTATACATTTCTAAGCCCATAGGCTTTCTCGTCTTCATCTCTAAGGCATTTTGTATATACTACAAGCACTTATTGAACACCTACTAGGTGTCAGGTACATAACAGGACTGGTTACCCTCTTTCTCTGTGCTCCCTCTTCCTTCACACCTGATGCTTCTTCTTTGGTGCACAGTGACCTTTTGGGCCTCTCTGGCTCCCACAGCGGCCCTTCCCAGATCCCTTCCTTCCCCTGGGCTCACAACTGCAGCCATTTCCCAAGATAACCTACTTAAATTGCTACTCTTCCATTGCAAAGTCCTCCTTGGAAAATTTTATTTTCATTGCTTTAATTCTTATAGTTTTAAAGATGTTTCTTGGATGCACAGTTATAATGCAGGTCCATGTTCTAGTCTTAGCTACAGGATATTTTTATTTTGATTATGCCTTTAACAGATGTTTACTGGAAAGCTGCATGGAGCTTAAAGTCTTGCAAGGAGCAGACAATAAACAATAAATCTCTAAATAAGGAAATTTTATAGGACTTTATAAAGAGACAAGTGCTACATAGGAATAAATAGTATAGGATAAGGGGGATCAGGCAAATTTTATGAGAAAGGTGCAACTTCAAATGTTCTCATTGAGAAGCTAACATTTGAGCCAAGACATGAAGGAGGAAAGAACAGTTAGCCATGTTGATAAAAGAAGGAAGAATATTCCAGCTGGTAGAGGTGGCCAGAGCAAAGTCCCAAGGCAAAAGTGCACTTGGTACATTTCAGAAACTGGCTACAGTACAATGGGTAAGAGGTAGAATCTTGGGAAACAGGAACAGAGGTATAAGCATAGGGTCACCTAGGGCCATTTTAAGAACTGTGGCTTTTACTCTGAGTGAAATGAAGAATCACTGTAGGGTTTTGAGCAGAGTAGCGACAAAATTGGACTTTCTTTTCTGAAAGGATCACTCTGGCGGCTATGTTGAAAGCATACTGGGCCAGAGGTAAAGGGTGGAAGCAAAAGGACTATTAGAAGTCTCCCTCCATAATCCACATGAGATGACAGTAGAGTGAACATGGATATTGGAGACAGAGGTGATGAAAAGTCCTCAGACTGTGGATCTATTTTGTAGGTGGCCCCATCATGTATTCCCAAAAGATGGGTTGTAAAGTGACAGAAAAGGAGGAATCAAGGAGGACTCCAGCTTTTGGATTGAGAAACTAGAGGGATGGGGAGGGCTTCGGGCAAAACCAAAATGAAAGGGAAGAATGAAGTTCAGATTTGGGACATGTGGAATTTGAGATGTCTATTGGACATGCAAACATAGAGGGATATCCAAGTCTAAAGTCTAGGTCGGAGCTGGGCTATCCATTTGAAATTCATCTATGTCTACATGCATTTAAATCTAGCAACTGCAATTACACTAGTCCCTTATCCTTTCCACACAAGCATTGCTCCTTCCTGCCTGTGCTTCTGCCCACCCATATCTGCTGCCTCCAAGGCCCTTCCCCCTCTGCTCAACCCATCTACAGCCTTCTAAATCCAGCAGAAGTTCTATCCCTTCCCACAAAACTCTCATCAACCATCCAGAGTATATTCTTTTCCCTCCCCTACTCTTTCACATGTGAAAGTCTTATTTCTCTCACTAAAATAGGATCTCTTGAAGGACATCGCTATATGTTCTAAACTTACTTTGCATTCCCTGTGGCATGTGGCCCCACACTTTGCACGGTCGGTCGGTGCCAACCGGTACATAAGATTGCTTGTTTTATGACAGAACTAAAGAAGTTCTGGTCTACTTATTTGCCATCTCATGAATTTTATTCCTCTATTAATTACCATGTAGTTATTTGTTAAACTTATTTAGAATAGGCATATTTCCCTTAGGCTCTTTGGCATACACCTAAAGTATGAATCACTAATTCAGATTGAAATCATCATTTAAAAATCCCTTCAGAATAAAAGGAAGCCAAGGCTGTCTGTGAACACACCAATGACCCAGCCTAGACCTCTGAAACTCCTGCACCCTCCTCCTCCACAGGCCCAGGTCCACACCCACCATCACTCACTCAGACGTTCCCCTTCTTGCTCAACCAGGACTGCCTGGATCTAGAGATGCCCCCCACCCAATACACTCTGCCACACACAGGAACCTCACTCACAAAGATTTTCATAGTTCTCAGACTTCAGAGTATGTCAGAGTCATCTAGATGGCCAGGCTCCATTCCTAGGGTTTCTAGGATACTTTAGGGTAGGATCTGAGAATCTACATTTCTACCAGGTTTTTAGCCAATGTTGATACTGAAGGTCCAGGATTCAAACTTTGAGAACCACCTGTGTATATTCTCGATTTGACTTGTCTTTCTGGCTCTGACCCCTGCCTTGTTCTAACCTTTAGTGGCTGAGTTACTCTCCTGCTCCAGGCTGCTGTATGTGTATTGGGGTTGTATTTGTCCCTGGCTATCATTCTTCCCCACCCACCACCCACCCTTCCTTATGTTAGTATCAGAGGCTGAGGACCAATTTGTGGATATAGTGGATCTTGATTCCACTATATTTCTTCCTCTCTGAGACCTCTTTCTATCATTTTCCCTCCTACCAAAATCTTTAGTCTTTCCCTCCATTCCATTCAAATATCCTCAATTATCTCCTACTGATAAATGCATAAAGAGATAAAAAAAAAAAAAAGCATAAGCAAACCTCTCTGTGACAATGTTAATTCCCTCCAACCATCACCCAATCTCTTGCTTCCCCTTCTCATTCAAACTTCAAGAAGTAGCCATCTCTCTCTCCTGTTTCTACCTCCTCCCTTGAATTATTGTCTGGGTTCCAGCCACCCACACTTCCAAAATCACTCTTGCTAAGGTCAACGCCAGCCACTGGATTGAAAGCACTGGATGCTTTTCCATCCTTATCTTCCTGGACCACTTGTACTGATGTCCAATACTTTTCCTTGTTTTTTTCTGGAAATCTCTCCCTGAGTTCTACATGCCTTATTCCCCCTGGCTTTTACTGGATCTTCACATGTCCTCTTCATAAGGCTTCCCTCTCCTCCTCTGACAGCCCTTCAAATGTAAGTGCTGCCCAGATTTCCATCTTTAATTATTCAATACAGAGCTTCCCAACCAACCTGTCAGAAATCAGTGCTTGAGGCCTTCCCAAGATGCTGATCCTCTCTGCCCTTGGGAGTATTCTGTCCTGTTAATCCCAGAGTGCCAGATCCATTGTTGTTTTCTCTGTGTGCCATCATGTACCTCTGTCACAGGCTTCCTCTGGGATTCCATCCTTCTCCCTGGTTTCATGGTCATCAATGTCACAATGACTCTGAAACATGTCCTAGAGCATTGGTGGAACCTTGAGAATCACTTTGGAGTTTTCCCTCTCCTTTATTTCCCATACCTATGTAATTTTCACATCTGATCCTTGCCAGGTTATTGCAGACCCCATCACCTCTTGCCTGAATTATTCTAGAATCCTGACTGATCTCCCTGTAGCTTTATGATTCTCACATCCACCTTCCACACAGCTGTCAGAAGAGTCTATCCAAAATGCAAATCTAACCACACCACTCCCTTGCTTAGGAGCCTCCAGTGGCTCATTGCCGACAGGATGAAGTCCAAGCTCCTGTATACCAGACACACCATGGTTACTTGTTTCTTACTTGTTTACCTTACTTATTTCCCCAGTCTCACTTCCTCCCACTTCCTCCCACTTCCTCCCTCACACCTCTTTCTGTTCTGCAGTCCAGACCTTTGCCCAGGCTGCCAGTACATCCGGCATGTTCTTGCCCATCTTACCATCACCTCCCCCAGGCCTCCTCTGTTAAGCCTCAGCTCAGATGCTGTCCCAGTCCTCTCCCTCTTCCCAAAGGAAGTGGTTCATTCCATTTCTTGGAATATCCTAGGCTTATTTCTGTTGTTGCATTACAATTATCTTTAAAATATTTCTCTTCCACTAGATAGCATGTTCTTTTGTATTTTGTGATTACATATAAAATAGTCAATAAATAATTGATAAATAAATGTAACCTTAGGATTTTCCAAAAAAAAAAAAAAAATAAAGATACTCCCACTTCTAGAAGCAACATTTAGATTCCTTTGCAACAAACTTCTGGTCACTATGTATTATGTATGAAACTTATTTGAAAGAAGGACTTCAAGCCTCTTTAATTAAAAGACAGACAGATCAAATCCTGTCAAAATTAAGCCAAAAGGACCATTCAAATAATTTTGTTTTGTTGAAATCAGGTTACATGTAGTTGTCTTTGAATTGTATTTTAGGACCTAGATTTCTTCAACTCCTGCACCCTCCTCCTCCACAGGGCCAAGTCCACACCCACCATCAATCACTCAGATGTTCCCCCTTTAGCTCAACCAGGGTTGCCTGGGTTTAGAGGCACAGAAACTTGGTACTATCCAAAGCATTTTCATATGCATATCTTATTTCTTACTTACAAACCTCTGAATACAGCAAAAAAGAGATTATATCCATTTTAATAGGAAAAAAATGGTACTGAAAAATAGCGATTTTTTTTTTCCCCTAAGTCAGTGACTAACATGTAGCTATGTAAACCCTGACTCAAACCAGCAACTTCCTCCACCCATTGCACCACCCTGCTTCTGGTTATAACTTCAGATTTTGTGGTTGTTTTGTTTGTGTCCTTTCTTTTCTCCTCTCATTCTTTTTGTGATACAATTTTATTTATATGTCAAATATATCCTAGACTATCTGTAAATTCAGATTAGAGAATATTTTTGGTTATGTGCTCCATACAGTTATATATTAATAATTCCTGCCATATGTATTGATGCTAAATTCTGTCCTAGCTGACTTGGCTAGTAAGCCAGCCACACTTAATTAAAATGGATTGAAGTCATCCAAACCTACTACAGAATACCAATTTCACGGCAAAATATATTTTTAAATGCATTTAGTTCAACGACTAGCTCAGCACTAAAATGCTTTCTAGAACAAACAGTTCTCCAGTCATTGCTTGATCATCCCCAGTGACAAGGAGCTCACAATCCCTAGAAGTGATATTGACAAATTTTAGAGCCATGGAGATAGGTTTTCTGTATATTTCCATGTAATTTCCTCTTGATTAAAGTGAAATAATTAATGTGAATTGCAAATCACTGTGATATCTTTGGTAAGTGCATGTTGTGTGCTCAAAAATTATTTGTTAAATGAACAAATAACTCTCCCTTATCCTCAGCCTAGTTTTAGAGCAGTAATTCCTCATGTCCAATCACCGTATTTTTTAAAACAAAGCACACTCATTTAGTGTAGTAAACAGATAACAAATAAATTTCCTTTTAGGAACATGATCATCCAGTTGACCTGCTTCCTCACATCAGGTACTAAGATGATCTGGCAGCTCTACAGTCTGTGACTTGAGTCATGCAAATCTAACTTCTTCCTCATGTAATAAGAAGCATTATTTCAAGTTGCATCCAATCCCTTATCTGGTGATTAAAATGTAAGTTATAAATCTTGCTGGAGTAAATCTTGACAAACCAGAGCAGAAAAAAGAGGGCATTTTGAAGAGCTCTTGTGCAGAAGATTGTGCAAGAGTGTTTCTTGTTTTACTTACACAGACCTTAGGTGAGTTTCCATCAAGCACCAGAGTTTGGACTCTATTGAAGCCACTTCATATTCCAGACTTCTACTGTTCTAATAGGAAAACAGCATCAGGATTATCAAGCCTGAGTACACCCCTGTGAGGTGGACCTTACTGCCCCCTCTAGGTCTGACTGTGACTATCATTTGCTTAAGTCTCAGGAGATTACAGCAAACGAGTGTACCAAGGCGTGAGAGTGAAGCACACGGTCAAAGATCTCCTGGCAGAACAACGATCCAGGCAGAGTGACTCCAGACCAAACGTGAGTCCTGGCTTGACACATACTGAAGCCTTAGGGTTCTAGCCCTCCGTTAAAGTTGGCCATCTTCCCTCTTCCTTCCTCCACACACCAGTCTCCTCCTCCTGGGTCTGATATTCTCAAGAGCAAAGCTCTTATCTACCTGGAACACGCTACAGAATGTTTTTTTTTTCCCCCATTTCTTCTGAAATTAATGATCTTTGGCTGCAGAGCATGCACCTTGACAGTCTCCTGACCCACCCGGTGGTGCCAACATTTCCACTCTAGCTTTCACTCCCCCTGTTGCCCTACTCATCCTATTGTACGCTGGTTTGGGGAAAGAGTTTTTATATCTCTATTTATCTGTATTGATTAGATGCCCTTAGAAACAGAATGCATGCTCCCTTAGAGCTGTATATTATGTAAATCACAGTGGATTAGAAGGAAATAAACAGAGAGGGAATCATGGCCCTAGGATCACAAGCCGTGTGATCCTAGGAAAGTCACTTGACTTCTCTGGACCCAACATGAAATGAATTAAACTCCAGCATTCCTTATAAGGTAAAAATCTCTCAATTGTTATTAACATCATGGCACATTTGTTAGCTACCAGCAGTGTTCCAAGAGTTTTGTGATCTTATTGCCTGGTCACTTTAGCTGGTGGCAATGAAAAGACGATGTGTCCTGACTTTTTCATTTCCCCTAGTCATAAATTACCAAAGACTCAGTTTGTGGAAATAACACTGACCTTCATTCATATGGCATTCTAAATCCAACAGAGATAACTTAGAAAAAATTATCTCTGTACCATAAAAAGTCAGATTTTAAAATATTAGTAGAAGGTACTTCTATTGCATTTAGCATTTGAGTCTACAACCTCTGTCTGCCATCTATATCTTCATAAACATCTGTGCTCTGCGCCTACAATGTTTCAGTGGTTTCATCCAGATCTCCAAAACGGATTCAAGAATGGCAATAATATTTGGCTATCAAGGCCTATAAATAACCACCTATTCTACTAAGTGCAGTACAATCTGTTGGGCATCTTCAGATAACCAGGAATAAACCTGTACCAGGAAGCCACATATAGGATCTAGTGCTGGGGCTGATGCACACTGACACTGCTGTCTGCTGAGTGTGGGCGCAGTGTTCAACATGGCTCCAAAAGCAAACTCCTGGAAATGTACTTCAAGTGAATCAACTCCAGATCCAATTTTCCTCATCCAAGAGCATCCTGTATTGCTCATTTTTCTGCTATCCTCTTTTAAACCACCTCTCCTAGCTTAATGAATGGAGCTTAGCTCATACAGAAAAATCTGAACACTTGGTTCTTGTCTGCTCCTTATTTGGTGTTTCTCATGGTGTTTGCTTAAAAGCATCTGGAGTGTGTATTAAAAATATCCACCTGTAATCCCAGCACTTAAGGAGGCTGAGACAGGAGAATCACAAGTTCAAAGCCAGCCTCAGCAACCTTGAGGCGCTAAGCAACTCAGTGAGACTCTGTCTCTAAATAAAACACAAAATAGGGCTGGGGATGTGGCTCAGTGATTGAGTGCTCATGAGTTCAATCTCCAGTACCAAAACATATATACATATATACATATATATATATATATATGTGTGTGTGTGTGTGTGTGTGTGTGTGTGTGTGTGTATGTATACATATATACATATATATATGTATATATATTTATATATATCTATATATCCTTCCAGCCTAGTCTCCTGAGAGGGAGGGGGAGAGAGAACTCAGTCTACCCAAAGTGAACCACAACTTTAAGTGGACGTAACATGAGGACGTGGCCATGATTACAGGTATAGCTACAGACAAGGGAGTAACTGAATTGTGAAACTTGATAAAAATTCCAGGCAAACTAGCAATTGGGAAGGTAGGAGTCATACATAAGGACAAGACCCACAGTCAAAGAGCAGATATTGTATCTGCCCAGCGTGAGGGAAGAGCTAACCCACATCTTGCTACCACCACCAATACTGCGATGCAAAGGACAAAGCACCATGCCAGGGTTCTATAAAAAGACATGTTATACAAGAGTCACAAAGGCACACTGCATGTCCAAATGATAGATAAACCTTTTCCCCATTAAAAATTTACCTTAATATGATTTTTGTCCAAGATCTATGACAGTTAAGTCAACAGATTTTGTTTTCTCTTTAGTTTTTAGGTTTTTACTTTTTAAAAGATAAAATGATATAAGCATAATAATAAACCATATTATTTTATTTTAAAATACATATTTCTGATCCTATTCAATGTTTACTAATATAGAGTTATTGGGTTGGGGCCAGGGAATAGTCTTTTCATCATTTTCTATAAGCTTTAACATCACCATCTACAAACTTTACCACAGAGCAAAGAGCAAATGTCCAAGCCTCACACTACAGCCAAGGCTCCTCTCAGGTAAGAACTTGCTGAGCTATTGCTACTGGCCTAGTGATACTGAGTAATTGAGAAAGTAGGCTCAAGGAACACGGAATACAAACATAGTCCACACCATTAAACAACAAGTAACCTGGTGGGAAAAAACATGCATATGTTTAAAAAATACAAAACCATATAACCAAACACTAGACTGAATGCTAAAGACAAAAGGCCAGGCAGTAAAGCCATATGACATGAAACCTGCAATAATCCTTATGTAAGGACAGTTAAGGTGCACCTCTTCATGCCTTATCTCACTTCACAGACACTAGTCAGGGAGGTTGATGTTTACAGTCCCATTTATAGATGAGTAAGCTGAGATCAAGAGAAGAGCAGTGATTGTTTCCAAGATGCCCAGTTAGCAAGCAGCACATCTTCTGACTCCTAATTTCATATTTAAAAGAAAAGATCATATGGTTTAGCAAAGAAGAATCTCTGCTACATTCAAACCAAAAATAAAAATAAAAAGAAGAAAAATATGCAGAAAGAAAAAGACTAAAAAGTGCAAACCAGCTCTAACCACAGTAGCGACTGACTCTCAGGAGCCCAGCACCTAGATGTTACAAGCTCACTCTTTCCTGTGTTTCCATTGTGTTACCCAACATCTCAATGCCAGTATCTTACTTCGTCAATTGAATAATCTTTTTAATTGGGGTCATCAACTATGTAACATCCAAATGTGGGGTTATTTGCACTTTTGGCATCTCAAGGAAGTAACTGGGTTGTCCACCTGCTCATGTCTTGTCCTCCACCCACTATTCTAGAATATCTGAAAATCTCAAGGAGGATACCATAGTCATTTATCATCTACTCTTTAGACCCGCCTTGGTCCTGGGATGTAATTTTTAAAACTTCAATGATTAGCTTTTATGGAACTCCATTGAAGTCGTGTAAATAAAAAACATTGGCAATAAGAAATCTGATTGTATATATTTGGTACTAGATGGTGAACAGTTCATTATTTTGCTGTGAAGTGTGCAGGAATTACAGAGCACCATATTGTGTGTAGACACTGATGTGGTTCTGATCACATGGGTAACACTGAGACTACCTTCTCTTTTTCATACCATTGCCCTAGGAGACAATGTGTTCAATATCTCAGTTCACATAGGGAAGTCATCCATGAAGCCAGCTCAAAAATTTTGGCTGACAGGATGACTAGTGACCCAAGGCCCTATGATGCAGTTTTACTGTATTGTACTAGGCAAAAAAGAAAGAAAGAAAGAAAGAAAAGAAAAAAAAGGACCCCATGTCAAATTATCAAATCCCTGGGACCTGTGAATATTGCCTCATACGGGAAATTTTGTGATTAAGTTAAGACACTTGAACAGAGGCCATTCCCCTTGATTACCTAGAAGGCACCCAATACAATCACCTGGATCCCTGTAAGGGGAAGTTTTGAGAGAGAGAAACACACACACAGAAGACATGAAGAAAGGTGAAGTGACTACATCAGCAGAGACTGTGATAAGAGCACAAGTCAAGGAATCCCAGCAGCCATCAAAAGCCTGGAGAGGAAAAGAACAGATTCCCCTGTAGCCCCTGTGGTGAGTGCAACCTGTGGACACCCAGATTTTAGACTATGGTCCCCATACTAGGAGAAGATAGATTCTGATGGTTACAGCAGTCCTGGAAAACCAGTGCACACATATTATGAAAACTATGTCTGTCCCTGGGAATAAGTATGCTTTAGGAAGGAATTATCCAACGCTCAAATAGCTGCTCTGCTCTTTGTGACAACACTCTGACAAGTTTACACAAACCATGCTGATCCATCCTTACCAGTGTCCCTCAAGCACATCTGGTTTTGATACCATGAAATGTTTTTCACGTCTTTGCAATAAGAATAAAAGAAAAACACCATTTTAAAAACAAAAGGCTTACATCAAAAGAGATTTTCACCAAAGACTGAAAATTCAAAACACTTCTATACACTTTAGCCATAATTCTGTGGCCTCATAACTACTATGGTGTGCATCTATTTTTAAATCATGGTTTTTCTTTTTTCTTTCTCAAATTGTTCTGTTATTATTTACTACATTAATAGATCTTCTGCCAGAATAAATATGAGTCATTCACTAACAACTAGTACCAAAAAGTAGATAATTAGATTTCTGATTGCCACATTTTTTTCAATTACATTATTTCAATGGAGTTCCATAAAAACTAATCATTGAATTTTTTTAAATAACATCACAAAATTCAATAAACTCTGTTATCTATAAAAATAGAAGCAGTAAGTCTAATAGCTGCAATTTTTCAGTTTTGTTTCAAAATTCAGTGAACAATTTGCAAGCTATTTAGCTTTCTAATCAAGTTTTTCTGAAGCTATCATAAAGATTCATTTAAAATCATTGAATATACAACAGCTGGCATGAGGGGAAATTTGTAAAAACTACTGAGTAGGAAATGGAAATTGGTTTAAAATTAAAATTGCATGGGAGAGTGAAGGAGTGCTGTGTGGTACGCAGAAGATTAAGAAGAGACCTAGAAGCAGGGTCTGATGATCAATCTGCTCTGTTGATTTGTGATTTATGGACATAGTAATAAGTCCCCTGCTCTGCCCATTCATCAAAATTCCAGTCAGTAACAACAATGAAATCAGTGTGAATGTTCCTTTAAGTTATACCAAGAAAAATAAGATTTCTGGTTCTGTTCTTAGAAACGTAAACTGTGGAAAAGGTTGAGGAGGAATATCCCAAGTAAGAAACACATTTGGATTTTATGACCTTCAATTATACCTGTTATGTAGATAACCAGGCAAATTTTAACTACTTCTATTTGGCAGGATTTATTCATACTCACCTGAAGTGTTTGTTCTTATGTTATAATTATTTACAATTATTTTCTCTTTCTACATTTTCTTAAGTCCTTACATTTATTTTTTTTTAATTTAATTATTTTATTTAAATGCATTTCAAGTCATAGTACATATATAGAGCTCAATTTTTCCATTTCTCTGGTTGCAAACCAGATAGAGTCACGCCATTTGTGTCTTCATACATGCAACAAGGGTAGTGATGACGATCTCAATCAACCATCATTACTATACCCGTTCCCCTTTCCTTCCTCCCATCTCCCCCCTGCCGCATCCAGAGTTCCTCCATTTCTCCTATGTTCCCCATTCCCACCCCCCTTAAGTATCATCATCCACTAATCAGAGAGAACATTCGGCATTTGGTTTTTGGGGATTGGCTTACTTCACTTAGCATAATGTTCTCCAATTCCATCCATTTGCCTGCAAATGCCATAATTTTATTCTCTTTTATTGCTGAATAATATTCCATTGTGTATATGTTCCATAGTTTCTTTATCATTCATCTACTGAAGGGCATCTGGGTTGCTTCCATAGTTTTGCAATTGTGAATTGTGCTGCTATAAACATTGAAGTGACTGCTTGATTGTAGTGTGCTGTTTTAAAATCTTTAGGGTATAGGCCAAGGAGTGGGATAGCTGGATCAAATGGTGGTTCCATTCCAAGTTTTTTAAGAAATATCCATACTGCTTTCCAGATTGGTTGCACCAATTTGCAGTCCCACCAGCAATGTTTGAGTGTACCTTTTTCACCACATCCTCGTCAGCACTTATTGTTGCTGGTATTTTGGGTAGCTGCCATTCTGACTGGTGTGAGATGAAATCTGAGCGTAGTTTTGATTTGCATTTCTCTAATGGCTAGAGATGATGAACATTTCTTCATATATATATTTATTGATTGTATATCTTCTTCTGAGAGGTTTCTATTCAGCTCCTTAGCCCATTTATTGATTGGGTTGTTTGTTTTTTTGGTGTTACGTTTTTTGAGTTCTTTATAAATCCTGGAGATCAGTGCTCTATCTGATGTGCATGTGGCAAAAATTTGCTCCCAGAATGTAGGCTCTCTGTTCACCTCATTGATAGAAGTCCTTACATTTAAATTAACTGCTCTATGACAAGAACATCTTGGATAAAGCCATATTGTCAGCTGGGGTTCTTGGTTAATAATTTGTCCTGATTCATTTTCGTGACAACACTGTAAGCAATGGAAACAATTATGACAGTAGTACACATCTGAAGGAAAAAATTGAAGGAACATAAGGTAAATGGGTGTCATACAGTGTGTTTATGACAGAGTCATTGAGAGTGTTTGATCTTGGTGAGATGTAGGCAAGCTCTGACTGTAGACCAGATGTGCACTGGCTAGCTCGGGTCCTAATAACTGTCTGCATGAGGACTGCTAGTTGGAGGTTTGTTTAGTTACATATTCAGCTGCTGTTTTGCTATACCAGTCATGGGCACACTTGAGTTACCACTGACTATAAATATTGTGATGTCCAGATCTGCAATTTGCCTTTGGATTTCTTGTGAAGTAATGGGGAAAAAATACACAATTGGAAACTGTATGTCCTCTCCAAGTTTCTTTGACTTCCCTGCAACTTTTGAAAACATTTAAGACATTTCTCCTACCCTAAAGAGAAACGTCCCCTTCTTCAGTCTCTTGGAACTTCACATTGTGGCAACAAGTGGTCTTGGAAAATTCCCTTCACCTCTCTGAGCCTCAGTGTCCTTGTCAATAGAAGCAAAGTTGGGCCATGTCTCTAAGATTCCTCTAACCTCAGTGTTCATTTTCTAAATAAATTTGTGCATATTTGAGATTTACTGCATGTTATAGGACACATATAGACAGTAAAATGGTTACTACAGTTAAACAAATTAACATATGTATCATTTCACATAGGTACTTTCTTGTGACAACAGCAGCTAAAATCTACTTAACAAAAATCTCTAACATAATACAATTTTATCAACTATAGTTAATATGTTTATGTGAGATCTCTAGACTTATTCGTCCTACTTACTGATACTTTGTATTCTTTTTTAAATGAGTAAATCCATCTTTTTTAATACTTTTTTAGTTGTTAATAGATCTTTTATTTTATTTATTTATATGTGGTGCTGAGAATCGAAGCCAGTGCCTCACACATGGTAGGCAAGTGCTCTACCACTGAGCCACAACCCCAGCCTGATGCTTTGTATTCTTTAAATTACAACTCAGTATCCACTTTTAAGACTTCAGCTTTAAAACATTTATCCTGTTCCATTATGTTCTTGACTCTTGCTATTCACATTTCAAATGTGCTTATATTGCTGTTTAGGATTTAAAATAAACCTGAATGTGCAAGAACTAGCAACTACCTTGTACCCAGTTTGAAACATCTTTGAGCTGATGTTTAAATTGCTCTGTCACTGAGGAACCCCCAGCACTGAGTTTACTGAAGTTCATGCTATAAGACCCAGGGAGCATAGCATGGTGAAAAGTTTTGGCTCTGGATCCAGATGACCTAAATTCAAATCCCAGTTCTCCCATTTGCCAACTATATGCTGATGGTAAAGTTACCTAACCTTGCTATTAAAAGAAGATAATAATTCTATCTTGCAAGTTTATCATAAAGGTTGTATTTAATATTTGCCAAGGGCATGGCACATATTAGGTGCTTAATCAATGTGATTGCTCTTAAAAACTTATTGCATCCAAGTAGTGATGCTGGTTAGTATTCAAAGCAATAAGAAACCTATTTCCTTGAAGAAATGCACAGTTCAGTTCTGGGGGAAGGAATTATACATGAAATATGTGATCAAATACCAAGGCAGCTTTGCTCCAAGTGCCAAAAGCATGACAGTGACCATCAGTGAGCACTACAGGTTCAGAAGGGGTAAGGGAGAGGGTGGATGGAGAAAGTCTCCATGGAGGAGGGTGTGCCTTGAGCTAAGCTTTGAAGGAAAAAGATGACAGGTGAGCAGTGAGCAGAGGTGGAGAGTCCCAGCAGAACACATGGGACCAGCAAAGGCCAGGGTAAAGGGGGCCCTCCATCTGCCATTGTGCAGTGAGGGAACCTACTTTGTCTGCAGAGTGAAGAAGTAGAAGAGACTGTTGGGAGGCCTGTCTTATGTACAGTCCTTCAAAATTCAGTTCCAGGCCTGCTTGGTAAGGTCTTAGATGTTTCCTTCTGCTCCCAGAGCCTCTAACGTATTTTTCTGCTAAAATGCTTATTACATTGTACTTGCTTGTAATTGCTTGTTTTCTTAAATCCCTTCCAGTGACTAATGTCTTGCTAACTCTTATTGTCCCTTCTGGAGCCTTTAGCCCAGGAGAAATGGCAGGGTGGTAAGATGGTTAGGACTTGTATGTCAGAACCAGACAGACCTTGGTAATGACTCCAGCATGTGAAAGGAATCCAATTTCTCTGGGACTCAGTTTCTTGTAATGTAAATGGGGATGGTGATATCCAATCCAGAAAACTCCATGAGAGAAAAATTAGGTAATATTGGCAAAGCACCAGGTACAGCACATGGTATGTTGTAAGTGTTCAGCAAATGACAACTTTTATGGCTTTTTTATAGTAACTGACACATGGCAACATTTGATAAATATTAAAGCAAGGAGTGCTGTGCTAAGGTAGACACCAGATTATGGGGAGCTCTGAATAGCAGCTTTGGGAGTCAGATATCCCTGCCCTCATTACTACAAATTCTAATTTAAATATGTCAAACCATTAGAAAGGCCACTTGACAACTTTTTTAGGTCTGAAAAATGTATGTACAATGAGTGAAAGAAACAACAAATTGGTAGAAGCAAGAGCTAGCAATCTTATTTTTTTGTTGTTGATTGGGTTTTTTAATTTTTAATTGACATAGTAATTATACATATTTTGGATACAATGTGACATTTCAATACACATATACAACGTGCAATGATCTGGGTAATTGGTGCATCCATCACTTCAAACATTTATCATTTCTTTGTGTTGGGAACATTCAAAATTCTTTTTACTAGCTCTTTTTGAAATATATGATTAAATGCTCTCAATCATAGTGATTCTACTGTGCTATAGAAAATTGGAAGTTATCCCTCCTTTCCAGCTACACATCTGCTCCTGTTAGCCATCCTCTCTCCAGCCCTTCTCTTCCCTCGCTGACCTTGATAACCTCTGGTAACCACGATTCTACTCTCAACTTCTATGAGATCAACAGTTTTAGTTTCCAAACATGAGCGAGAGAACATGTGGTATTTTGTCTTTCTGTGTCTGATTTATTTTGCTTAATATAATGTCCTCCAATTCCATTTATTTTGCCACACATGATAGTATTTCTTCTTTTTGTAGGTGAATAATATTCCATTGTGTATATATACCACACCATCTTTATCCATTTCTCCATCGATAGATACCTCAGTTGATTCCATATCTTGGCTATTGTAAATGGTTCTGCAATAAACCTGGTAGCAACTATCTTAATTTTATACTGAACCAGCAATGCTACCCTCCTCTATCCTGTGGGTCAAGATGGATAGAGTTGAAGTTCCCACTTGGTGCATTTCATTAAGATAATTTCAGTTGCTTCCATTCCACAGTCCTAAATATTCAAAGCCTTGACCAGTCTTGGATAACAAACCAGGAATTATACTTGTCCATTATAAGCTACCATGTTATGAGAAATCTAGCTCCAAATGACAGGAAGAAAAAAATAAAATCTTTGATTAAAATTTATTACCAACATACTGATCTAACAAGTAATGTTACTTTCTTAAGCCTATATTTCCTCAATGTAAAAGGATTTTAAAAGTGGTGCAGATGGGAGGGGATGGGTGTTTACAGTATCTCAATGTGTCCCCTTCTCCCTACTGGATGTAGCTGTTTTGTTTTGTTTTGTTTTGTTTTTCCTGACTCAAAAGATTTTCTCAGAACTCAAAATATTCCACCCACAGGCACCCCAACTCCAAATCTCCGATCTCTAAGGCCAAAATGAACCCCTTCTTTATTCTGAGAAAGATTTAAATCCTCTTTCCTCTAGTTCAACTGGAGGTTTGTAAATTCCATGTTTGCAAGTAAAACAGATAGAAAATCACGTACAGCACAAAAATTATTGGGTGGCCTATAAATGTCCTGACACATCTGGTCACAGACTAACATGGGTGGCATGGCTGAGGTGAGGTTCAGGCCTGAGTCCCCTTTCATCAGCTCTCTCTAGGATAAGTAAGAATTCACAATAATAATAACTGTCATTTACTGCTGAGCTCTGAAATAGGGACTTGAAAAATATTTTCATTTCTCTATTTAATATTTCATTTGCACGACAGCCTCAAGAGGGTGGGCCTGATAACTATTTTTCAGATGAGGGAAATAAAAATCAGGTAGAAAGCAGTGGAGCTTAGATTTTTGACACAGGTTTGTGGAAATCATAATGTCTTTCTTACACCCAAAGTATTGTGTTCTTCAGTTTATATTGCCACAGCAAGGAAGGACAAGTTTTGGAGTAACCACTTTCCTTCAGGTCCTTCTGCTCGCTCATCTCACCCCTTAGACTTCATACACGGTGTTTGGCTCCAATGACATGTTCTGCTCCCTGACAGCCACATGTGTCCCTCTCCCTCATTGCAGGGTGTCTGCAGACTGTCCAGGGATGCCACACCCAGCCTGAACCAGAACAGGACCTTGCTTTGCTATGATTTACAGACATCTTAGAAAAAAACTAGACCCAAGAAGTGTTTCATTTCCTTCTAAAACTTACTCTAGTTCTGTCCCAGAGTCCCAGAACCTGTCTCTAGAATATAGCCCACCTCCATCATTCCTGCCCCTCCTAGACCTCTAGTCTCCTGGGGCCCTCCATGGCTTCAGTCCTCCTGATCCAGAGTCCAGGCATCCCACTGCCCTTGCAGAAGCCTCTTTTCTGCTCTCCTGGCAATCTCTAGGGC
This sequence comes from Geosciurus inauris, assembly GCA_004024805.1. NCBI lineage: Eukaryota > Metazoa > Chordata > Mammalia > Rodentia > Sciuridae > Geosciurus > Geosciurus inauris. The sequence goes on from PVHX01000234.1 coordinate 48,932, forward strand.
CAACCTCACACAACCCATGTCTCTCTGGCCTCTTCTTGTCTGAAGCTTACTTCCCTGCTATGTCTTGTGATGAAGTGTACATCCACTCTGATTGAGGCTGGTATCCTGTGACTCACTCCTGGGACTGGAGGTAGGCTGTCACTTTGCCCACTTGAGCAGGCAGAGACCATATCAGCTCCCCCTTTTGAGACCCGAAGAGACTCCTAAAGCCAGGAAACATAGCATTTCCTATCTCAGTTTACCCAATGTCTCTGATGAACCCATCCTTCTGATGCTCTTCTAATCCCCATGGTGTCTGTAATTCTGTATATACAAAGAAACCATCTTGCTCATATTCTTAATTATAAAAGCCACTAAAGAAATGGGAAGGTAATTTCCTTAGGCTCTTTCCTCCTTATGGAACAGATGAAGGGAGGAAGACCATCAATGCTCTCATCTCCTCATTTTCCATACTAAAGAGATGGAAATCTTTCCTTATACAAAAATCTAATTTTCATCAAGATCTATATCCCTCAAACTAAAACTTGGACAGTTTATGCACTGCACTATTTCTCTTTGGTATTCAAATGGTACTAACCAATAAGGAAAAGGCCAGAAGGAACAGCAGCAGAATGTACCTAAGTTTATGAACTGATTACCTAGGCCTCAAAACAAGTGGGTTGGCCACACATAAATTCAAGAGAGAATTACAGTTACGATTGTATTGTCAGATCTAAGAACGCAGACACATGTGGATGGGATATTGAATCAGTAGTTGGAAAAACAGTGAGCTTTGGACTAAGGCACCCCAAGCCCTGAAGAAATATGACTGTAAAAAGTCAACCCCATGGCTATTTCAGGAAATACTCATGCTCTTTGATTTCCTAGAATTCACCATAAAAAATATTTTGCATCTCTTCAACTTTTGCAAATTGAACTTACCCTACAATGTGTTCTAGCTTTAATGAGATTGCCCTGCTTGTCTGGGCACAACAAATAAATGACCATCAGATGGCCTAATGTATATCTTCCTGCTTTGCTATTGTTTTATTTTTATGTTTTCTTATATTTCTGTTTTTCCTACACTATCGTTATTTTTCTTATATTTTTAGAAGTACCTTTTGTTCTTTGTGTTTGCTAACTAGCACTCTTGGGAAAACTGCAATTTTTCTTTAATTAATGCATCTCATTTGCCCTTGTTATTTTTTCTGAATTCCCAGAAGAATTTATTTCTTATTATTTGTAATTTTTGCAAGATTATTGATAAAAAGAATCCATGTGCAGCCTGGGAGTGTGTTTCCCACATCTTTTGCTCTTTCTCATGGCACAGTAGTTTGCATATTGCCTGTTAACATTGCTAACTAACCCCCTTCATGAGCCCAGAAAGAATCAAAAAAGAAAAAAAAAAAATTTCTGAGCAGGCAATGCCTTGTAAACTACAAATGCCATCGTTTGAATACAGATACACACTATACTCTCGGCATTCATTTGAATGAATGCTTTATTTTCTAAGGCTTTCTAAAGGACCCATTGTCTGAATTTAATTAGCCCACTGTCCTGACCTGTTTAGAGAACTGAACCACATTTCCAGGGCTTTCTGTGTTCCCCACCCAACCACCTGCTCCTTCACAATTACAGAATTTTTTTAATAATAATAAAAGTGAACCTTTTGCAAGCAACTTATTTTTTCAGCTGTTCTACTAGTTCTGTCATTTTTTAAAAATGTCATGAAATTTAAAATAATTCCTGCTGGTGAATTCTTTCATGCAGCTTGCAAAAATAATCAGGTTTTGCAGCAAAACAGCCATGGTAAGTCCATCTGGCAGGGTTGAAGTTCTGCAGATTCTGGCCAAAGTACATCCCAGTGACTCCTGTTGTTCTAACTTAGCTACATAAATACAAACAGCATTCCAAAGGCACACCAAGATCCAAGGGTAAAATAAATATGTTTCATTTTGTAACTTAGGCAACAGCAATCACTTTCTCACAGAGTCAGCCTGGGTATAATTTTATGCCAAGCAGGAGAGTTCTAACAATAAAATTATAAGAAACTGTCAGAAAGTTGGAATTCTGTAACTGTGAGCCTTCCAAAGGACATAAAATAATCCATAACCCAGAAATTTAAGACACTTGGAATCATAGTTTTTAAAACTTTGAGATTTGCAATAAAGATATAAGATTTAATGGCTATTTATTTGTATTACCTAGTTGCTTTAATTACACAAGAATTACATTGTAAAATTTTCAAACAGAACCAAAGAGTATAAGATGGAGAACAGAAGTCTACTGAAATCTCCCAGGTCTCTACCCACTGTGTTACATCCCAAGGGTCACTACATTCAGTTTCATGTGCATTCTTCCAGATTTTGCTGACATTTTATTATAGAGAAATTAAGTTGTTGCATCAATAAGTTAATGAATATCAAAATATGTTAGATAAATGCCATGGGCTATTACAAAAATGCATAAATTAATATGTTCATGATAAATTCCTTTCCCTCAGTATTTGACATGTTGGTGTGTTTGTTTGTTTGTTGTACCAGGGATTGAACCCAGGGGTGCTTAACCATTGAGCCACATGTCCAGCCCTTTTTTTATATTTTATTTACAGACAGGGTCTTGTTAATTGCTAAGGGCCTCACTAAATTGCTGAGGCTGTCTTTGAACTTGGGATCCTCTTTCCTCAGCTTCCTAAGCTGCTGGGATGATAGATGTGCACCACTGTGCCCGGCTGAACATGGTTTTTTGCCTTCGTTTTACCTTCATACATTTGAAGACATTAAACAAATCACTTAATCCTTTTACATCGATAACATAGTCCCTACTGTTGCCCTGTTCCCCACACTGGTGATGGTAGAGATAAAAGTGGCACAAAACCAGGTAAGCTTTTTTCCTTAGGAGTTAAGTCCTCTATAGCCTAGGCTTTGTAGACACAAGGTGTTTTTGAGGATATCTGTTTCAATGTTCCTTCCTCAATTAAAAACCCTTATTGGCCTTTGGATTGGACCTATATACTGTATCATTAAATTAAATCATTGAAGAATGTGGGTTTTCTTTCCCCTTTGTAAATAGGGCAGCCCCCCACTGTACACACATGCATCAGCCAGAAGGTTGTAATAAAGAAAAGAGGGAGAGAGCGCTGAGATTGCACAGTACCCAGGACAGTTGGCTAGCAACCCTCAGCACCTATGGGCACATATTATTGCTGATACATCCTCTAAAAGGATGCCGAATAGATGTGGATAGAAGTGTCACCTGATGGCCTCCTGAAATCCCATCAGACACTCACCAGTGGGTCTCTGATCAAGTACAATACCCACCTCATCAACCATTTTAGACCTATCATTTCAACCTCAGGTTCAGTTTGCTAGGACACCACTCCTGCCATGTCTACACTGCTAAGAAGTCACAGCCTGCTAGTGGACAAAGTCCAAATTCCCTAGGATGACTCAAAAATCACTGTACAATCTGGCTTCTGCATCTTCCTCCAGCTTCCCTTCAACCCTTCTGTCTTCATACTTCCTGCTTGCATTTCTGCGTTGCTGACATGCTGTCCCACACATTCCAGCCTTTGGTTTTCTCCATGATAACAACACCTTTATGCTAATCTGCTTACTGATTTCCTTTCATCCTCCAAAACCGGACTCAGACATCACCTACATTCTCCCAGGCCAGTAAATCACCCTCAATCCTCTACCTGAACAAAATCGTGATTAGAGTAGATCAAGGTTAAAATTCAGAATATGTCACTAGCTCTATGACCTTGGACAAGTCCCTTATAATATCTATGAGTTTTTCAATCTGTAACCTAGGGATAATAACAATCTATCTCATTCATTAATGGTAAGGAGTTGATGAGAAAATACATGTAAATCATTAAGCACACTGCAAAATACATAAAGCTCTCAAATATTCATTGTCACCAAATATAATGCGACACACACACAAAATACCTGGCACAGAGTCCGACAGGAAATATGTATCAGGAAAATGCTAGTCCTCTCAACTATTTTAATTATTGTACTAATTACATATATACACACACATATTTGTGTAACTATTTTCCCTATGAAACCATATGCTAAGAATAGAATCCATATCTCATCCTTCTTCATATTTCTGTCAATCACCACAGTCCTGGAGCACACAGTAGGCAAATGAATGTATTTTTATTTAATCAGCAAAGTGAAACTTCAACTCCCAACAAACTAGCTGATTATTCCTTGAAGAAAAGCTGTGATTTCCCTCCCTGGTGTTTGGTTCACAAAATTCCTCACACCTGGGAGCTTCCTTTTCTCTTTTTGCATCCCCTCAGCTTCAGCACCCAATTCAAATGCTCAGCATATCAATTTCCTGCTTTTTTGACTTTCAGTTTGTAGAGCATGGACTACACACCTAGAAACTAGGTGCCTACTGTTAAGTATCATAAGCAACTGTTTCCTGGGCATGTCCTATCAGATACTTATTGCTGCATAAGAAACCACCCGAAACTTAGCAGTTTAAAACAATAGTGATTATTATTTCTTACAGTTTGTGTGTTGACTGGAAGTTCCTTTGTCATTTCCTCAGTGCTCTCTCAGGCAGTTGCATTTAGCTGAAAAGTCTAGAACGACCTCCCTCCCCGATCTGGCAATTGGTGCTGCTGGCTATCAGCAGGAGCCCTGGATTCACTTCCATGCAGGTCAGGAGACTGGATTCCCTTCCTTTTGAGGAGGTCAAAGGGCATTTCAAGCAGGTGAAGGTGAAACCTTTAAATCCCCTTGAGGCCTAGACTCTGAAACTTAGGTATCACTTCAGGCATATTCTATTGGTCTAAGCAAGTCACAAAGTCATCCTAAATTAAAGGTAGAGAGATAGACTCCACTTCCTGATGGGAAGAGCTACAAAAGAAAGTCCATATTTAATTTGTCACAGATAGCTGGGCATAGTGGCGCATACCTGTAATCCCAGCAGCTCCGGAGGCTGAGACAGGAGGATCACGAGTTCAAAGCCAGCCTCAGCAATTTAGCAAGGCCCTAAGCAACTCGGTGAGACCCTGTCTCTAAATAAAATACAAAATAGGGCTGAGGATGTGGCTCAGTGGTCAAGTGCCGCTGAGTTCAAGCCCCAGTACCCAAAACAGAAAAAAAAATTTTCTCACAGATGACTTGTCTTCTTAAGTAGGCCCTAATCTAAGCAGTGGATTGCATTTTTTTTCTAGCACCTGCAAAATCCAGCACTTCCATGTAGGGTTAGCCAATAAATTCCTGTGGTTCAATTGAGGGGCTAGTACACTTCTTATGTCTTGAAAGCTCAGTCTTGGGTTTAAATCCTAGTTCTTTAATCCATAAAATGTGTGACCTTGGGTATATTACTTTTCCTTTCTGATGCTTTGTTTCTCCTTTTGTAAAACAGAGAATATCAACTTTCCACTATGATAATATTATATAGAACACCTATAATATTATATAGATGCTTATAAGTATGGTTTCTATTCATTATAGAGTATCTTTCTCATTTTTTTATTTAAAATGTAATTCAAGCCAGGCATGGTGGTGCACATCTGTAATCCTAACAACTCAGGAGGCTGAGGCAGGAGGATCATGATTTCAAAGCCAGCTTCAGCAATTTAGCAAGGCCCTAAGCAGCTTAATGAGATCCTGTCTCAAAATAAAACATAAAAAGGGCTGGGGATATGGCTCAGTAGTTAAGCACCTCTGGGTTCAATCCCTAGCACCAAAAAAAAAAGTAACTTAAATAAATGGTCCACAAGTCATAACCTGTTTTAAAGAATGCAAAAGTAATAAAATGTATTAGAATTGTTTGGGATAATTTAATCACCATATAAGATTTGACACACATCCAAATGCCCCTGGTTGTACTACACATTTATCACCTTAACTAAAGCATCTAATTCTCTATGCCCATTTTTGTCTTGGTGAAGGAAGTGTTCCAGTCCTACAAGGGTACTCATTTAAAGGCTGTGTTAACCTATGGCATATCTTTGAATTCATTTTAAAGTTGGAGGAAAATCATATATTTCTGATGGGTCTACATTCAGACATTAAGATGTGGTGTTAGAATGTTCAATATAATATCATCAGTTTTACTTCCTCCCAACCATATTTAAAATGATGAGAAATTAAATGTATGAAGTACTATGAATTCCTTGAGGAGAGATACCTCCTATTCACAAGTGGTTACAAGTACTAGTATGTAAGACTTAGTAACAATATCTTTAGGTTTAAAAGGACACTTTCTAAATGATATAATTCCAATTTAAAGATAAAATTATTTAGCAGTGTGAAAAATGTCAGGCCAGTAAGAGATCTCTTCCTAGTACCTTTGAACATATTCTTTCAACTCAGTTGGCACCTAAAAATATTATAGGGTCATAAAAATACTAATAAAAATATTCAAGGGAAACTCCTAATCTTATCACTTTATTACCTTGGTGACCTATTAGTTCAAATTAACTCATTTTCATGGAGGGCCTTTTGGGGCAGCTGTGAGGCTGCTGTGTTAGCTACAGGAAGTTTCCGACTGGCAAATTTCATTCAAATATAAACCTCTAAATTTGGCTACCTGGCATTGCAGGATCCTGTTGTTTGCAGTATGCAAAATAAAAATTATATACCATCTCACTTGGTCAAAAGCTATGGGCTCTTCAATATTCATTTTTAAATGATTTCTGGAAGACTGGTAGGCCAAGAGGCAACTGTTTGAACGTGATGTTTTGAACAAGGAAGATAGGAATATGAGTTTTCCCTTTGCACGGGGAATTACAGAGAGGGTGCATGCTGAAGGCTCCGGAGTGAGGCTCTTCTCTCCGAACTATTAAATCTGTGAATGGATGGAGAAGTGAGCACCATCTCTGAAATCTGTCCATGAAATCCTTCTCAGTCCCATGTAGGCCCTTAAAATTATTTTATGTTCTATAAGATGAGCTAAAGAGATGCATTCTCACTTATTTTTATATTGATTGATCAAAATGTTTCCCAAGCCACCACAGAGGGGACGGTACTAGTTATAACTACAAAATAATTAATTTGATGAAAATGTTCCATATCATATGAATGGTGGTGGGTCAAAATTTATCAAATTGTATGCTTAAAAATTGTAAATTTTATTATATGTGAATTATACCTCAATAAAGTCCCTCTCTCAAATAGAATATCACTTGAAAGATTAAGGAGAAAACAGATAATCTTTAAATGTGAATTATATTACTCAGACAAGAGGGTATCCAATCCCACTTGATCTTTGAGAGCTTTTACATAATCATAACGATCTCTCTGGATGTCCCTAAGTCTCCTTTATACTGGTGTTTGTAAACAATAATGCTTCCCTATTTTTTTTTTTTTTGAGTTATTAAAATGCTTGGGAAACTAATGGTTAAGATAATGGGTACTGAAATCAGAGAGGTCTTTGATCCTACCCACTGCCACCACCACAACCAGCCTCACCCTTGAGGGGAACTTGAGTTATACTCTCGCTGCTTCAGCTTCCTCATCAGTAAAATGCGAATAATATCACTTATTTTCTGAGGTTGTTGTGAGAATTAAATAATACAATACATATAATATAATAGGGCATAACAATGCCTAACTGTGTTATGAAACTACTACCAGTTATTGCTTATGCATTACTTTTATTACAATTTAAATCCTTGCTATGAGAATCATAGAAAAATAAAAGCTTTTGTGCTGTGTAAACACCAAGAAGGTATCTACATCAAGTTTCAATATTTATGAATTCTGTTCTGCTCCAGGGAGGCTAGATAGTCTTGGGTGGGGAGAGCTGTCCCACAACAAAGCCCGATTCTGTATAAAACAAATTTCAATGAGTTTTTAAGCTGATGAAATGGTAAGGAAAATCTTTAAATCTATAGGTAGGAGAAGAGGGTTGGAATGGGAGGTTGGGAAAAGGTTTGGCAGAAATTAAGGCACTGAATGATAAAAAGTGATCATGTCAAAAAGAAGGTTCCCTGAGGACAAGTATCCAAACTGGCTTCACATGTAAAGACCGGTCCTTGAGCTACAGCCTAAGGCCAGGATGCTGAATTTATCCTGAGGACTTCAGGATTCATCTGGGGAACCTGAAGGGAAACTGGCTCCCAAGAATTGTAAATATAAATCTTCTGGAGGAAAACAATCTCAGTTTAGGACCCCAGTTTTTCACACAACCAGATGAGTCTTAATAAAAGATCCCCAATATGTGGTGGTGCACACCTATAATCCCAGCAGCTCAGGAGGCTGAGGCAGGAGGATCGTGAGTTAAAAGCCAGCCTCAGCAACTTAGCGAGGCCCTAAGCAACTCAGTGAGACCCTGTCTCTAAATAAAATACAAAAAGGGCTGGGGATGTGACTCAGTGGCTGAGTGTCCCTGAGTTCAACCCCTGGTACCAAATAAAAAAAGAACCAAACCATTCTGAAAAAGTCACCAAAAGCAATAAATTTAAATTCACAAGACTTTTAGATATTATAATTGCCAAATAAAAAGTAGACAATCACTTAAATAATGAACAGTCAACATGAGTCCATCAAAATTTGTCAAGTAGACTAAAAAAAAGGACTATATGGAAATAAAAGAATATAACATCAATATAAAATGCTTAATATATGAGTTAAATAGCCAATTAACAACAACTAAGAAAAGAATTTGTGAACTAGACATAGATCTGAAGAAATCCATATCAATCTATAAAAAATTAAGAACAGAAAATCATGGACATAAAGAAAGACTATAGAATAGGGAGGATAAAAGTAAAAAGTCTAAAATATATATAAACAGTTTCAGAAGGACAGAATAAAGCAACATTTGAGAAGTTAATGGTTGAAAAATCTCCAGAATTTATGAAAGAAATGAATCCCTTGACAAATGAAGTATGTCCTACACCAAGCAGGATAAACAACATGAAATCTACCTCTGGACAAAGTGAGTTGAACTTGAAGAACCTCAGTGACAATAGGAGTGTGAAGAGTGATCAGAAACAGAAGATTGCAACAAAGAATAACCGTTAAGATTAATAGCAGACTTTCCAATAGCAACCATGGAAACTGAAAGACAGTGGAATGATATCTGTAAGTGCTGAGGAGAAAAGAATCCCATACAATTATAATTATAAAGCCAGTAACTATCTTTTAAGCACGAGGTCAAAGGAAATTATATTTTTCAAATAAATAAAACCTGAAACAGTTTAATACCAAAACTATCTACACTCAAGAAATTTTCTAAAGAATTGATTTAGAAGAAGGAAATGAATCTAGAAAATCTGGAAGAATAGCAGAAAGAAAATGGTAAACATGTAAAGTAAACCTAATACACGTTTAAAGAATAAAGTGATAATGATCATGTGTGAAGGTTTAATAAAAAGAAAACGAAATATAAGAAAATAGCATATACATGAAAATTCGGAGAGGAGTGATAAGAGTTAATGTCCTCGGCTTCCTGTCTTTCAGTGACAGAGTTAAGATGTTATTTTTACGTTTTGTTAAACCTGCATGGTAAAATTTTATGGGTAACCATAAAGAATGGAAATCGAGTATGTAATTTCCACAGTGAGTAGAAGGAAAATTATATAAGAGAAAAGAACAGAATATGCTTCTTTTCATCAATTTTTTAAAAAATCAACCAGACTTGTAAAGTCTCTGTAAATCCTTCAGATATAAAAAATTGAGTTGGGGAAAGGACAGTGCCAATAGCTCCATAGGTAGCAATTAAACCAAGGCAGGAGGAGGAGGGGGAGGAAAGAATATGTAAGGACACTTGGTGGTAGAAGAGAAAGCTAGGAAAACTTTTGTAGCTGAGTCATCAAGGGTGAAGGAAGAGTGTCAGCCACAGTGGCATATCCTGGGCTCTCTCCAGGCCTGGGGCAGAAGTAGGTGGCAGAGCCATGCCAGCTGATGACGGAGGCTGAAGGGAGAACAGGGTGCTATTGTAGTACTACTTATGGGCAGCTCTTATGTAGCTCTTATGTAGTACTCTTATGGGTGCTGGAAAGGTCCACACATCAAATTAGGCATGTATACTTTGACTCAAAGAAGCCTTTATCCTGGCCCCAGGTTGGCCACAGCAGTGGAAGTAGGCAGACAGAGAAGGTGAGAGAAGAACAATGGGAGATCTCCCCAGCCAACACTCAGGAAAGCTACCACCCTGCCACTCCATGCTCGACTGGAAAGGAGGCCGAGGCAGAAGTCAGAAAGTATAAAGGTTGACACAATCCTTGACGGAAAAAAACCAGCCAGACACGAGCCAGAAACTAGAGGGTAATACTGGACAACATGGACCCTGGCAGCATGGGATAGTGTGCCCACACACACACACATCTATGGTTTAATCATGTAAATGTTAGGGGACCCTGATCTGTACCCACTCCTGGCCATTACACACCCAAGAGTTCCCTCCTTGCCCTCAAAAGGGTGAACTTATTGAACAGGACAACACATAAATCAAAGCATACTTAGAGGAATATAGCATAGATTTAAAGGTACTTAAAAATACAGCGGGTTACAGTACTTTCCTGCCACCCCCACCATTATCCTCAGTTTCATTTTCCACAGTTTCAGTTACCCACAGCCAACTGCTGTCTGAAAATGTTAAATGGAAAATTCCAGAAATAAACTATTGATAATTTTTTAATTGTGCACCATTCTGAGTAGCATGATAAAATCTCATGCCATCCCACTCTGTCTTGCTCAGGACATGAATCATAACCCTGTCTAGTGTGACAACACTGTATCCACTGCCTACAAGTGAGTCACTTGTCAGCCTTCTCAGTTATCAGGTCACTGCCATGGTATCACATGGCTTACATTCAAGTAACCCTCATTTTACTTAATAATGGCCTCAAAGTGAAAGAGTAGTGATGCTGGTGATTTTATTAGAGTATACCATTATAAGTGTTTTATCATTAGTTATTATTAATCTCTTACTGTGCCTAATCTGTAAATGAAACTTTATCATAGTATGTATAAGTAGGAAAAAACAGTATATTGGGGGTTTGGTACTATTCACAGATTCAGGCATCCACTGGGGTTCTTGGAACATATCCTCCACAGATAGGGGGGACTAATAATAGCTACTGAGTATATACTGCCTATTCTGTGCCAGACACAATTATAAGTGCTCACCATCTATGATCTCAGTTTATCTTCATGTACCCAAAGATCCAACAACTAACAAGAGTCCATGCTGGAATTCACACAGGGAGACTGGTTCCAGAATCTTTACTTTTAATATTATGCTGCCTCTGAGTGTACGGAGGATATTTTGCCTACGGAAGGCAAAATTCATAGTTGGAGCTATGGACTGAATGTGTATGTCCTCCTCAAAATTCATATGTTAAATCCCTAATCCCCAGTGTGATGGCATTTGGAGGCGGGACCTTAGGCAGATAATTAGGTCCCAAGTGTAGAGCCATCATAGGAAGAGACACAGAGAGATGATCTCTCTCTCTTTGCCACGTAAAGACTCAGAGAGACACGAGAAAGTGGGCCCTCATCGTGACTTCAGATTCCCAGCCTCCTAAACTATGAGAAATAAATTATTTAAGCCAGCCACCCAGTCTGTGGTATTTGTTATAGAAGCTGGAGATGACCGAGACAGTTGGGAAATGATAAAAAAAAAAAGTTGTCTTCAAATATTTGGAAGTCTGTACATGGAACAAGGGTTAAACTTAGTTTATGATGGACCAAAAAGATTAGAATGAGGAGAACAGTTTCTTTCCAGTCTTCTGTGTATAGTCCAACTTCCCCAAAGAAGAAACGGGCCTCTCCAGAAGGTGCTGAGTTCTGTCACTGCCTATTAGATGCACCTAGTGTTGGTGACACGCAATGAAATTAAGCACTGAGTGGATGGTTGGGCGAGATGCTATAAAATCTCTCGCGATTCCTGATAGAGTCTATAGGACCTTGAGGGTCGTGACTAAAAGCTCAGTTCCAAAGAACTGGATGTCAAGGCTTCTCAACTCCCATAGCAACTGTATTCTCCATTTACTTTGCTTGGGGTCATCCTAGAGTTAGAATTTGGTTTCGTATGTTTTAAGACTCTATATGCCCAGATAGCCTGAGTGTTTGTGTCCTCCTCAAACTTCCTATGTCCTTCAGAGGTCAGCATAGGCTCGCCTTCTCCAGAATGTTCCCCACCCGCCCCTAACACCATCACAGGTACCCACATCACCCCACCTTTCCCTGATTGAGCTCTTCTCACACTAGAGAGTCATCTGTTTCATCATCAGCCTCCCCCGATTTCGTTTCCCAGGGCTGTAGTAACAAATTACCACAAACAGAAGGCTTAAGGCAACAGAAATTTATTTTCTCACCATTCTAAAGGTTAGAAGTCTGAAATCAAGATGTCACAGTTATGCTCCCTCAGAAGCTTCTAGGGAAGAATCTATCCTCTCCCCATCTGAACTTCTGGTGGTTGCCAGCAATTCTTGGCCTTCCGTGGCTTAAGGTTGAATCACTCAATTTTCTGCCTCAGTCTTCACTTAACCTTCTCCCCTCAGTCTGTATCTGTGTGAATCCTTCTCTTACAGGGATATCAGTTGCATGCGATTCAGGGCCCACTCTATTTCAAGACGACCTCATCTTAATTGAAGTAATTGTGTCTACAAAGATCCTATTTTCAAATAAGTTTTCATTCACAGATAACAAGGATTAAGACCCAGGTCTAGGATGGAGGTCACCAATTCTGTTTTAAAGCAGCTCTAAGCCTGCAGGGAGACAACAGGACAAAAGGAGCAAAGCTCACCCTCCCAAGCTAAAACAAAAAATTACAGACAAGATATTATCATGGTAGAAGATATGTTCAAGAAATATTTCAGGGATTTGATCTGTTTATGAATCTTATGATAGATGAATGTGTAGAGATGGCAACTGTGGGCAACAGAACAATACTGGAATGGTGGTAATAGGAAGAAATAGAACCGTCACGTTAGAAGCCTTAGAATGAGTATAAATAATGGCTATTTGGCACAGAAGTCCATGTCCCCTCTCCAAAGAGTTTGTTTTACTATGGTATAAGATTGGGTCATATAATCTTCATATTAAACTTTTTTGTTTAATACATTTTGCAATATTAAAAAGAAAAAAGTATCAATTTAACTTTAGGGAACACAATTCAACATCCCCCAATCCCCTACACTCAATAGATAGTGGGTTCTCTGAGCACCGCATCTTCATTCCACATGTTTTTATTGTGTCTATTATGAACTACATTCTGTTCTGGGCAATAAGGACAAGCCACAGTCAAGGTCACTACACTTGGTGGGGCTTCAACTCTACATGGAGATTGACAATAAAATGTGGCCATTAGGGATTGTGGCCAAATGCCAAGTATGTATGTATACAAACATAAATGCAAAATATACAACCACTAAATACATATTTGATGAATAAGTACTAACACAAACAATGAAACACAAAGGATAAATCATTGTATTTCACCCAGCCAGTGTTCATCAGCATGTTTACCAGAATCTAAGAGTTTGGTTTCCCTCTGTCCCTTGTAAAACTTTGTTCTTCAGTACTTGAATTCTTACTCTCAGTTCACACCCACAAGCCAGTTCTTCAAGTAATATATTCTGAGTAGCAGAAAATAAAGCTTGAAGAATACATTCCTGGTTTTTTAATTAAATTTGAGCTCGCACCTAAAAAACACACTTGCACTGTCTTTGCCTTCCAGGGCAGCGTCAGCTCCTCCCAGTCTCCCTTCGCCCAGATGCCAGGTGAGTACTTCAATTCAATGGGCAATTAATTCCCTCTCAAAATGTAACTGAGCATTTGGGCTCCTGTTTTTGTTTTTGTTTTTTTTTTTTACAACTGCCTTACATCACTTTAAAAAATTTGTTTCTTTAAAATAACTATTTTCGGGCTGGTATTGTGGCTCAGTGGTAGAGCGCTTGCCTCACACGTGTGGGGTACTGGGTTCGACCCTTAGAACCACATAAAGATAAAATAAAATAAAGAGGTTGTGTTCATCTTTAAAAAAATAAATGAAAATAAAATAAAATAAAATAACTCTTCCAAAATGTAAAATCAGTGAAGACAGACCTCATTCAGTCATTCTTAAATTTAGAATCTATTGTGCCTTGAAGTCAGCCTTTTGATCCCCAGCCTAGAAGAAACTTCTTGGGCAAAGACAAGAGGAATTAAGCTCCTGACAATTTTAAAACATCTAAAGTTCTGACACAATTTGATAGATGAGGTGCCTACGTTAGACAGAAAGAGAGAGATACCTGAGGGCAGATATGTGGAACTACCATTCACTGGGTGCTCTGTGCACATCACCCACTCAGTTGAGCATGATGTACTCATTTCAACACACATCTCATTAAACATTTCTGTGGGGATGGAAAAAGAGCATTCTTTTTTTTTTTTTTTTTCTTTTTTTTTAATAGAGTCTAAGTTGTCCAGCCTTTCCTGGAACTCACAATCCTCCTGCTCAGCCTCCAGAGTAGCTGGGATTACAGAAATGCACCACTGCACCAGACAAAGGGAATTCTTAGTTGTTTGGGGCACTCTCATCCACACACATGCACACACTAAAGCCATCCCTTCCAGTACGCAAACTCAGAAGTGCCACAGGCCTTCTCAATAGTTTTAGAGCCCACAGAACTGGATAAGAGAAACAAATAAGAACCTTAGAGGATTCCAAACAAATAAATGTCTCTATGTTAAATTTTCTAATCATATTTTCTGCTATTGCACTTTGCTTCCATCTGCTCTTTTCTACAGAAGGAAACTTCCACAGCTTTTCTTTTCATCTAGAATTCTTCTTCCTTCTTTTAAGGAGAAAAAGATATGCTTTAAGAGAGCAGAGGTTTTTCCTTTATAGTTGTTTCTATTTATAAATTGGAAATAAAGATATGACAACCTGGAAGCCTTGTTTACATAATCTTCATTCTGTTCTCAGCTTTAACCACTCATGCCTGTGGTTATAAATTAATGACATGAAACAAATCTATTTATTTATATTAATTTGCATTTATACAGATTTTCCCCAAAAGTAGTTTGCTTATAATTAAAACTCTTAACTGCAGCCCTCAAAATGCATGTGTATTAGGAAAAAATGCATGAGTAGATTTGAAGTTTGGGGTTATAGAATTTAAGATGAAAGTGAAGTGAGTACTATCATGCTAAAGGTTTTGATGGGGGAATTTTGATTGCTTATTCTGAATGAATAAATTTACATGCAGTTGTTGAACACAATATTATGTTATTCAGTTTATGGAAAATGTGTTAAGATCTGAGCTCTGCCACCATGGAGCTTGCAGATTGGCTGGAAAGACACTGTGAGAGATGAAAGAGGAACGAGCATAGTATACATAGCACCGTGTGGGGGTGGCCCAAGTTCTGTATATGTCATCATGCAGGACTGAGTCATGATAACAAAGAGGAAGGGTTTCCATGAGATGGTTTTCTTTCCCCCAAGAGTGGGTGGGACAAAGTTCAGAAGTCCTATGCTCTGGTTGCAGCAAGTGAAAGGAAACACCATTTGTGTCTTTCCCCTAGTTCCACCCTTCTGTGATTCTGGGGGTTGGTCTTAACTAAGTAGACCACGCTGACCCCAACTCCAGCTGGAATACTTAAAACTATTGGTTTTACACCTTGGTCTATTCCTCGAAACATGTTCTAAACGATCATGTATTTCTTGCTGCAACTAAGAAACGGGGTCAGAAAGTAGTTAAAAAACACATCTCTTCTGGAACCATTTCTCTGGTATTAAATTACACTCCTCAGTTTCAGCTTTTCCGATTTCCGCCCAAGCTTCGGTACCAGGCACTCTTCCCAAACGCAGCGCCCTGGAGAGATGAGTGATGGCCACAAGAGGGCAGCAAACAACATCAAACTTAGCAAAGCTAGAAAGGTTCTGTGTTCCTCTAAAACTGGCTTCTGTACAACCGTATTATCCCAAAACTAGCCCTCTATTGATTCCTTCCCATTGAGCGACTTGGTGTTAAAGGTCAGTACACAAAAGAATTAGCATACAGTACAACTTTCCTTTGATCCGCGGTGAGGTTATCAGTGTCACCTTATCTGGAGATCCAGTATCTCAGGTAATAAACCCAGAAGCAGCCTCTTGTATTACAGAGACAGAGCTCAGAAGCTGTGAAAAGATGCTTCTTTCAATAAAATGTCCATGCCAAGAGATTCTTTTTACTTATATCTTTAAGCCCAGCCCCTTCCTAGCATAGTGCCCAGCTCTGAAGTTAGGAGGTAAATGTGTGATGTCTGTGTGAATGGCTGAACAGTTACCGTGTCATCTAAAATGACCTTATCCCTAAAGGCAGAGTGAACGTTAAACTTAGTTACACAGGCTGGCACAGTTTTTTAAAAGTAATGCAGACATATTTCGAGCTTTCAAGACATTGTTTTATTTCTGCATTCACGTTGGTGTCAGGCAGGTGTTGGGAACATGATTTCACACTAGAGCCACTCCCCGGCAACAGAGAGGCCCTGACGCTCCTCCGGTGGGGATTTTTGCCCACTTGTCTTTCATTTGGCCACAGGTTCGCCGGTCATGTCGGGTTACTATGGTGTCAGAAGATCTTTTTTGTCTGATTCAGACTTCCACAACAGCAAACCGTTTTCAAACGACGTCTACCCCTCCAGCATGGCGAAGCCTTTTCCCTGCGAGTCGTCGGCAGGGCAGAGCCACGCGGCGCTGCTGGAGTCCTACCTGGCGGAGCCCTATGGGGATTACCGCTCGCCCGCCCTGACCCCAAGCCCGGGCTCTCTGTTCAGCGCCTCCCCGCTGCCGCCGCTCCTGCCGCCGCCCTTTCCGAGCGACCCGACTCACTTCGTATTTGTGAGTATGCGTTATCCCAGGAGCAGGGAGTAAGGGGAGGACGCGGCTCCCGTGGATCAGCCCCCGCCACGCGCTGAGCAACCAGATTGAAACCGGGTCTGACTCGTGGAGACCCCTAAGGCTGCTCTGCTGCTGCCCAGAGGTGCCAGATCAGGGTGGCTCTGCCAGGACACCTGAGGGATCCTTGCTCAAAGAGCAATGTTAACCTTGACAGCAAACGTCCATCTAGGGATTTGAACTAGAAAAAGTATAGGGTAAAATTTACATTCATTTTGCTAATGGTCTACAGATTTTGCCACACGGTCCCCCACGCCATTAGCCCAAGTCATGAGCATGCCTCCTGTCCATAAGAGAAGGATGAAGTTACATCTAGACATAGCTAGGTTATCTTTCAGCACAAACACAGGTGGCTTCTTCACGCCCAGTCTCCTGCCTCTTGCTTTCCCAGAATATTTCTACCTGTAACACTACCATAAAACGATGAGTTCATACAGATCTGAAGGATGCTAATACTCTTCATGAAAACTAAAACTGTAAAGACTTCTTGCCACAAAGGAATGAATCTCCAAAGGTGGAATTTTAGAGAAAAGGGGTGGGAGAGGAAATTAACATTATTGGGTACCTATTCTATACCAGGAATTTTTATATGCTTTTGTTCATTTCACATGCATTAACTCAGGAAATATTTATGAAAGTCCCATTTCACAAATGATGAAGTGAGGTGCTCAGAGTCAGAAGGGGAGTAGGTGGCATAGCTATGAAAGAATCCAGCCCACTCCAAGAGAGGTAGGCTTGAGGAGGTAGCACCAAGCCTACATCTTTGCTCACTGAGGTCAGGGCAGCCTCCTTTACCCACTTGAAAGCTCACTGTATAGTTTTAAGTCTATTCCTTCCAAAAGCCATTCAAGGCCTGACTTACCCACTTGTGTAAAGGGTATTTTGGGACCCAGAAAAACCCGAGCCTCAAAAAGAATGCAAACAGTGCTTTATTGTAAACAATAGAATGCTGGGTAAATGGCCATTTTATTCTTCGCATATTTCATTCATTTAAAATTGTTTGCTGGGAAGAGAAATCTCAATACATATAGGGAATCTCATTCAAGAGTAAAAAAAGAACCAAAACAATCCCCGATGGTGTCAGGGAAAAGCTGCCTGGGTGGGCTTCAACAGCAGAGGGAGAGTCCTGAGGCTGCTCTTGAAGCACATTCCAGCAGCAACCCTTGTAACAGCAAAGCAACAACTAATGCATAACCCCATTCTCTTCAGAGGGACTCATGGGAGCAGACAGTGCCTGATGGCCTCAGCCAGCCAGACCCCATGCCCGTTGATGCCCTGCAGACCTTGTCGCCCAGCACCAGCTGCCTCTCCCAGCTTGAGTCAGGAAGTACCGTGCAGCACAGGAGCTCCAGCTGGGGGACCTCCCTTGCTGGTACTCAGTCCTATTCACTGCACACTCTGGAGGATCTGCACAACACATCTGGGTACCCCACCCCGCCTCCTTACCCCTTTACCCCTTTCATGACGGTGTCAAATGACCTGCCACCAAAGGTGGTGCCTCTCTCCCCAGATGAAGGAACAGACCCTTCTTCCCTTCATGACCCTTCACCTTGGGCCAAAGAAGATGGGAGCATGGCCTGGGGGTCATATGAATGCCGCAGAGCTTATTGAGGGTGTGGACCAAAGGACTTCTGTGTTTTTCTTTAAGTTGGGTTCTGTATTCCATGGATTGCTTTAGGTGTGCTGGCTCATTCAGAACTGGAATTTCAGGATAAGCCATAATGCCACCCTTTGTTAATGGACGATGGCATTTATTTGTAATCTTCACCACCATAACCCTATTGAAATATAATACAGTGTCAATTAAATATACCATGGACCATATTCTAGTGAGGCAATCTTACAGGGAAATTATTTTGGAAATTTAGTAGCCAATTTCATTCTGAATCTTTGTTATCTTTCAAATATCATTTTTTGGCACTGATTTTTTTCTTAAATTATGCAGTTCATAAAACATAATGGTTTTCCTGTATAATTTTTCTTAGTTATAAGTCATATGTATTATTTAATAAAAGAGATAGCTAGGATATAATGTAGTTTGGGGCACATAAAACAAAATTCACTTTGTACCATGTGACTTTAAAGAGTGAAGCGTTATATTCATTTTCTTCATTACAAAAGATATGGCACCATATGTAAATGTGTTATTATCAATAAAAGAGGATGAGGTCTAGAGATTGTGGTTTCTTTAAATACATAGTTTCAACTCTGCTTTAAAGCCCAGGATGTCAAAAAATTAATCCAACTCAAAAAAAGCCAAAAATTTTGTTTGATTGGTGACAGTCTAAATTAAGGTAGACATGGTCTCTCTGAGGAATAAGCCTAGGATTCTCAGAGTGGATGAGTAAAATGGACATTTGGTGATCAAGTCAAAATCCATGCATTTTAAAGAAAACACAGAAAATAGGATTAAGCTGTTGGCAAAAAAAAAACCAAAAAAACAAAAAAAAAAAAAAAAAAAACAGACCACAGAACACAAAAAAGCAAAGTGGCTTGGAAGAAGGACATATTGCCAGGTAAGTCAGTGGCACCACACACCGTGTCTCCTAGCTATGCCTTGCTGGTGGCTTATTGGTCAGAGATGTATAGCTCTCACTGCGTAAAAATGAAGAAACAACATCTGAAACACGAATCTGTCTCCTGTAAGTCTGATTGGTGTGGGTTCCTTTGCCAATGACAAGAAACCCCACCAAGCAATGCACCTGTCTGAAGGCCACGCCCATAAATGCCCTGCACACACTTTGACTGAAAGTGCACAAATCAAGGCCCATAAATTACATGTACTCCCTTCCTCCTGTCTTCCTCCACCATCCTTCCTTTACTTCCTTCTCACTTCCTACTCCTTTCTGATCCCACTGGTCCCTCCTGACCATCTTCTGGAAGTCAAGACTCTCATTTTCCACCTGGTTACCCAAAACCCTTCAATGCAGTTTCCATCGCATCTTATACTAGTACTCATTCTCTACCTCAGCTAGGTAGGAGTCCAGAAATGCAAATAAAGGGATTTGTTCACACTGAGACATGAATAATGATATTTCTCCTTCTCTACCCCTTTAAGGATATTTTTCTGGTTCAGCAAACACATTTCTAACTTATGGAGTACCAGCAGAGATGCTTGGGTAGGGAGCCTTGCTTTACCTCATACCCCAGAGCTCTCTCCCAGGACAGCAAATCAAGAATGACCCTCACCTGCTGGGCGGCACTCCTCCAGTCCAACCAACTTCCTTGCTCCAACCAGCTCTTTTCTGGCAGCCTGGTATATATATTTTTCCTTTTCTTAAATTTCATTTTTTATTGACAAGCTATAGTTGTACACACTTGTAGGGGTGCAATGCAATGTTTCAATACATATATACACTAAATGATGGCCAAATTAAGGTAATTAGCATATCACCTCAAACGTATAATTTCTTGGTAGAAGAATATTAAAAATCCTCTCTTCTAGAGTTTTTGAAATATATGATGTATTATTATTGACTATTATGATTTGAATATGAAGTGTCCTCCAAAGACTCATGTGTTAGGGCTTGGTCCTCAGTGGTGTTCAGAGGTGGGGCTTTTAGGAAATGATTGTATCATGAGTGGGTCATCAATGGATTGATCCATTGATAGCTGAATGGACTACTGGGAGGTAGTGGGCCATGATTAGAGGAATTACGTCACTGGGGCATGCCCAGGAAATGTATTTCTTGTCCTCAGCCCCTTCCATTCTCTTTCTGCTCCCTGACTGCCATGAGCTGAGCAGCTTTCCTCTATCGTGCCCTTCCACCATCATGTTCTGCCTCACTTCAGGCCCAAAGCAATGGAGCCAACTGACCATAGACTGAAACCTCTGAAACCATGAGCCAAAATAAATCTTTCCTCTAAGTTGTTTTTCTCAGGCATTTGTTGTGGCTACCGAAAGCTGACTAACACACTGACTGTAGTCACCCTACTGTGTAGTAGCACACCAGAACTTATTTCTTCTAGCTGTAACTCTGCACTCGACCAACTTCTCGCCATTGCCCTCTCCCCTCTTCAGCCTCTAAGAACCATTATTCTGGTCTCTATTTCTATGAGATTGACTTGTACATATTATACACATGAGTGAGATCACGGTGTATTTGTCTTTCTACACCTAGCTATTTTATTTAACATACATCATCCTGGTCCTTCCATGTGGTCATGCAGGACAGGATTTTATCTTTTCGTGGCTGAATAGAATTACATTGCATCTATATAGCACATTTTCTCCTCCATTTATCCACTGATGGATGCTTAGTTGGATTCTATATCTTGGATACTGTGAATGGAACCACAATAAATATGCAAGAGTGGATAATATCTTCAATAGTATAGAGGTTCCTCAACAAATTAGAAACATAACTGCCCTATGATCCAGGAATGTCACTCCTGGGAACATACCCAGAGGAAATGAAATCAGCCTGAGATTTATTTTGCTTAATATTTGTTCTTCAGTGAAAGGTAGCAACATCCAGTGTGGGAGAGAAAAACTGCTCTTTCTCCCTCCAGTGGGAACTGGGGCCTCAGTCCTGGTTCCTAATAATTTTGGCAGAGTCATCTGCCACCCAGCAGTAATTCATACCTGGACAATAGATCTCTGCATCAGAAAGAAGAGATCTGGCCCTCTCTATGGATTTAAGGATCCTCATGGGGCTCTGAGTCCTTTTTTCTGAATTAATTGTGTAAAATTTATAACTACTCACCATTTGTTACTACAAAGCAACACCACAATATTGTCCATGTAGCATATATATATGTGTGTGTGTATGTACACACACACACACATATGGAGATATGTAGGTATTATATATAATATGTATATCAATATAATTATAGGTAGTATCTACATATCTCCACATAACTTTAGCTTTTGATTATAATGCTAAATATTACATATGCTCAGATCACTTACTTGGATGTTATCTACCCCTATATTATGTCCATTCATCTCTTTACAACCTGAAGTTGCATTGGTTCTCAGATAAGTAGAGCTCAGCAAACAGACCTCCAAACACAAGAAAATGCAGTGAGTGCAATGCTCTGCACATCCTTCTTAAAGCATTGAACCCCTTTCTTGGTGTTTGACAAAATCAATTAATAAAACAGGAGACACACACAGGCCCATACACTGTACCATCCATTTTGGTTATCTAGTCTAAAAGTGGTTGGAGGGAACAGAAGTGATACTAATGAATTCCAAATGATAAATGATTTTTAAGAATTCTGTTTAGCTTGACAATGTATTTCTATACTTCATATAATTTTATTGTTTTGGGAACATTTTTGCTAAAAAGTGGGCAAAAAATTGAAACATGAAGATTATATTTATTTCCCTATCCTATTTCCCATTCGAGTTCTCCCAATTTTCTTTTGTTGTTGTTGCTGTTTTAAAAATAATTTTATTATAAAATTTATCATTTACACTGTCATAATTGGAAATGACCATGCATAATCAACAATTTCATTCCACCACTCATAAAGTACCCATGCCCTTAACAATCCAGAAAGTGGGGAATTTGTCTTGTTTTCTGCAAAGAAAGTGCTTCCTTCTCAAGTACTTCTGATTTTCTACTGCATGTGGGGACCAACCACACCTTTTCACGCACAATACCAACATATGGAAAAGCGCACATTCTTTCCCCCTCCTTCCTTGAACCTGCTCTTCTCTGACTCATAGCTTTCCTAGGAAAGGCAGAGAAAATTAAAGAGCTTAAGTTCAAAACTCCATCTCTTTCAGGCCCTGCCAGGATTTAGCATATATGTAAGATTTAAATTAAGCACATATAGAGATGTCAAATTCAAGCTACTTAAGAAAGCCGACTAGATGAGAAAGTCAAAAAGAAGCCATTTCAAAAATGAAATGTACTTATGAATAAACTGCAATGTAGACAATCATCTGTGAATCACTGGAAACAGACATAGCATGGTGTTGGAAGTGTTTGTATTTCTCTTACAATGTTATTCAAACCCCAAAGAATGAGAGAAGAAAACCACATCTTTACCTTGTTTATTTAATAAATACTTTTAAATGATCATTATGACCTGCTTCAGCTCAGTTAATAATACAATGTCATGGTACTATTGTGGTAGAGAAAGAAGAATGAAGTGCTCCAAAAGAAAGTCCACAAAGGGAAAAGAATTACTAACTCCAATAATAAAATATATATTTACATATAGTTATATACAAATATACACACAAAAGTATCTTCGTGATTCATTTTCAAAATGTAAATCTAAATGGTAGTCATAAGAAATTAAACATCAGTTATATTTAAAGTACCAAAATAATAACTGATGTCCAAGGTTTAAGTCACATTGCACTATAGTGATTCTATTAACCACACACTAAAATTATATTCATCCATTGGGTTCAATCACTGGGTTCTGTCTAAAGTGTATTTCCTATTCAAAACACTATTGCATTGTTTTTTTCACACACCATACTCACCACCCATTGACTCTAGAGAGGTTAAGTGCAAGATCATACCCTCTAAAGAAAGTGATTCACTTAAGGAAGGACACATGGATGGTTCATCACTGTGTTTCTAGCACCTGGCTCAGGGCCTTGCATGTTGTAAGCACTCCCTAAATCTGTGGTAGATTGAGCTAAAACTAGACCACAAACATGAATAACTATTTAGTCCTTGACTCAACGGATGACAGCTCTCTGGAACCAGTATATGAGAAAATTCTGACCAGTAGACATGTTCTGCAAATTCAGATATTAGGTGGATCTTGGGCTTTAGTGGTAATATATTTAAGGTAGTTGATTTAGTGTTTTTAAATGTTTTTAAGAAAGGAAATTACTGAACTTTTGAAATAGCACAGGAAAACATTGAAAAATTCATTTAGCATTAACAGACTATCTCAATAAGACTTATAAATAAAAATTATTTGTTGTTTGGTATTATCTCTGATGTTGTTAAAACAAGTATAATAAACAAATCAGGGACTAGATTCTCCCAGGGTCAAACTGAACAAATAATAATAAGACCTTCAATAGTTATTTGTAAATAATAATACATTATATTTGATCTTTGATACAGAAGTACCCTACAACCATAAACCCTAATAAATAATCACGTAGGTTTGCAATACACAATGTAATTTTCAGCACATTAGAAGAAAAAAGGAAAACAGTAAAAAATGTTACATGTTCCAAAAGGAAAAACCAAATGAACCAAAAAAACAATAATAATATCTAGGAATTAATTCTTTTGCACTGGAAAACTTGATAGGTGGTCCTGCTAACCTTTCCCCTAACAAAGTATCTTGAATGTAAAAATATAAGTTTCAATGCTTAATAAATCAATTTATTTATTTATTTATTTATTTATTTCATTTATAAATGAAAGACCACTCAACCACTTTATTTCTAACCTTGGTTATACATACATAGGTTTTCATCACAGTATTTTTTTTATTAGAGCTTTATGGTTCTACATAGCAGTTGGGTTCATCACAGTGTTCTTGATGTGTTTTTGCATATCTCAAAAATTGAGTAATAAAAATGTTGTAAGTAAAAGCTGAACTTTTTAAGAAGCGTATGATATGATATCATTCTTTAAAAGGATAAATTATCAAGAACTCATTCCTCATGGAAACTTTGAAAGGAAAAAAGTTAAAATTTCAAGTGTATCTTATGGGAAGAGATTGACAAACTACTAAATAGCTTTCATCAAATAGTCTTCCTGGTCATTTTCATATGGGCCAAATGTTCATTCGAGGGCCTAATACTTACGTGTTTCCTCCATGTATTCAACATTTTGGAATTTGATATTTCCCACAAGATTTGGTAACAGTGTCCAAACTCAAGGTGACAAAAGAACTTTGCATTTATAAGCACATTTAGAGCTGTAGTCAAATTTGAAAGGAATAAACTATAGATACTTTTCTGTACCTAAGTTTCATAAAACCTCCTACTTTGGGAGAAAAACATAATGCTCTGTAGTTTCATTTGCATACTAACGACTACCAAAGTTTTTTCAGTTAAAATATTCAGTTTAAAATTTCAAAAGTAAATCTGTTCTATTCATTCTAGGTACCACTGACTGACTCTAAGAAGGTCAACAACAAACTGAAGGACTTCTAAGCTCAGTGGGAAGGATAACAACCAGAGACCTGAAAAATTTATGGAGAAACTGTGGGTAGTGGCCTCAAGAACAGAAAGCTTGGGTGGAGAGTGAGCATGATAATTTCCTCATGAGCACTAGACAGGGGCAGAACAGATAATCAACACATGGTTGTTCAATGAATGAATGAACTAAACAAACTCATAATAGAAAAGCACTCATGTGGAAGTGAGAGAACAGAGCCACTGACAGCGGAAACCAGAACTTATTTCTTTGTATTCCTGGTGTTTGATACCATGCCTGGTACATAGTGTTGCTCAATTAATACCTAATTGAATTATGGCTCAATCACTGATCACCATATTGGACTTGGACTGTTCCAAGTCCAACCTTGGAACAGTCTGCCTTATAAATAATGAGCTCACATTTCCTCTATACAGATTCTGCTATGAACCAGGCTCTCAGCCAAGCAATGTAGCCAGAGGCTAAATAGCTATCAGCACAGATATCAGAAAAAGACTCTAAGTCCCTCCTACTTCAAAGAGCCATCCTAACACCAAATATTGAGTCCAATGTTACATTTTCAAACCAATGAGCCTGGTATAGTGGGTTAAACCCCACATTTTTTCTGTTCTTATTGTTTTTAATCAAAGCCTCAAAGGGATTATCAGAACTTCAGGGCAGACATCCTAGAGGTGATGATGCTTCCAGCCAAAGGGTTCCAGACTGAGAAGCACAAATGGTTAAGAAGCATAATTAACAGCTCATCCTCATCTCCAACCAGCCTCTTCTTCAGGGTTCTAGCATTTCCAGGATACTCTCAAGTCAGTCTGCTGTGTCATCTTTGACTCTGCACAAGTAAACCACACACCAAAACACTCCCACATGCACAACACAGAGATGTGTGTGCATATCTTAAGAGTGGCACTTTTCCAATGCTACTTACAACTCATGAGAGAGTAACACTAAATTAACTTAGTGACTCCCAACAATATCTATGTCTCAGAAACAGAATGAAATGGAAAAGCTAGAATATAATAGAAAATATTGGAGTCCCTCCAATGCATACAGATGCATTGCTTCATGGATAGTTTGTTTTATAAGTGTAGATATTGTTGCAGATATATGTGAATTTCTTGTGGGCTTAAGTCCAAAAGGTTTAAGAGCTTCTGTTATCAAAGATCAGAAAGACAGCAATCATAGTGAACACCAAGGGCTCTGAGGTTAGACTTATCAAAGTAGGAATCGCAATTCTGCCACTGATGTGCTCAATCATCTTGGCAAGCCTGTTTGCTTGTCTATAAAATAGAAGAACCATATAACAGAATGCCTGATGTCAATGAACAACAGATGAGAACTGTAAAGGGTCTATGAGGCTGGGCACAGTGGTGCACGCCTGTAATACCAGCGGCTCAGGAGGCTGAGACAGGAGGACCATGAGTTCAAAGCCAGTCTCAACAAAAGTGAGGTGCTAAGCAATTCAGTGAGACTCTTTCTCTAAATAAAATACAAAATAGGGCTGGGGATGTGGCTCAGTGATTGAGTACCTCTGAATTCAATCCCCAGTACCCCCCCTCCCAAAATAAGTCTATGAGGATTACCCATTTTTATGGGTTTCTGGGGTTCTCATAGTAGAAGAAGTTGGTTGCTCAGGTGTCATCAGACGTGCAGATTTATAAGGAGGAGTTTAGAAAGGATCCATTTAGAAAGAATTGCTCCCTACCTACCCAAGCATGATGTTTGACTCTTAAATACCTGTGCTGGGCTTTTGCAGTTACAGAAACAACAGAAACCCAAACTCCTTAATGTTGAGCTAAAAACCAGAATAGAGTGTGGGGGAAAAGAAAGAGGTTCTTCCTCAAACAGGGCTCAGGCATGGGGAAATCTAGTTTTCTAAAGTTATTGACCAGCAATTTGATGCTCATCTCAGCAACAGGAGCCAACACAGAAGTCCCAGGACTGCTGCCATGGCTCAGGCAAAGGCTTCCGGAAGAAGGAACAGAGAGTTCTTTGCCGTCCCTACAGACCCCACAACTTCCAAGGAGTCCCCCTCCCCCCAGTCACACATGCCATCTCTAATGAGTAGCCTATCATCACATGAACCTCCATGATGCTGCCAAAGGAGCGGAATGGCCTCCTGCCATCTCTGTCCATCTCCACATGTAAAGGAAAGGTTAGGAAGGAGATCAAGCCAGAAATATGGAACAGCAACCCAGAACATGGGGAAATAGACATATATAGGCAATCAGAGAGAAAAACAGCAATGCAGGCTAGAAATTAAGAAAAGCAGTAATAGGAAGAGAGACAAAGCAAAACAGGAAAACTAAGAGAAAAAAAGGAAGGCTTTTAAAAAGCAAACCAAAAAATAAGCAGAAGATAAAAGTAATGAAAGAAGCTGTATTGGAGAGTGCTCAAAAGCTACAAGAGTGCTACAAAGCTACAAGGTCAAGAGACCATCCCTAATTCCAGGCAGTGCCCTGGCATGGCAGATGACAGAACAATGCAGGGATAGGAGCTTTCTCAATTTCCATTGCCTTCCTCACATCTGGTCTTCAAACCTGGCTTCTATCAGAGAAAACCAGAACACAGGCCTGGGGCCTTTGGAGAAATAAGGTCCAAATACTGATATACCCCAACTGGATTTGAGACAAACACTTCGCATCCTGCCTTCTACTGCCAGGAGCCATCTCAGGAATCCCCATCCCTGATCCTCTCCCCAGTGATATGGCTCCAGCTGTCAAGCAATTCACACTCATCATAGTCTTATCATTTTCAAAGATGACCTTTCCTTGAGTTCTGTATGATGCCCTTGTATCTGACACAGTTGGGCGCATTCAGATATTTTTCTGAAGGCCTTTGGGGCTAAACTGTACCCCCCCCCATGCCAGAGAACTCAGGGATGATTGAAGAACAGAGGTCTATAACCATCACCTGGTCTGACATCCTGGGAATTATCCTGGTTATTTGCAAGGTAACCTCTGTCTCCTAGTGTTGCTACAAGAGGATTTGGCCTGGCCATTGCTCCCTCTCTGGCCCAGTCCTGTCTCTTCCATCTTCCAAATCATAGTGAAGAGGCACAACCAGTGCTTGGAGGAGATGAGCTAGGTAGTACAGCCTCAAGTCATTTGTGAGGGGCTCGGCCTGGATCAAGGGTGCAGCCTGACCTCGAATCCCTCCACCTCTCACCCCAAAGTAAGAAGTTTTGAAAAACAAATCCATGTCCTTTCAGCTAAAATGAGGAGACATCCAGCTTGTCACCATTTTCTCACAGGTGCTTCTACAGCTAGAAGGCAGGAGTGGCTCTAGAGGGAGAAAGACAACAGCAGAAGAGGGGGACCTCACAGTGCAGTGATGAAACACAAGCCTTAAAAAATTGTTAGTGGGTGAGGCCCACAGGCATCCCCAGGTACAAGGAATGGATCAAAAGGTCTTAATGAGCAGGTATTCTGTGCTAAAACCTCAGTGTTTGGGACCAAGTACAGGAGCAGGATGAAAAGGGAAGGGAAGCTCACATTTGACCAGGTGAAGCCAGAAAGACACAAAGTGCAGAGGTAAGGCCTCTGCTGTCCTCTGGCTTGCAATCTGGGCCCAGAGTAACCCCTTGTGGGGCCACACCCACTGGATGCCATGCTCAGTCCCCAAAACCTGAGATTTGCCCTTAAATGGAGATTGGGCATATGGAAATTAGTCTGGCCAGTTAGTCTGACTCAGGTGGTCATGAGGGTCAGTCTAAGTCACTCTGGGCTTCTGAGCTATTTTTGAGGCAGAAATACAGAGCATCTTTGGGGACACCTGCTCTGTCTGTGGGAAGGTGGGCAAAATGCTCAAAATATAATAAAAGCAAGGGTAAGTACCCAAAGGGGTCTCACTCCCTGTTTCTCTGGACTCCCTAAGGGGTGTTTGTCTGCAGGATTTCTGCAGAAGATAGTCCATTTTGTTAAGCCTTTGAATATTCAAATTGAAAGTATCGCGCAATCATTGATTGTCAAATCATGGGTTTCTAGAGGTTTTAAATACTTGGCATGAGGGGGAAAAAACTCAAACCTATACCCGAAGGTATAAAACATTAATTCTATGTGTCTCCTGCTCCAGGGACCTGGGTGCAGCCAGATGCTTTGTGAAACTTTAAAAATGTCGCATCTCTGCCTTTCTCTCTGCACAGGAGCCCTCCTAGGTGCAGAGTTCCTGCAGCTGCAGCATCCAGCCTGGGACCCAGTTCCTGCTGACCACGATGTCTGGTAATTCGGCTGCTTCTCTGGGGGTCGGGTCATGCGGGCCAGGGGCATTCGGATCCGGGTGCATTTCCACAGCTTTTCCTGCATACAACAGAGAGGCACAAAGTCAGAGCACGCCAGTAAGGGCCGGGCAGGATCCGGAGAGGACACGGGCCAAGCTGTGGCCGCTCCCACTCGGTGCCTGCTCCCCAGAGCAGAGACCCAGAGCCCAAGTTGGCCGCTCCGGACATTGGAGTACCCCAGGCCCCTGCCCGCCCTTCCACTTTTCCACGGTCTTGCCCTGGGATTTCGCGGCACGAACCTTGCGCGCCCAGAAACGGCGGCGCGGGGGAGCTAGAGGCTCACGGTGAACCCGAGACGAGAGCCGAGCGCGTCAGTAACACAGAACTAGGCTGTGGCGGTCTCTGTGTCGACCCCAAGATGCGTGCACAGCTAGCGGAGCCCCGAACCGAGCGAGGAAGTGGGAGCGGGAGGAAAGAGACTTAACGTGAAGAGGGCGCGGCGCCTGGGCCCTGCGGGCCAGGAGCGAGGTTCCCTGGGTCTCCGCGAAGAAAAATGCGACCCCCTTTCCTGGGGAGACCCTAGCTGAGGTCTGGGGTGAGGGGCTCCCGGCTATCCAGCTGCGGTCCCTGCAGTGACCAGGCGAGGCGCTGGCGGTTTAGCACTGTCACCAGACGCCCAGGCTGAACGAACTGCCACCCCCAGCCGCCGCGCCCGGCCCCACCCCGCGCGATTCCCAGGCGCTCACTCCAGGGTCGAGGTCAGGGCGGGAGTCGTCCTGGGCTCCGCGGCCGATCCCACCTCTAAAGCTCGCCCGGCCCGGCTTGGCCTAACAGCCTGCGCGGCCTACTCACTGCGGCTCTGCAGGGCCGTGGCTTTCCCTGCGCCCGGCGCGCTCTGGTCTCTCCGGCAGACCCCTGCGGCAGGACTTGCCAGGGCAATTCACCTGACCGAGCCAGCTCCGGGGCGGCTCCTTGCGAAGGGCTTCCTTCCAGCGATTACGCGGTCCTCGGAAGCCTCCGGACGCTTTTTTCCGAGCTCGCGCTGCGCGGCTCTCCCCGGAGGCTTCTTGCGCCGCCGGGAAATGCCTGCACCAGAAAGGGAGGGGTGGGGAGAGAGGGGTAGAAGGGGAGAGCAAGAGCGGAGGCCAAAGGAGGGAGGAGGAAAATAGGAAGAGCGGGAAAGGCGGAGAAAAAGGGCGAAAGAGGGCAGAAGAAGGAGAGGAGGGAGGGAGTGGACTGGGCCCCCTGACTAGGATCTTTCTGGTCCCACCAGCCCAGGTCAGGCGTGACCAAACCCACCGGCTGGCCCCAGGACTGGCTTCCAGGTCAATGGCACGTAGAGGTCGTAGCCTCCCCAGAAGTTAGGCCTGGACTGGTGGAGACGGAAGAGACCAAGGACTTAACACCAGCGAGAACATCACGGTGGAGTGGGCTGTCAGCTGCTATAAATCGGGCCCCCCAGATCCATAATACCTTCTCCTAGCAGGCTGGGCCCAGAACCCCAGGATCTCCCAACTTAGCCAAGTTGGTGGGCAACCCCATATTGGCCTCCATATTCCTGAGCAGAGATACCTGTGCTATTGTTCTAGGGATGGGCCCAGCCTGGGGTGGATGGCCCTACAAATTTCCATGTGTTCTGTTTCCACTGGAGCCCTAGAAACTGCTCGGCCTCTCTTCATCCTTTGAAATTTCCAGTTATCTTAAACCATCTTTTAGCATTCTCATTGTGTTGTGCAAACCCAGAAACTTGGCCTTGGTGGACATAGCCTACAAAGGGGGTCCTTACTATGCAGCCTGATACCAGACCTTGGACTTGACCACTGACTCAGTTGTCTTTTCCCAGAAAAACCGAAGGTGTATCAAGGTGTCCGGGTGAAGATCACAGTGAAGGAGCTGCTGCAGCAAAGGAGGGCACACCAGGCATCCTCAGGGGGAACCGTAAGCATGACCCCCTCATTCCCTCCCCAGCCCATGGCAGGCCTCATTCAGCCCTGTACTGAGAAGATGTGGAGGCCACCTCCAGACCCTGCCTTCCTCAGATGTTCTTATAACTTCTATGCCCAACTTCTTCCCAGTTCACCACAGGAAGCCACAGAGAACAGGTGGGGCATGCTGTGGGGCTCAGGATTTGGGTGAGTTAATCTGTCACTGGTCAAAGTTGGGTACAGAAAGCTTGTTGGTCCTCTGCAGGAAAAGAGTCAGCCAGCAGGTAAGTAGGTGGTTGCTGTGTTAGGAAGACAGTGTAGTTCCAGCCTTCACATTCTCGCAGAAAGTCTCTCCTAGAAATTCACCTCATATAGGGGAGCCCTTCCAGGTTAGCCTATCTGTGAAACATCTTTCCCACCCTCCTTATTCTTCTGGAACTAAGCTTCTGAGGTCATTTGTCTGTAAATCACTAGTCACTGAAGTTCCCAATAGAAGAGAGCCACATCACTGGAGTATACATAGAACTACTTCCTTAAGATGTAATAAAGCCTTATGGAAGTCCAGGTTATTACAGAATTGGGCTGGGCAATCATCAGGTACCCTGACAGATTGTATTCCTTTCTAAAGTAGAAAAGCACTATCAGGATTGCTCAGGGCTGCAGCAGCAGCAGCAGCAGCGGAACCCAACAAAAATAAGCTGAGGTCATCCCCCAGGAGGAGAGCTCTTACTGAAAGTCTCCATGGACAGTACAATTGCTAGTGGGTTGGTTTGGGTGTGGAGGATCAGGCAGCTGGGGCTCGTATTGCCTTTGTTAGGATTGATCCTTATCCAGCCTGTAGGCATCTGCCCTATAACGGTTTTTGTGCCTGGTGCTGTTTGTGTTCAATGTCCAACTTCACAAAATAGGCTTTTGGCAATGAACCTCCTGAAATGGGAGGAGGCAAAGTATGTAGGAGTGGTGAGACAGGTTCCAGAGCCAGATGGCCTGGGTTCAGATCTCAGCTCCTCCATAGTATGTATCCTCCAGCAAATTACTAGATCTTTCTTGCCTGTTTCCCCTTATCTTTTAAATGGGGGATAATAGGATTTTGTAAGGATTAAATGAGCTATTATATATGAAGCACTTGGATGAGTGTTTTCCACACAGTGAGTTCCAATAAATATTATCTGGGGAAAGAAACTAAAATAAAATTACAACCAGGGACTGAAAGTCAGCTATTCAATAATGTTAATCTAACCCTCGGCTCGGAGTTTAGAGGTCAGGTGTGAGTTCGCTGTGAATTGGTAACACAGCTAAAGAAGTTAATATTTCTGCCTGTAGGATTTCAGGTCACTAAAAATTCCTTACATTATAGAAGGTCTTACAGGGTTCTTCATTTAAAGCACTTTTGCTCACTCATTATTTCATTTAGTTCGTATAATAACCAGGGGAGATAAGTAGATCAGAAATTTGCATTCCTCTATTATAGCTAAAGTTCACAGTCTCTCAGTTGCTATTGGTAGAGCAAAAGGTAGGACCGAGGTTGTTTTATATTTAGTATTAAAAACCCTTCCCACCCATTGACTCTCTAAGTTCTCTCTGCAAATCCATCCATACTAAGCAAGAGTTTGGTAACCTTGATCCCTTCAGTTCAGAGATGGCTATATAATTAATAAAATTAGGTCTGGAAACACCCCCCCCCCAAAACACACCCCAGTCAAGATGTTCAGTATAAAACGGTATCTTTTACTAAAGAGCTTTGATACTTGGTAGAATTCTGCTTCAGCTGCACCTGGAGAAATCCCATTTGGGCAAAGCAACTTTATTGCTATAGGGTCCTTACAGTTTGACCACTGTTCCCTTGTTAGCAAGCTATAGATGCTAAAAGCAAGGGGAAAGCATTTCACTTGTGTATCTAACCAGTTTCTGCTCCCTGGAGCAGTTAAGACTTACTTTTTCTGAATCCCCACCCCCCAACATATAGACACACACGCGCACACACACACACCTGTGGAGAAATAGAGCAGGACTCCTGACCCAGCACCATGCAGGAAAAACATTACTTTGCTTCCTGGAAGATTTTGTCAGCCCATTCTCTAACAAGCATTGTAGGAATAAAACATATATAATTTCAGTAAGAGAGTCAGATATAAAATCCCTCACTAGAAGCCAATAGAAGGATCTGAGATTCTAGGAATGCTGCAAAAGTATATTCAGTAGGCAAGGATGGCATATACCCAAGGGTAATTTATGCCTGCTCTTTGGTGTATGTAGGCCTTTCTAGTTTAACGGAGATTATCTCCAATTGTTCAATTGTTAAAGGACACCTCTGGGAAACCTTAAGCCAAAGAGAGAATTAATAGTATCGAATATTACCAAACAGGAAGAAATTTATCTTAATTTGTTATAAAGTCAGAGTAGTATCCACAGTTAAAAATTTAAGAATGCAAACATTAAGTTATAGTTTGAGACAGATATCCAGATCTCAAGCTGTGGCAGAAGAAACTATGTGCATGCCAGACTGGTAATTTAACTTTAAAACCACTTTCAACCAGATTAATTTGCAAATCCCGCCCCCATTCACACACACACACATACACACACATTTCTTTTGCCCTCAAGGTAAAGAGAGAGTACTTATTAAAAGATATAATTTACCCTTTTTTTAATTATTAGTTTTAGTTTTTTTTAACAGCCTTGATGTGTTTTTATAAAGTGTAGATTGTAGGTTTTGTGCTATTTAAAACCTAAGAGAAAGGTGCTTTTCTTTGTATTGTTGGAGCAAAGTAGAAAGTGAACCCATGACTAGAAAGATAATATCAAGTAGGATATGGTAAACATACCTCGGGGAGATAACAACAGGATAACAGGGAGCAGGCAAACAGGCCAATCCAGGGGAGAAATGGGGTTAAAGAGAACTCTACAATGAAACAGATTTTTTTAAAACCCACTCCTTCCAAGTCTTTCAGCTCAAGCTGTAGCCAAATATTTGCATAAAGAGCTGGTAAAGGATTCCAGCTTCCTGGTTCATGACATTACAGCATGGATCATTTTCAGAATGAACACCACCTCCTGTTTCAGCAGTGGCTGACTGTGCAGTTCTCCCAGTAGCTCAGTGTACAGAAGTGAGTATCCCCTGGAACCCAAGAGAGGTGTGGTGAGATCAGCTTCCAAGCCCAGAATCCCACAGCAACACTGGTCCCTTTAAACTTTAAAGCAGCCGCCTGAAATCTTAAAAAAAAAAAAAAAAAATCCTAAATTACTCCATTAGTATAATTATCCATTCAATGGGAAAACGCAAGCTGCTCTACTTTAAATAGTTAAAAGGCACATTCTCATAAACATTAAGTTTAAAATACAGTAATGAAAAAAGCAACTTTTATTTAAAAATGGTAAAAAACATACAAAGAGCTGAAATATTTTTTTGACCATAAACTAGAATGTAGTCACTGACTACACCTTTAAGAAAATATTTTCTATTTTAATAGTTCATAGATAGTAAGAATGTAAATATTTTTAACTACTCAGGCTGAACAAAGTTAGAAATTACGCTCTTTCAGAGAAATGAATTCCTAAGACTAAAAAATCAGATGTTATGTGAAAATTGAGGAAAATAACTAAATCATAGTTGGATTAAATAAATGTACTCCTTACTAATTGGAAACTAGTTTAATAGCAAGGCACTTTGCTGAGTTTTCTCAGAGTGTTACATTTCTAGAACATAAAAATTATTTTTATCAAAATTAACAACTTAAAAATTAAGTATCAAAATTTAATATTAAAGTTCTAATATTATGAAAAATTCTCAAACAAACAAAAGTTGAATCTAAAAAAATATATAGCATTGGTTATATTCAAGGAAGACAAGAAATCTGGCTTAGAAGAAAGAATCTGGCTTACTTTACAGCAGAAGCAAACAGTTCCCGTCCGAGTCTTAGCTTTCCCTGCATGATACAATTCTCTTGGCTTCATGGTCATATTCTTGCTTTGGCAGTTGTCGGGAGGCAGCAGTATCCACCTTTCAGACCCAGTATCACCATCTTCCGCAGGTCAGTACAGCCAGCATTACAATTCCCTTCAAGACTTTTTCAAAAGTCCATCTCAAAGGTCTTCCAGTGCTTGATTCAGGGGTTAAGATAGGCACCACCATTTAATTGGAATCCAACCAATCAGAAGGTGAAAAAGGCATAGTGACTCCAGATGCAAGCCCAGCAAGGAAACTAGTGCAGGTTTTTGCCCTCATTTCTGAACTGTCTCTTCTCTGCTGCCTGTTCTGTCCCAAGACCATGTTCTTCACATTTATTCCAGTTCCTCATCTGCAAGTAACAAAACTTGACCTCAAGATGAATTTTTTTTTCAGAACGTGTTATATTTTCCTAAGGTACTAGTAGTTGGAATACAGAACATCCTGAGGCACTAAAATATGTTTTTGTTCTCGTTCATTTAGCCTCTAGCCGACAGGGGCTTCCCTCCCCTTCTTTCTCTCTTCCCAGAAAGCAGTTCAAACAAGTGTAAGTTTTCCCAGCTCAATATGAATAAATCTATTGCATAAACACTCCTTCCTATGCGACTCAGCAGCTAAGAGTTTAAGAAGGTCATATATAAGAAAACTTGTGCTGATGGTAGTTCCCATTGTGTCACTTTAACTTAATCTTAAAGGAACTTGAGACTTTAAAAAAAAAAAAGAAAGAAAGAAAAATCCAATGTCCCTGAGCCCCTTTGGTGGGCATTCTCTAAACCTCTCTTCCTTGAGCACTTAAGGATAATTATCACATTAGTCCTATTAATGCTAAAATGTAAAAGGAATGAGGTTTTCCAAATTATTCTTGTTTTGTATTTAATATTCTTTTCATTGTACTGTCCTGTTAACATGTCCACTAAGAAATGCATTGCTTTTTGTAATTTTAATTAAGTAGTACTGGTTTCCAAAAGAAGTTTCTGGTTTCATTTTTATCCTTTGCATTGTCATTTATGTCACTTCTCAAAACCCTCTCCTCAAAATTTAAATTACTAAGTGTGAAAGTTTTGGAAAGCAATAACCCTGAATCAAGAGAATGATTTCCCACAGCATCAGAAGTTTTCTGAAAGCCTTGAACATATCTATGATTTACTTCTAAGAGGTTTACTTGAATCGCAAATGGGGCAGGCTGTCAATGCTTAGTCCGTGACAGCACAGACTGGAACCATTATTCCACTTTGACACTTGGACACAGGTCAGGCCACTATGCCTCACTGACAGCTAATTGCCACATTATTAACCAGATTCATTTCACTGACACTTGAATTAACAAGATAACCAAGAAGTTACTGCCTGCCTGTTTACTTTTCTGCAATTTCTTAAGTGCCTTTCCCCTCTAGAACAGTAAATCTTTAGAATTTTGAAGAAAATTCCATTCAAATCCATTTTGCAATTTTGCAAAAAAAAAAAAAATCGTATCTCTTTATCTTCTAGGATTGTATTTTGAGCCTGAATCAATGTCTTCCACGCCCAATTATTTTCAACCCCGAGAGTTTTCCACTTGTGTTTCATGTGAAGAAAATCCAAGCTGCCTGGACCAGATCTTTGATTCCTACCTTCAGTACCTTCAGACTGACACACTCTCAGAGCCTTTGCCCAACTGCACACAAAGTCCTCCACACTATTTCCCAGAAAGCTTCCAGGCCACCCCTTTCTGCTTTAACCAGAGTCTGGTAATTTATTTTCATTTTTCATATAACCTGATGATTGTTGCTAAGTCTTGGTTAGTGATGCTTTGTAGGAGTTTGCATCATCTCATGAGAAATTATACAAAGGCTATCAACAAGAAAACCATACAGAAACAAGGAATCATTTCAAATTCAATGTGTAGAGATAGTCATACTTGTAGGGCATAATAAGCCTTTGAATAGGAAATTATGATTTCCCAAGTAAGTTGATGTGTGGCAATAAAAAGGTTTCCTGTTAATACTTACTATTTCTTAAATTGTGAAGTTAAATCATCTACTAATTCGGATATCACTAGTTTAAACAATAGCCCTTGGATTTTCGAGTTCTTGAAAACAGGATTAATGATGTGTGTACACACTATGAAACTTCATTCAGATAAAGAGGTTTTGTTGTTTTGTTATTGAGTTAACTCTACTAACTGGTTTTTTGGGTGCTGCTGTAGGCATAGGAACTCATCTGGGTCTGAGATGGTTAGTAAAAATGAAGCCCCAATCTTTGAATTAATTTGATTATGTGTTCTAGATAGATCTCAAAAGTTTGAAAATGTTTCAAACATTTTAAATGAAGTAAGGTTTCCATTAATAGAGATTAGTTGTTTTAGAAACTCTTAATTTTTAAGCCTTTAACTATAAGATGTTTCTTTTTCTTTTTTAAGAAATGTGAATACTTTTTTCTTTTAATTTTTTTTCAGAAGTCTGTATGGGCATCAGACTAAATTTTAGAAG
The DNA here is from genome assembly GCA_004024805.1 of Geosciurus inauris. Lineage (NCBI taxonomy): Eukaryota > Metazoa > Chordata > Mammalia > Rodentia > Sciuridae > Geosciurus > Geosciurus inauris. Next base: position 86,410 of record PVHX01000234.1, read on the forward strand.
GAATTAAAATTAATTCCACAGAATATGCATACTGTTGTGGGGAAAATACTGGGCCCCCAAACACCAATTTCCCTTCTAAGAAAGCCTCTGAGTTTCTTGGTGACTTGTGTAAAGAGAAGGAAGTGGGTACTTTTCTCCGACCAGACTTGGGTGATGGGAAGTAGCCCAGAGGCTGGGTCCTAGCAGACCCAAGTTCTCCCTGAGCAAGTTCAGTGTTCACCTGGTTCTTCACCATCAAGGGTGCAGAGAAACATCCAAGGTTCCACCTGCCGCTTATATTGTGACAAACAGCAGGATTCAATGTACAGGTGATCTGAAGCACAATAGGATTTTGTGGCTTAAGAACAAAGCATCCTTTAATGTATGGTAATAACAAAGGAAGCCAGAAAAGCAAGGCAATTTATTGTTAGGAAAGTAATAGGTAAATACAGAATATGGTGTCATGAAAATGTGTAGTCAGCAAATAAAATTACTTCTGCAGACTTGGGTTGGGTGTTTGAGGTTTTTTACCCCTAATATTCTTACTCAGTGTGAATAAATCCATGGTGTTCGGTTCTTTTGATCCTGTTTAAATTACTGAGCTCTTTGTTCCTTGTTTTTCATTCTCTAGACCCCTGGATCACCTTCAGATTCCACCACTCTCTCTGGCTCCTTAGACTACAGTTACTCACCAGCTCAGCTGCCTTCATGCCCTCCAGAGAATTACAGTTCTCCTCCTTCTCTGGACACCCTAAACCATGGCCATTCTCAGGAAGACTACTCCTACCATCATTTACCCTCACACGCCCAGTACAGCTGCTTCCCCACAGCCACTGCCTCCGTGTGCTACTGCGCATCCTGTGAGGCGGAGCACTTGGAGGCGGTCAGAACTGCTGAGTACTACTACCCAAGCACGGACTGCGTGGACTTCGCCCCCTCCACAGCCACCTCTGGTGATTTCTATAAGAGGGAAACAAACTGTGACATCTGCTATAGTTAATAGAAATGACACTATTTGGAACATGGCATGGGTATAGCTACTTTTCTACCACATCTAGACAACACTTTGCAATATACAACCTGTTAACAAAATATCACAGGCACAGTTTACATGTCACTGTTTTCAATTTGCTGATGCTAATATGGGTATTAAGGTGAAGTCCTCAAACCTGGTCATAGTGCCATGCCTGCTGTATATACTCACAGTTGACATTTTTTATAGTGAATGTCCCATTGTTTTATTTTTCTGTATAACGAACAAATTCTCTCTTTTTTACTAATAAATAATTTTGCATTCTTATTATATACTGGGTTATTCTTTAAATTACCAATAGTAATTTGATTTATTATCCATTAGGCTAGGACATTGATAACTACATTTGAGTGGTCTCATTGATGATTTTAAAATTATTTGGTGGCCATGGGATGGAGGTTAGACATGCTGTGAAGGTAATAAAGAGAAAATCTTCTCTGCCTCTAAATGAGGATGTACATCTAAGAGCAACATCAGAAAAAGTTATGGACTCATGTTTGCACATTAATTTATAGAATTGACTGTGTTGTTTACAACTGACTTTCAGAGTTTACTTCCTCCAATTAATCTATTTGAAGAAACCCACTGTCATTCAAGGTCAAGAGGAATTACTTCAGCTATCTGTGCTAGACTCTACTATTAAGTCTTGTTCACTGAGGACAACTAAAGCACAGGATTAATACCTGAAGTGAAGTCTTGAGTGGCATTTTCCATGTCCCAAGTTTCAGCGCCATGGTAGTAATAACTGATACCAATAGCACAGGTCATAGCTATCATATTTTAGCCCTTCCTGTGAGCCAGAATTGTCTTGAGTTCTCTGGCACATTATCTCATTTAGTCTTCATAACAACATCGATTACAAAATGAGGAGTCCGAGGCTCAGAGAGTTTAAGTCACCTGCCCAGGTTTACCCATCTTGGGTCTGAAGGAATGCAGAGCCTGCTCCTTACTCTCCAGTTGTTTAGCTACCACTTGCAAAAGACTATTCAGGAACCTACAGGATCATTAAATCTCAGCTTCCTCATACAAACATGTTCCTATCACAACTAAGTCAGTCCTCCCGGGAAGAGCCAGACTGTCCACAGGATACCGCGATAACAAACACAAGAGCTGCAGAGTCCTGTGGTGTAGGGGCAGGGGAGAAGCTGACTCACTGCTGTGGCCACCTCAGTGGGCCTTTTCCTATCCCAAGACAGAGATGCTTTCCAGATGATGCCACCTGATTGTCCTTTCCCTGGAGATCTAATGGAGGATTGGGCAAACAGGCCAAGTCCCAGCCTGCCTCATGGAATAACTGTGCCAGGAAAATAGAACAATTGCTGCCTTCCTGACATGCCGATAAAACTAGATTGTTAATGGCTTGAAACTAAATTGAAACTGGCCTTTTGCCAACAAATACCTATTGACACAGACCAAAGCCCCTTAGTACACCCCACCCAACTCCAGCAGTTATCTCCAAGGACAAAGAGCAGAGAAACCAAGAATGTTCAGTGTTTGGTACCTATATAGCCCTTCCCTGGATGCCCTTTTCCTTCTCCTCCTTTTCCTCCTCCTTGTTCCCCTTCCCCTACTTTGATCCTCTGCCTTCTGAAGGAATTATCTTGCAACTCTAGCAAAGATCATTTCCCAGGCCCTTGATTCCTCATCCTTTCTCCCCACATCCCTTAGTTTTTGCCTAAATCTAGTATGGAAAAGGATTTATAGAAGAACAGGAAACAAGGGAGAATGTAACTACCATGCATCACAATGTATAACTCTACCTTAAAACAGTTTTAAGAACTGGTCAGAAATTGAGGTCAAGAGGTCAACTGGGGCATTATTAAGTGGATGGACTCTGCCCACTCAGTCTCTTAGCGGCTACAGTTCACAGAGAAGAGCTCAGGAGCTCTGTAGTGGCAGATGTTTTATCTGTCACTACAACACTGAGACAAACTAGACAGCCCTCACCAAACATGTACCTGGGCAGCTGGATAAAGTACAGATATTGGCGCCTCAGTGTGTAGAAGCAAAACCCAGTAAGTCTGAGGTGAGGCTCATGTATCTTCATGTTTTAAATGTACCTAAATTGATTCTGATAAAGACAGTCTCTGTCTACACTTGAAAAACACTGACATATTCAGCGTCTGAATCGTTCACCTAAAGGACCTATTAACGCAATCCTCATAGCTTACATATACTAAGTTCTTTCTATAGGGCCAGTGCTGGGGGCATTATCTCATTTAATCCTCAAACCATCACACAAGATATATATTATTATTGTTCTCATTTCTATAGTTGAAACTGAAGTTTGGAGAGATGAAATAACTTGCCCAAGGTCACACCACATACAAATCAGTGTAAGAGTTCTCCTACTCAACTTATCTGATGTTAGTCTGAATTTCCAAAGGCCTCAGTACACTTCCCATGCACTATACTTGGAAGAATAAACCCGTTGGAATTCACTCTTTTGCCGTAAAATTCACATGTATATCTGTAGCCAGTTCCTCATGCCATAGAGGCATTTTATAAAATTACAGCTGGAAGTTTAAATGAAGGAATAAGAACAATTAGACTAATTAAACAAAAGGTGAAATGCTTAGCATATGTAAAATTGATCATATGCCTTCAAAATACAAATCAAAATTTTAAAAAGGAGGTGGTTTTAAAAATATACATCTGCCAGAATTTCAGTTAGGATGGGTATGGACTGATTTTCAAACTTCTGGGAAACTTAAAGGTCAACTCTTGAAGTCAAGAGGTGAGATAAGACAAAACTGAATGCAGTGAACACTTGGAAACTGTTACTGTAAGCACTGGCCAGAGCAGGACATCTTGGCAGCCGGACTAAGCCTATGGGTAAACATTTGGGAGCAATGTGTAGATAGATAAGGATAACCAAAATGATGGAGAAAGGAGAGAAGGCTTACAGTTGATGATTAAAAAAAAAAAAAGTCTTTAAAAATAATGATCCAGTCTAGAGAGATTAAAGTTCAAAAGAGTTAGATCAAGCCCAATGGAGTTCTGAATACAAGCAATATAATCCTGGGATCATTATCATTTCCAAATTGGCAAAGTTTGTAGAACTAACCCCTGTGTGACCCACTATTGAAGCTGCTCAGGAAAGTGTCCATCCCCACTCCCTGGACTCCCTTTCTCCCACAGATACAACTATGGAGAGGATGTCCCACTGAAGAATGGGATTGGGTCAGTGGGCTATCTCAAAGCTCAGGGCTGGATTTTAGTGTGGACAGAGGATGGCCATTTAGGGCCTGCTGGCTCTGTGCTTTAATTGACCTCATTCCTTATGCTCCAAGAGGCCCTGGGCAAAATGAAGAGGCTAGAAGATGAACACATATGAAATATAGCTTTGCATATGCCCTAGGTCACACTTTAGCAAACAGTTTCTATTGCTTCATACAGATAAAGAACATACTGCCAGGCTTTGGGAAAATGTGCAAGTTTTGTGTGTGTGTGTGTGTGTGTGTGTGTGTTCCATTGGTCATCACCTGGATAATCAGGAGGGAAAAGGGGATATCTGCCCTTTACCCTGTTAAGATTGGACGAAAATACCACAGCTCATCTGGGACTATCCTAGTGAAGCCACCACCTTCCTCTCCCACTGCATAATTTCTGGTCAATTAACTCAGATTTTGAGAAGAGTTTTGCTTGTGTTACTGAAATCCTAGGAAAGTGTGACTCTTAGAGAGGGATGAGTTAGAGGATAAGCAGCATTTTCCCTGCAATGGGTCAAGTACTGAGTTCCACTGTGGATGTGCAAAGAAGTTCTGTGAGGGAGGACTCATCTGAGGGCAGGGAGCTCGGCTAAGCATGGAGGTGCATCTTCAGGTGGGCTCCCTGTGAGTGGTTTCAGTTGGGTCCACTTTTCTCCTGGACTGTGAACCCAGTCCTATTCGGCATTATGTTTGAATTTTTCCCCTCTCACATTTTAACTCTCATTGGTTAACTCTGTTCAGTAAAGTCTGGTTTACCATGGAACTTTGAGAGGAAGTTAACAGAATAAAGAGACTCTAAAGGGAGCACCTTCCCTCCTTGCTGAGCCCCATATGGAGCTGATAGTACGTTCTTTCAGGGATTTGGTGGAGGGCTCAGAAGAAGTGACATGCAGCTGGTGAGCAGTGGCCCCTGGTGAAGGTCACAGTCATGGGGAAAGGCATCAAGTGAGAAGCAGCAGCTCATTGACACAACTAGAGGAGAACGATGGTTGAAAGTGAAAGAGTCACTCAAAGATCACTCAAAGAAGAGCTAACTTTAGGACAAATACAAAGTTGTTGCCCAGTGTGCAATAAACTTAACGTCTCACCCTATGTGATGAACATATAAGTGGTTTCAAGAGAGTTTAGGTAAATGAGATTGATAATATTTTAGGGCTAGAAAGGAACCGAGGGATCATCTATTACAGTGGTCTTCACCATGGCTGCACATTCCAATGACCCGAGGAGGTTTATCACTAATGTCCAGTGGATCATCCCAGACCAACAGTATCTTACATGCCATTCACCCAACTTCTCCAGTGATGACTTAAGTATCTATAAGTCCATATCAAAATCAGGAAATTGACATTGGTACAATACTGTTAACTAGGCTATAGATCTTATTCTGCTGTCTCCATTTTTCTATGCAACAAAAATGGAAAGTTTTTAAAAACTTCCCTGAAGATTCTAATTTGAAGCCAGGGTTGAGAACAGGTAGCCTAATCAAGCTAACTCCCATTTCAGAAGCAAGGAAACTGAATCCAGAATGGCAAAGCGACCTGATCAAGGACAATTCCATCTTTGGAAGGAAAGGCAGCTGATATTTCTAGTCTAGTATTCTTTGCTGTACATAAAGTTACCTCTGCTCTTTGTGGTTACAAGCTAATGATGTGCAGCCAAAGAGAGAGAGAGAGAGAGAGAGAGAGAGAGCTGGTTTGGGGAGAGAGAAGCAGGAGGTAGAAGAAGTATGTCCTTAATTTTTGAAGTCACCTTACAGGACAAACACAAAATATAACTCTTGGTAGTCCTCCCAACCTCATAAGGCTATTAAAAATAGGACTGTATTTTGAAGAGTCCTAAGCCAGGCATGGTGGTGCATGCCTATAATCCCAGCAACTCCGTAGGCTAAGGCAGGAGGATTACAAATTTGAGGCCAGCCTTGGCAACTTAGCAAGACTCTGTCTCAAAATAAAAAGAGCTGGGGGCATAGCTCAGTGATAGAGCACCCTATTTCGAGCACCAATACCACAAAAATAAATGCTGTGGTTTTAAATATTGTGTCCCCCAAAAGCTCGTGCATGAGACAATGAAAGAATGTTTGGAGGTGAAATGATTGGGTTATGAGGGCCTTAACGTAATCAGTATGTTAATCTACTGGGGTTTATATTTTGTTTGTAGTCAGGGGACTCCCCCCACCTCCTTGTGCCATGTCCCCAGCTGCTTTCCTCCGCCACCTCCTTCTGCCATGATATCCTACCTTACCCCAGGTCCCAAGGAATGAAGTCAGCTGTCTATGGACTGAGATCTCTAAAACCATGAGACCCAAATAAACTTTTCTTTCTCTAAAATTGTTAGCTCTTTTGGTTGCAACAGTGAGAAAGCTGACTAAAAATGTAAGTAAATAAATAAATAGGAGAGTCATAAAAAGCATGAGCTCTGGACAATAGCTAACTCTCCCATCTTGGCCCAATGTTTGTTATTGTCAGAAAATTCTGTCCTGAAAGGATCAGGAATCTGACATCCAGTAAAAATTCTTATATTCTTTGACATTCTCCACCTCCAGGTAGCTCCTTTTGCTTGCTCAGTGTTGCAGACTTCCAGCAGCTGGGAACTTGTGGTAAGACCTGTCAATATGATCTCCTGTCATGTTCTCCAGTCACATAACAGCCATCCCCGTTTGCACCATCAGCCAAGCAGGTAGGAGAGCTCGCTCACACTGTGGGACTCAGAATCTTAACTTTCTATATTTTCCTGGCCTGAGTAAGACATAGAAAGTTTTCTTCTTCTATAGTAACCTGCTCTTCAACCCTGTGAGCTGTGAGCTGCTCTTTAGTCAAATGCAGCACATTTAGAGAAACACATGCAAGATGGTCCCTGTGTTTCTGACATGGCTTCAGCCCAAATCCTTCTCAGCCTGAGCACCTCATCTTTCTTAGTAAGTCCTCTGCACACCACCTTTGCCTGAAACAAACTCATGCCATGACGTCCATCTAAACTTTAACTGGGGCTAGGGACTTGGCTCAGTAGAGCACCTGCCTAGCATGTTTGAGGTCCTGGGTTGACCTAGCACCAAAAACAAAACAATAAAACTCCGAACTGGAGTCTGGGACCAGGAAGATTGAGGGTATCCAGAAATGTGTGTGGCAGATCAGAACCCCGGAGCTTGTAAGTCCACCTGACTCTCCTCCGACTCCACTCCTAAGCCAGCTTCCCACTGTCAGTTTGTGGAGTCAGACTATTCCTGAGGAGCTTGTCCGGCCACTCATTTACTAAGTAGACATAGGCAGCTCCTTTACATTTCTCTTTGGAGAGTTGTAAATAGTCACTGGCAACCAAGCTGAATGAGGTGTTGTCTCTACATTTCTCAAGGAGGTAAAAGGAAGGGTCAAAGCTACAATGGGCTAGGCTGCCTTTCTCCAAGGCTTTATCTCCCCTCTTGCCAGAATGGCTGGAGAAGAGCCCCTGCTTGGCGAACAGCCATTCATGCCCCCTACCCCCACACCAAGCCCCAGTCCCAAAACATCACCTCTCCTTGGCTGGGAAGCAGGAGTTCAATGATTAACCGGAGGAGCCCATCTGTGGAGGACCAGTGGAGCCTTGTGTTCTGGTTAGCCATGCGGACCTGAACCATGGTGTTCCCTCCCACTCCCACTGCAGGAGAAAGGGGGGCTCATTTCTGTAGCTCTGCTTCTTCCAGCAGAAAGAGTGGGAGTCCAACTTTCCAAATTCTGGCTCCATTTCTACATAAAGCCATACAATCCAGACTTAGTACTCTAGAGCCAGACAGACCTGGGTTTGACTCCATGTTTCACCACTTATTTGCTCAGTAATTTTGGACAAGTATCTTAACCTCTCTGGGCTACAATTTAGTTGCCAAAGAATACAAATCAATGGAGAACGCCCTACTCATTCAGAAATCCCTTCAAAACTGTTTCATCCTGGGAGCAACTTGTGGAATATTATTTTTCTTACATCCACCACAAGGTCACTTCAGGTTCCACCCCAGAGTCAGGTCACATCACTCAACCCAGAAAGCCTAAGACTATTCCAAATTCTCCAAGACATTGAGACAAGGCACCATTCTATCTTGGAGGAATAAATACATCATCAATAGCACTAAAGTCTGAGAAGAAGGCTATTCATTTTTGGAAAAGACTTCCCTGCCTAACTGGTTTTCGTGCTCTCCTCGTACTTAGGGAGGAAAAAAAACATTGTTTTTGCTGACATCAGCAGGGTCACCTCTGCAGATGGGACCTCAGTTCTTTTGCATCTGCTGTGTACCAGATCTCCCATTAGACCACCTCCATGCACTACTTCACTTGGTCCTCATAGCCAGTCAGTGGGATAGGTTTTATTATCCCATTTCTGGGTGAGAAAACTGAAATTCAGAGAGATTGAGTCAAATGCCCAAGCCAGTACATGACCATAATTTGAACCTAGACCTGTTAATTCCATAACCTATTACATAGCCTATGTCCTTCTTCCACTAGGAAAATTTCTGGATGCTTCTGACCCACTCTTCACTCCTGCTCAGGGCTGTCCTTCAGCAGAATGAAGGAGGGCACCATTCACTCTGACAGCAAAATGTTAACTGGAAAGCTCTGTAGGAAAATGCAGTAGAGAACAGACAGTAACTAAGAGACTTTGATCAGATATTATCATGGTCTCTATGAGAAAACTGCTATTTCAGATGGTACCTTCAAACTATTATTTTAAGTGTCCTAAAGAAGAACAGGAAGGCCACCATAAGGAGCATTCTTGGAAAGAGCTTGAAATTATTTGGCTGTTCTACATTCAACAGAATATAGAATATGTATATGCTGCTAATATCTATGAAATGCTGCCCAGCCCTCTGCAGGTGGAAAGGTAATTAAGACACATCTCTGTTGTTAAAAACTTATAATTCTATGTGAAATGTATAAAGTAGATCAGAAAAGATGCAAAAATTGAAACAGAAAAAAATAGAAATACAAGTGCTATCGACTCTAAGTATTTAGTAAGTAGTTGCTATTTTGGTTCTTCTCCTAAGTGCGCACAGATGGCTCAGTGCTTTTTGGGGGGTAATGTTAAGGACCTCTTCCTGTGGTGTGACTCCAAAAATCTCTAAGTGATTTTTTTAGCCTGAAAATAGGTGAGGCTCGATGGATGTAATACTTGAAGTGTTCCCAGGTATTTGGTTTCAGGTAAACTTTACTGTTTAAAAGAACTGCTTTTCCTTGCTAACTATGTTGACCTTGGACAGTTTACTTAATCTCTCTATGCCATGCTTCTTTTGCTCTAAAATGAGGGTGAGAAAAATGTTTACCTCATTGGCTTGTGAACATCAAATGAGATAATGTGAAAAGAATATGTTTAAATGATCAGTTGTCAGGAGCTGGTCATTGTTAACAGTCACTTCATGAGTAGTTAAATATTTTTAACATAATAAAAAGTGATGTTCCTGTAGAAAGAAAAGGAGGAAGTAGACTGTGAATGAGTTATCTCTGATTTCTGTTATTTCTTCTCCTGGTAAAACCCAAATTGCTTTGGCTGCACAATGCCATCCCCAGACCACGAGTGCTTGTCACATGCTCACCTGCACAGCAATCACCTGGAGCCTTGCTGAAGTGGGGAATCTGATCCAGCAGGTCTGGGCTGTGGCCCCAGGTCCTACATTTCTGACAAGCTCCCAGCTGATGCTAATACTTCTCCACCAAGATGTTTGTTCACCTGGTGACAGCGATGCAATTTGTCCTAATGGTGTCCAGAAGGAAACAGTATGCTTTTGTAGAACTAATCTAGTGAGACCCAAACATATGAAGTGAAGGCAAACATCATAATCTTCTTGTGATGACTCATTAATTGGACAGCTTATTTTAGGTTGGATTGCTTCAGTCAAGGACTTGATTCCTGAAAGCTTTCGAAAACTTTGAAATTAGGGTTTTCCTTTGAAGGCAGTAAAATACAAGGGCTAAGAAGAACATAAGAACCGGAGTCACTCCCAGGTTTAAATCCCTAGGTTTGTAAGCTTGGGTAAACTACTTAGCCTTTCTAAGCTTCAGTGTGCTTGTTTGTGAAATGGGCATGAGAAGGACATCTGCTTGCCTCCTCTTGTTAAGGATTCAGTGAAAACGCACCTGAAGCATTTAGCCCATTTGTTAGCCCCATCTATAGCAACGGCACCATCAGCACTAACTGTTTAAGCCTAAGGTTTCAACTCAACACTTCCATGGAGACTTTTTGTCCCCTACCCTGGTGTATGTGCATGGTCACAATCTATAGAAATGAAAAATCCAAGATTTCACCTTTAGAGACTTAATGCTGGCACAGGTTTGTTGCAATACTATCCTATGACTTGGAGAACTCATTTGTTTGTTTTTTGTTCTGTGAGATACACTGAGTTGGAATCTTAAGGTTCAGAGATATTTGTAGTTTCACCAGCTACTGAAAATTCTTGAATCTCTACTTGGTATTCATAGCCACTTCTTTCCTTTGACAAGGGTCTGTACAGTCAAACTAGCACCTGTGGTTGATAACACTGTGCTGAGAAGGCAGCGGCCATCAGGACAGCAGCCAGTTCAAAAAACCAAAGACCACATGGCAGGAGGACTGGGCAAGGAAAGGCAGTGCTCTTGCCTGTTCTCTGCAGTGCGGTCACAGGCCAGCAGGGTCACACCTCACTAAGAGCGTGTTAACAAGTGTTTTTAAAAAGTCGCTGCAGATGTTGCCAGATCTGAGTCTCAGAACATGGTTCCTAGCCTCAAGGAGCCCAAAATATTGTTAATGAGGCAAGATTAGGGTTGGGCCTGTGAGGAACAAAATCATCATATGTAAAGAGGAAAAAGGGAAGTTTGGGAGGGAGGAAAGAGAGGGGGAAACCAAGGAGGCAGATGTAGCTAAGGAAGGGAGAAATAAGAGAGGGAAGAAAAGCAGAAAAGAAAAAAAAAAGTAAGGACACTAGTCCATGAATATATCACAAATTCTACTTAAAAAGAAAATCCCATGAAGATGCTAAAGCATGCATCCTGACTCCCTGGGTAAAGACAATGATTCGCCACATAAGCCAGGAAGAAGAGATATACACAGAGAGAAATCTGATCAGCTTTGGTAGCTTATACTATTGGAAAAGACAAAATCTGGTTATGCTATGGTTTGTGTCCCCTACAAATTTCATGTGTTGCCAGTGTGATACCTAAGAGTTGGAAACTCTAAGGAATGATAAGGCCATGAGATGAATGGAGTTAGATCCCTTATAATGGGGCTTGATAGTTCACCCTCTTGCCCTTCTGCTTTCTGCCATATGAGGACACAGCCTTGCTTCTCTCCAGAGAATGGAGCATTGGGTACCATCTTGGAAGTAGAGGAGCAATCAGCAGACATTGGATCATACATTTCCCAGCCTCCAGAACTGTGAGAAATAAATTTCTGTTCCTTACAAATGACCCAGTTTCAGGAATTCTGTTATAGCAACACAAACAGGCTGAGACACGTTCCCATTTCTTAAAGGAAAGCTTAGAGAAATATTCTTTGTTTTCTATTCCTTTCACCTATAGCCCATGAAACTGGTGAAATGGCAGACACCTGGGTGGGGGACAAAAACTAAGAGGTCAGCCAATTCCCATGACCAAGTTCTAAGTCTACAAAACTGCCAGTCAAATCTGCTGTGAGCCTGAACCCTGCAACCATGACCTGCCTCTTCCTTTAGCTTCCTCTCCCTAGGTGCAGGGTGGTTGTATGCCTTGACCGTCCAAGTTTGGACAAGTTTGGAGCCAGGAAAGCTCCAATAACTTGAGGTCTCAGATTCACATGCATCCTCACTGGCAAAACCCTCCTCCTGACCTAGCTCCCCTTCTTCCTCCTCAACACCTCATTACAGTCGGTGCTCACCTGCTCTCACTAATAAGTTCAAGGCCAAGTGAAGAAATGCTAAGAATGCACCCGTAAAAGTTATAGGGTCTCTTCCAGCCCCTCTGAATTTGCTGAGGAAAAAAAATTACTAATGATTCTGCCACTCTGAGGGGTCCTTCTGCTTTCTAAAAATCAGGAGAGCCCTGAATTAACTAGAACTACTCTCCACCTTCTCGCCCAGTTTTGGATTATGTTCCCCTGACTAGGGCTTCAGAATTGGAGGCTAGTTGGCCAGCATTTTGAGGATAAAAAGGATTTCCAGTACCAAAAAAAAAAAGGATTTCAGGTTGAATTAATCAAAATCAAAACCTCAGGCTCATCTTAATCCTTCTCTAGTGACTCTCCATAAAGCCAGACATGTCTTCTGTCTTTCCAAAAAATATCTCCATGGAAACTCCTGGCAGTCCATTTTAAAGCTTTTTTTTTTTTTTTCAAATAACTGTCCAGAGAAGTTTTACAATCCCTGAAACATTCTATCTGCCACATCGGCTTCACAGCAACAGACCAATGGTGCCTCATTTAATTAGCCAACCTCTCATAAAATGTAGGGTTTGGACCTGAGATTGTTCTGAGAGATACACTATGCAAATATTCCATTGGTTTCACCAGAGCACAGTAATTTAGTTTGGAAAAACACGGTGACTGGGGAGCCAGAGGAAGGGCTCAGCGTCTCAGACTGGTCAGTCTGCCCAGGACTTTTTCCAGAAGGTCTCAGGGTGACCTAGCTGAGATCTTCAGCAGGTGGGGCATGATGCTGGTGGCACACCTTGTCCTGGGACTTTTAGACAGTGATCTTGGCCAAGTACTTAAGCAATCTGTGTGTGTTTGCTCATCATAATAAACATAATAATGCCAACCTTACAGGGCTCTTATAAATGCCTAGTAAAAGAAAGGGCAAAGAAATGCAGCCCTCCTAACAGGAAGGAGGAGGCAGAGGGAAGTTAAGGAGCTGGCCCAAGTTCATACAGGTGGCAGGCTGCGGTGTGAACCCCGCTGACGCATCTTGTATTCTCTTTCCACACGACTGGATATGATAGGTGAGAAACATGCCCATGACTGCCACAGCCTCACCTCTGAGACCTGGTTCCCAGCTGGGTGATACATTTGGGTTATCTTCCCCTCCAGCCAGCATTAGCCCAGCAGAGATTTTTTAGGGGCAGTTTTATTACAATCACATAAGCCTTTCCAAGCAATTGGGTGAAGTATGGGATTCCCCAAAGCTCCAGCTCAGCTCAAATTCCCTATTGAGGTCCAGGATCTGAAGCTGGGGCTCATCCAAATGAGCAAGTTACCATGACCGCTTCCCATCAACTCTTGTACTCATCCCTGCCTGCTCACCCCTCACTGCCTGTGCCCTGTGTTAGAGCTCAGAACTCTCAATATTCCAGAAACAGCCAATGCCATCTAAAATACTAATTAATTTTATGGAGCATTTACCAAGATAAGTCAGGCTCTTTATAATATTTAATATTCAAAATTAAACTAAAAATAGGGTGTTTTTTACCATTCCCATTTCATGTTAAGGCAACTGAGGCCTAGAAAGCTCAGATAACCTGCCCAAGGTCATTCACCTAGGAAAGGTGAGGCAGGAGTCAAACTCAGGTCTTCTTATACCAGAACCAGTCCTAGAGAGCACAGCACCATGCCAGTCCCCTTATAGCCAGGTCAGACTCTCAAAAATGCAAAACTCACCGGATAGGCAGAAATGCAAATGCACACACAGACCAATGCAGATCTACCCTGTTGGGTAACCCAGGTGGCCACTTGGTCATGGAATGTGCCCAGCCTGATAAAAAGGCAAATGCCTGGCACCTTGTGGGGCCAGGACACTTATCGGGTTTCATTGCTGGGCTGTGGCTACACAGAGCTCTGTGTGGTCCTCACCTGCCAGGACTGGCTGGCACTGATGTCCACAGTCTGCCAGGCATGACAAGTCAAGCAGTCTGCCCCTGGGGGCTTTTACTTGCTCTGAGTAGCACTCCTAATTACTTCTTGGGGAGCACAGCCCCCCAGGACCATACACCAGCAAACCCGGGAACAGAGCTCCCTTTTCACCTCAGCCCTTTCTTTCAAGATCGCCTCAGGCCTCCCCTCCATCACACAGGCTCAAAAGCAAACTCTGGCCACATCTAGCTATATGACCTTGGATAATGCATTTCATTCCTCTGGGCCTTCGTGCCCTTTTGTGAATAAAATGGCGGTAAAAATATTCACCTCCCAGAGTTATGATAAGGTTTAAGGGCCAGTCCTGGAAGCCTGGCACATAGCCAATGCGCAGCTAATGGAGGGGCCACCTCACTTCTCATGGTGTCCTCTCTTCCCTGCATTTCAATTGTTCTGATCACTTGTCTGTTCAACTTAGCATTTTATTAAACATTTAGCTGGGATCCATTTAACATCACTTTCTATTCACATGCAAGTCTTGAGCCGAGAACCAAGGTCAGTCTTACTTTTGTGTCTCAACAGACCACCCATAAAGTGAGCCCTCAGTTACTGGTGGGTTGGAGGGCCTAAGTGTGTTGATACCACTACTAACCCATCTGTAGGAGAATGTGAAGTGTGATGTGCTGTACTGTGTGATTTCCATAATTATGTTTTCCATCCTGGCAACGTGAAGCAGGTACTGTTTTGTTTTGTTTTGTTTTTTTAATTCAGGAACCAAGGCTTAAGATAGTTAAATGAAGTCCCCATAGTCACAAGGACAGGAAGTGAAAAAAAGTCAGGATTGGAATCCTCATCTGTCCAACTCTGAAACTTAACTTTTCACCATTACTTAATCCCATGGGATCCATTCCCATGTTGGAACAGAGGGTCCCACCAAAAGCCCATGAGCCTCTAAAGAGGAAAGAAGAGATAGATGAGGAAGTACCAAAACAAGCCCTGGGGGGCCCACAGTCAGCTACCATCTTCCTCTCTGGTCTAGGACTGACCCAGCTCTGACTCCATCCCCAACTCATTCCTGCTAAACACGAACACGGGCGACAATTAGTCAAAATCAAAAGCAGAAAAATAAAGTTTCTTCTTCTTAGATTTAATGCCTCTTAGATTTAATGCCTCTTCAACAGCCTAAAAGGACCACCAAATGGAAGCAGCCCACACAATGTCTGTAGGAAAAAAAGACCTTGCTTCTGAGTTAACAGCTATACGGCAGGAACTACCAAGCAAGTGCTGGCTTCAGAGCATTAATTCCACCTGTCTGTTACATCTCAAATTAAAACCATTTGCATATTTACTAGAGGCCTTTGAAATTCATAAATCCGCGTACTATAACTTGAAAGCCAAAAAAAAAAAATCAATCAAAGCAAGCCAGGACTTGTTCCCAGGAGATGAAACTGAAATTTACAAGAATTCACCTCAGTGGTTTCTGGGGGCTTTCCCTGTAGAGGCTCTGGCTGCAGCCTAGGTCTCAGCTCAGTCTGCTGGAAAGAGAACCTGTCCTTGCTTTGTCAGGCATCCCACTCCTGATTCCAAGCATGGGTCTGACCCCAGGATATTTTGAGTCCTTCTCAATGCTCCCAAACTCAAGGAAGACAGAACAGATGGTCAGAGAATGCTGCCTCAGACCATCATCTTAATCAGACAAGGAGGAACTTTTTTTTAATCCCAGTTCCAGGGGTTGAATCCACTAGCACTTACCCACTGAGCCACATCCCCAGACTGTTTTTTTGTTTGTTTGTTTGGTTGGTTTTTGTTTTTCGGTTTTTGTTTGTTTGTTTGTTTTGGTACTGGGAATTGAACTCAGGGGTACTCAACCACTGAGCCACATCCCCAGCCCTATTTTGTGTTTTATGTAGAGACAGGGTCTCATTGAGTTGCTTAGCACCTCACCCTTGCTGAGGCTGGCTTTGAATTTGCGATTCTCCTGTCTCAGCCTCCCTAAGTCCTGGGATTACAGGCTTGAGCCACCACTCCCGGCTTCGTTTTTATTTTGAGACTAAGTTGCTGAGGCTGACTTTGAACTTATAATCCTCCTGCCTCAGCCTCCCGAGCTGCTGGAATTATAGGCATGAGCCACCACACTCAGTATAAGGAGGGATTTCAAGGAGAAAAAAGAAGAAAGGAGCTCCTATTATAAGCTAAACACCTTTAACTGAACCCCCACAAGCTTAGCATTCAGTAAACTCTATTTTATACATGTAGAAACTGGGGCTTAGAGAAATAACATGGTTTGACTAGTGTCAAACAGCTGGTAAATTCAGGTCTACTGGCCCCACGTTTCACTTCATTACATTTGGCTGCTCCCCTTCACCCAAAAGCCATCAGAGGACAGCTCAAGCCATGTGCAGCCAGGAGCAAGGGCACTGTTACACATACATAGCCTGATAGCTCAGTCACTTTGTCCTGAGTCTGAGGTCAGATGGAATCATAACTGGGGCAGAGGGCAGGTGGAGTGCCCTCAGGTATCACCATCTGACTGGTTCCATGTCCTTGTGATGGTTCTTGGTATCTGATGGTGGAGACAGGACTGGGTGCATGCCAAGGCCACAGTCCAGGACAAAGGTCCCTGAAGCCACCTGCCCCAAGTTCCCTGCTGACTCTGGGAATCTGTGTTTTATAGGCTAACCCTGAGCCTTGTTCTCTCTCCAGGCTCCAAGGTCTGTTTAGAGCTTGGCTGCAGTCTTGTCTGGAGACCACACAGAGGAATGCAGGTGTCCAGCCCAGCTCCCCCTTCCACCTGCAGCACCAGCCATTCCCCATCACACACACATTACCATGCAGGCTCCCTTCTCCATAATTCCATTCCTCAATGCTGCTATGGAATCAGAATCTAATAATAATCATAATCAAGACTCTGTGGCCACATGCCTCAATTTTAATGAAAGAAGAGAGAAGGAAGAAGAGAATGAACAAGTATGGAGCATCTCCTTTTTGCCAGTAACTGTGCACATGACTTCTTTTTATCCTTTCCAAAAATTCAGCAAGATAATAGATCTGATAATAAGGCCATTTACTAGAGTAAGGAAAGGCATAGACTATGAAGCAAAGATTGTCTGGGTTCAAGTGATGGTCCCTCTTTTCACTGCTGTGTGTCCTTGAGCAAGTTACTTCCCTCTCTATGCCTCAGTTTCCATACACGTCAGCTCCTGACGAACTTTGACTAAGTCAGATAATAGCAATACCGACCTCATGGGGTGCTATGAGAAATAATGAGTTGAGATCCATAAAATTCTTGGCACACTACATGGTCTTTGATAAGAGTTTGAACAGTTGGTCAACCATCTGCCCAATAGTTGAAATCAAGGACAGTCTTACAGTGGACGGAGGGGTGTAAGGTTGCTGAGGCACAGATGAGAGAATGACACCAAGCTCATGAAAAGGAAGCAAGATGCTCTGGCCTGGTGCTGGATTCTAATGGGTCAGGACCAAGGACACCTGGGTTTTGATTCATCCCAAAACCAAGATAAGGGGATCTTGCCCTCAGTCTCAGGACAGAGGGCTTCAGGAATAGTTGGGATGACTAGCTTTCCCTGATTTTCCCAAGATTGTCTCTGTAGCACTCCAAGTCCCACATTCCTGGAACCCACTTCATCCCTGCCAAACCAGGACAGCTGGTCACCCTAGAAACAGAGCTCCTGGAACAAAAGAGACCTGGAATCTCAGAAGTTCCTCTTACTCCTTGAGATATTCAGCCTCACTTGCTTTGTGCTAGAACTTCTCAGGGACTCAGCTTCATACAAAGAATATTTTCAAATTTCACCAAGGAAGTGCCAGTCCTCCTCTATCAAAGCTGCTCAGTTCGCCTCAATCTCACCTGCTGAGCTGAGGCCCTCCCTCCCACAGTAAGGACCAGCCACAGTCCTTACTGGTCCTCCACAGTAAGGACCAGCAAGTCCCTTGTCCTGTCCACAGATGAGGAAACAAGCTCAGCACCAGAAAGACATGCCTAAGGTTACTCAATGCCTTCCCCTTAGTCCTAGGGGGCCCAGCCTGTGCTGTCAGTCACATTCTGGGCTAGAATATGACCCACACTAATCTTGGAGAGGGAGCTCAGGCAAAAGCAAAGCCTAGAAGAGGTGGCTTTTCTTTAAAAGTGGTGAGGAGTCAGGTCCTGTGAGGCAAAACTATGGAAGAGGCCCTGGGCTCTGCAGGTTCCTGCAGATAAACAGCCTCCGTGCACAGACAGACCCACCTGCTTGCTGACCAGCTCCCAATGTCCCACCCTCTCAGGAAACAAAAGCCTGCAAAAGGCAGTGTTCCCAGTGGACCTCCAGGCTGCCACTGAGCACTGGGTGACTCTTCATTCTGGGAAGGGAGAACTAAGTCGATGGTCCCAGATGTGGTGGGGAGACAACTAAGTCATTGAGATTGGCAAAGACACAGCGTAAAGATGATCTTCAGGAGCCCTTTCTTTCCCTCTCCCTGTCCTCCCCTCCTTCCTTTCCTTTCTTTCCCTCTCCCTGTTCTCCTCTCCTTCCTTTCCTTTCTTTCTCTGGCACCATGCTTAGGTTTGCCCTCCCAGGGCAAGGTCCCCAAGTTTTCTACCATTAAAACTTACCCCTTTGTGCCCTCTCTCTCACTGTCTTTCTCAGAATTCCCATCTGACAGGCATCTTGACAGCAAATCAGATCTGATGAATGCCAAGGTGCTAATGTGCTTCCCCTCTGGGGCAACAACTTTTGCCATGGGCTTCAGAGGGGGCAGAAAGTGAAGGCAGAGGACTAGGCCTTGGGAAGCCCTTTGGCACAATGGAGATGAGCATCAGGCAGGATGAAGAGGCGTAGACTATGGTTTTGAGAAACTCATAAAGAATCAAGAGCTGTGAGCTTCAGTCCTAATCTCCCATGTAAATATAATAAGCTGTGGATCTGCCCCACCATGAAGGTTTCCAAGAAGCAGGTCTGGGAGGATGAGCTCCACTGTTTACTCTTAAGCCAAGACTTGCCAACAACAGCCTCATCTACCAGGTCCAAAGAAGGCCACTCCTCAGGAGAGCTGGACCCAGTCCTGCTGCAAAGTCAGTTAATGTTTTCGTGATATATTTGCCTCGGTCTTCACAGGGGCTCTGCCCTCTGGCTTCCAGGCAAACCTCAGTGCCACAACGAGAGAGGTCCTACTTGGGAGCTAGGGAGCATTCACACACACACAGGTCCATCCACTATCCTTTGCTTCAAAATCAGTCAGGGAGAGGCCCTCTCATCCACAGCTTATTATATTTTTGGAGTCTGTGTATCTGGCCATTAACTTTCCTAACAAAACTTCCTGAGCCACAGGAACATAAATCACTTGCCCAAGGCCTTGCTGCTGCTAGTGGACTTGAACTCTGCTTTGCTTTCAGGGACAACCACTGACTTAGTGTGAGCATTCAAGCAGATAATAACAAAGCAGTATACACAAAATGATTAATTAGCACAAGACCTGGTATATTTTAAGAGCCCTATATGCATTAGCTTTGTTAGTAGACATTATTATCATCCATCTTTTTTACAAAGTTCTGAGTTTTAGCAAGGTTCCACAATTTTTTCATGGTTTCTCATACTAAGTAAAAGTCAGAGCCAAGATTACTTTGTCTAAAGAAATAAAAAGTTGTGCTCCATCTGCGTACAATCAAAATGCATTCTGCTATCATGTATACCTACGTAGAATAAATAAATAAATAAAATTTTTATAAAAATGTAAAAAAATAAAAAGATTACCTTGTCACGCTGTTAGCAGGAAAATAAAAGCCACCAAATGAAATCACTCCTCCTTTGTTTGCATTGCCTTAATGGCCTAAAACCCTACATATCTGTCACACAAATGTCAAAGAAGTTAGGGTAATAAAGTCAGGGCCTTTCACCATCAAAAACATGAGAGACATTTCTTGTGAGTTTATGATTTTCATGAGAAGATAATGAACACCCATGGCTGTGGGATATTCTACTCTTCCTAGGCTGAGCCAGAGAGAACTCAAGGTCATGATCAAAGTCAAGGACAAGGCTTGTGCCTTACAGTTTTGCTGTGAAATGGGCTGGACATGAATACTCTGTTATTCAATCCTCCCTAAAGGAGATGGCACCTGGGTCCAGCCAAGGTGTGGGTTTGCTATCCTTTAAAGATTTTCCAGGAAAGACATCCTGAGCTTTCCCTGTCCTCCTTTAGGACAGGGATACCTGTTATCCAGTGCTTTTTATGTATATGGTAATATGCTATGGGCATCTCAATTCTCATAACAGGCCTCTGATTAGTGAGACTGTGGCCTCCAATTTGCAGGCATGAACTGAGGATCAGAGAGGGTGTCACCTGCCCTAATACCTCTTGCAGCCTCCTGCCTACATACATGTCATTCCACATTTTAAGCTCACTCTGTCTTGTGCTGTCTGTCCTCTATGGAGACACAGTACTTTTCCTAATATATACATAACAATTCTTAAAACATCATCAGTTGGTGCAGCCACTTTGGAGAGTCATTTGTCAGTGTCTATTGAAATTGTAAATTTGCATACTCAAACACACAGCAATTCCACTTCCACTGTCCTAGAAAAATACTCACAGAATTGCACGCAGAGCTACATCTTAAGGATATTCACTGAAGCATAATGATGGCAGACATTTGATTACAGCTTCAATATTCACTAACTGGGAAATTACCAGAAACAAAAACCAGAAAGCAGAGAACTATAGTGTATGCTCTTAATATGAAATTTGGAGCGGTGGTAGAAAGGAATAAAGGAATCTGTTTATGCTTACATGAAAAGAGGGTCAAGACACATTGTGAAGTGAAAAAGATTTCAGAATGGTGTTTTGTTTTGTTTTATAAATTTTTTTTGTAGTTGTAGATGAACATCATGCCTTTATTTGTTTCATCATCGTTATGTGGTGCTAAGGTTTGAACCCAGTGCCTCGCACATGCTAGGTAAGTGCTCTACCACTGAGTCACTACCCAAGCCTCTCAGAATGATGTTTACAAGTACAATTCCATGTATTAAAGAACAGCCAAAGAGGCTGGTGTTTTCTAAGCATACATACATGTGTGTGAACATGTAGGAAAAGGCCTGAAATTATATAAATCACAATAACAATTATCCATTGAACAGGGAAAGTGATAGGAAACAGGGAATGATAGTCAGAGGGAATTCCAGTCTTACCTAAGTACTTTTTCAAATGAATAATGACGTGTTCATGCATTACTTGTGTGAGTATGATGAACCTAAATTAAGGGTGTTTTGATTGTTTATATTGGAGAAATGGTAACATGCAGTGGTTAAGGATGTAATGTGGACTGAGACCAATCTTGGCTTTTACCTCAGCTTGACCACTCAATAGTTGTGTGACCTTAATAAGTTACTTAGCCTCTCTGTGTCTCTTTAGCCACATCCATATTATAAAATTGATAATAACACCTCAGAAGATATAGTGAGGAATTAAGTGAGGTAATGGAGGAAGTAATCAATAATTATTGGCAGCTTTTATTGCTCCTAAACCCCTGTGAGGAACTGTGATTTGGAACACAGCACTGTAACGAGCTGTCAAAGAGTCCCAAGTGTCCCATCACAGCTTCAGGGTTTCTATCTGGGGGATCCTGAGAACTCATGCTCCCACATGCACCACCCCACATGCATGCGCACACACACCCTGGAAGAAGAAAAAGAAGAACAGAAGATGTCTGTGTGCTTATAGAGCAGGAAGACAGGACCAACCACAGCTCATCCATCAGCCTGTCTTCAGCATGGCACAGTTCAGGAGTCCCCTTAGCTATGAGGGCAGGGGATCACTCCCAAGGAGAAAATATCCCTAGAAAGAATCACTTGGACATGGAAAGGGGAAAGTACAAGGACTTGAACATATTTCTTTCCTGTAAGGCCCTGGCTTGGCTGACCCTACTGAGTGCCAGCTGGGCAAAGACAGACAGAACACTGGGAGCAGTAAGAGGGGCCTGGGAAGGTCCAGTTGGGAAAACAGGGGATCATTTCATGGAGTAAGGACTGGAGCTCCCCACTTGTCCCCTGAGGCCAGCACAGACCGCATTGCTATTAAAGACCTAGGGGTGCAGGGTGCTGTACAATAGGCCATATTCACCTGAATCCCTGTGACTGACCTGGGGACAAATAATCCTAATCTTTCCCTTAAAGCTCAGACCAGGGACTAACACTTTCCTTGGATGTCTGCCAGAGTCTGCAAACACAGGTCCTAAGTGTTGCTGTACAGAGCTGAATCCCACATATCCTGATTAAATATTGACAATACCTCTACCTGCCTTATCTTGATTCAATGAAAGCCCGGTCCCTGAAGAACTATGTGGGGCAGAACTGACCCCCGCGGCACAACCATGGGTGATGTCATGGATAGTTTAGCAAAGACGATGCTTTAAGATTCATAAAATCTAAACCCACACTCCTTGGCAAAATCAGTTTTATGAATTGTTTGATACTAAAACAAAAGGATCCATCAGTCATCTGGGCCTTAGGAGCAAATAGCAGTAATGTCACCTGTGGAACTTAATAAATCACTCATTAACTCGCTACCAGCCGGCTGGCTTGTAGGTGGGGAGAGAGGACGAGGGGGGCAGAAGAGGTAGTCATCAGAGGCTCAGAAACCCTGAGCTGCTGACCACATCAGGGCCTTCTGGCCCAGAGGTCAGGGGCTTACCCTGGTGTAAGGGAACCCAAGAGCCCATACCTCAAGGAAAAGACAAGCCAAGTCAAGTTCCAAAGGGCAAAAGTTATCCTCAGTTCCCACCCTGCCCCTCCAGGCCCTTTTGCCATCCAAGAGCATGGCCTCCTTACCACATGCTCCCTGAGAAGGTTCTAGGTCCCTGATCAAGCCCCCTGTGCTCCCCTCCACTAAAGTGGGAGGACTGGTATATGGTTTCTTCCCTGGAGAAGAGGAAGGGGTGATCCTCCATCCTTGGCTGCCTTGTTAACAGAGGCCATTGGGGTCTTCCTCACCAAGAGGCCTTCTAATGGCAGGGATTCTGGCAGCTAAGGAGGAGGAGATATTCAGAAGAGTGATGCACTTTGGCCCTTTTAACTCTCAGTGAAAGTTGAAGTTTCTACTCTCTCTGGCAAACAAATGAATCCAAATCAGAAGAATAAATGCACAGTTTGGACAGTGCTCTTCTGGTAGAACCTCTGAGTCAGTGTCATCCCTTAGTCTCTCCCACTCCACAACAGGTAGCAGATCTCCTGAGTACATGAGGCTCTCCATAAGGGTGGGGCTTGCAGTATCCCCGATAGAGTTCCAGGGCTCACAGAGGGGCCACCCTGCTCTTCAACATTGTCTTCTGTTCTGGTATCAGATCCCACAGCCTGCAAGGAGGAATCCCTTTCCCTTAGGGATTCCTCTTTCTCTCCCTTGAATTCATCCCAGCCACAGATCACTCAAGAAGACATCAGGCACTTGGCTCAGTGTTTTGCATCTATTCTAATCTAATCTAATTCTTGGAAAGACCTTTGCATAGATGGAGAAACTAGGACAGAAGGGCACCAAGCAACTTGTCCTTGATTGCATGGCTACCAAGTAATAGAACCAGGATTTGACCCTAGATCTGCCTGACGTCATAGAGCATGATCACAGCCAGTCAGAGTGCAGAGCTGCACTGCTGAGGATGCTACGGGATGAAATGAGTTCACATCAGATAACTACTTACTATAGTGCCTAGCACCTGCTAAGCCATATATATGTGTTTTTAAAATTATAAAAAGCTCTGTGGGATCACAGAAGATGACTCTGCATATCCATGTGGCCGGAATGAAACCTAGGAAAAAGGAGTGAAATGTAGTAAGATCAAAGAGCCCCTCAGCCCTCTATAACTCCTGACCCTTCCCCAAATCACATCTGATGAGAAGGAGGTGAAAGTTACCTCCAGCATAATTCTCACCCCAGACATAAGAAGCTCCATTTGGACTTCTGCAGGCCTGGGGAGGGTGAAGAGAGATGATCTGCAAGCCTCCCAGAAATGTTTCAATCAGACCCCTAAGTCTCAGAGGTTAGTACAGCTGGAGTTGGCTTACACTGGGATTTCAGAGCACTGCGTCTTCCAAGAGATAACTCTGCATTATGCAAATTACTTGTACCAGGACTCTCCTGCACTTACTAAGCCACAGGGGAATTGCCTAACTGCTTAACCCTTTCTATCCAGCTAAAGAGCACAAGTTGTTACTGGTCGATGTAAAAAAAAAATTTCCCAGGACCCAACAGCCTGCTGAGCAGAGTGGCTGCTCAGAGTCCAGTGATTCATCCAATAGATTTGTCCTTGCCCCACAATGTTTGTAAGCCAATCCCTACCTGCCTATACTTTCTGAAGGGAAGTAAATTTCATCCCAGGGATCCTTAGGGCTCGCTGGAGGAGGGCAGATTTCTTCAACAGCACTTGGAAGATCAGATCATTTACTCTGATGACCAGATAGTAAAGGGTTCTCACAGAAGGTGGTATTTGAACTGGGCACTGGAGGTGAATCAGCAAAGAGAGTGTAAGGGCATGTCCAAGATACAGAGAATTGTGGGAAGTTCCACAATTTACTTTAGGAATAGCTAGTAGTGTTGAAGACTTTAGGGTTGCACTGGGTGGCAAGTGAAGACAACACGTATTTTTTATTAGTAAAAAAGTGAGTGTAAAATACTAGGAATATTTAATAAAATAAAGTTCTTAAAAAACACAACTTGCCAAAACTGATACAAAATTAAATTAAAAATCTGACTAAACATTAATCTATTAAAGAAATTGATATTGTCATAAAAAACAAATTAGTCTCCAGGCACATATCATTTCACTGCTGAATTATTTCAAGTATTTCAGGGGAAAAGTAACACCAATCTTACACAAACTATTACAGAAAATAGATAAAGTTCCCAGTTAATTTTATGTGGCCACATAACCTGAGACCAAAATCTAATAAAGACATTATGACGAAAGAAAATTATAGATGAAGAGCTCCCGTAGAAATAGATGAAATATCTTCACCAGAGAAATAATAAATTGAGATGATTCCAGGAATACAAGAATAATTTAACTCTAAAAATAAATCTATCAGAGCTAGGAGTGTAACTCAGTGGTAGAGGTAGTAGAGTGGCTGCCTAGCATGTGCAAGACATTGGGTTCTATCCTTGGCATTGGAAAAAGTATTATTAGGGTAATTCACTAGCTTAGCAAAATGAAGGAGAAAAACCACACAAGTATCTCAGTGAATAAAAAAAAAATTATAAAACCAATTCAATACCATTGAAAAATTGTATTTAAACTCAGCAAATTTGAAATAAAAGGGTACTTCTTAAAACTGTCGAAAGGCATCCATAAAATACCACCAACTAATATCACACAATGGTAAAATATTGAATGCTTTCTCTCAAATATTGGGAACAAGGTAAGGACTTTATCTTACCACTTTATTCACATTGTCCTGAGGGTCCTGGGCAATGCAACAAAATTTAAAAAAGAAAAATAATATAACTTGCAAAAAAAGAAAGAAGTAAAACCTCTGGGCAGACAAGAATGTTAACATATAAAATCATAAGGAATTTGAAAAACAAGATTTCATAGCCAAAAAATGATTCAAAGTTAAAATACAAAAATTAATGGTATTTTTTATAAACAATTAACAACTAGAAAACAATTTCTTTTTAATTTCCAGGAGCAGAACAATATAACACAGAGCAGATATCAGTCCCTATAGACACACCAGGTTGGACAGTTATATATTTACCAAATTACCTCCCCAAGAGCTAAGGAAACAAGGCCTACCTGCAAATGGGGCCTCTGAATAGCCCTGGTGCCAAAACAAGATATATGGCTCCAGTCCATCAAGTTTATATTCCAGTCATCCTTATTTGTGTCTGTGGTTTGTGTCACTGGTTTCAGTGATCTTGGGCCCCAAACCCAAGCAATAGGCACCTCATAGCCGTGTGGGCCTTGATTTTTCCCCAGTGCTATGCTGGTCTTGGTGGGCTATGGGCTTAGGATGTGACACAGTTAAATGACACTAGGGATGGTTCATCCACAAAGATTCTACCGAGATCTTGGCAGAATCCCATAGTACATGAGCACAGGCCAGTGACTTTGGATAAGGCATATGGGTCTACTTCTATCCAGGGAGAGGTCTATGGGCATGTAATACTCTTCTCAGCTACTCCATTAGTTCCTTCTGAACAGCACACCAGCTGTGAAGAGATAAACCTGGGTTTGGATCACCCAATAGTGCTGAAACAAAACCAACAAACCAACAGTAGATTCCCAATAAACCTTGACCTGGGCGCTATCCAATGCTAAAATAGTGCAAGTAAACAGGCTCAGAGAAAATAAGCAACCTGCTTAGAATTTTTGGAAATGCAAACACAAACAAAGCTAGATTATTATAAAGACTGAAATAAATACTTAATTCTTCAATGCCCACTTGATATCATATGCCAACAAGCTTCAATTTCTTCCAGGAAACCATGACTTCACCAAAAATCAAAATAATGTGCCAGAAATTGACTAGATAGTAATCAGTATGGGAGAACTCTTAGAGAGTTCCTTAAAGTCGCTGTTTTAAGAAAATTCAATGAGCTTGAAGAAAACACAAAGAAACAATTCAATACTCTAGCAGAAAAACTTAACCAAGAGATAGAAGCACTTTTAAAAAGTCAAACAAATCCTTAAGCTAAAAAATACACTCAGGGAAATTAAAATGTGATAGGATAGATAAAATAGGAGAGAAAATTAGTGAGCTCAGAGACAGGCTATTTGAAAATGTGCAATCAGAGGGGTAAAAGCAAAAAGAATAAAGAATAATGGGGAAAGCATGTGGGAACTTTGGAAAAGTATTAAAGAGCAAATAATTAATTATTGTAGTTCAAGATGGACTTGAGAATGCAAAAAGAGTAGAAAGCTTATTCAAAGAAACGATAATAGAAAATGTCCCAAGCCTAGAGAAGGCTATAAATATCCATGTACAAAAAGATTTAACTCAACCAAGTGTATCCCCAAGATCTTACAATCACAATCTCACAAGTGAAAGACAAGGGAAAATTCTCAAGACTTCAAGAGACAAGAGACAAATGACACATAGGGATGTTCCAATTCATCTGACATCAGACTTCCTTGAAAAAACCTTACAGTGGCATGAGATTTGACAGTAACAGAAGGGAAAAATACATGCCAACCAAAAATACTATACCCAGCAAAGCTAATCTTTAGAAATGAAGAAGAGATAAAGACATTCCTAAAGAAAATCTAAGTGAATATATCTCCACCAGAACTCCAAGAAATGCTAAAGGGAACTCTTCAAACTTAAATAAAAAGACATTAATGAGTAAGAAGAAAACATTGGAAGGTATAAAACTCACAGGTAAGAGTAATTATACAGACAAAGTCAGAATGTTCTAATATTGTAAATGGTGTAAAAACCATATTTTTAGTATGATGACTAAAAACAGAACAATTAAAAATAAAAGCTACACTAATATATCGAGATTGGCAATAGAGAAAGATGTAAAATAGGCTATTAAAAACTCACAATGTGGGGAGAAACAGACTACAAGTATAGAGTTTTCTTATTAGTATTTTTTTAACTTTGTTCCTTTCTTATCTTTCTAGTCATATTAAGTTCCTATCATCTCAAAATAGCTTGTTATAATCAAAAGATATTTCTGTAAGTCTTATGGAAAAATCTATACTAGATAAACCAAAAATAATAAACTGTGAATCAAAACACACTGCTATAGTAAATCACTTAACCACCAAAGTAGGCTATAAAAGAGTGAGGGAGAAAAAGAGAAAAAGAGTAATAATAAGACTAGAAAAAAGGGGCTGGGATTGTAGCTCAGCGATAGAGCTCTTGCCTCGCATGCGTGAGGCCCTGAGTTCGATCCTCAGCACCACATACAAAAAAAGCAATAAAATAAAGACATTGTGTCCATCTACAACTAGAAAAAATTAAAAAAAAAAAGACTAGAAAAAAATTACAAAACAAGTGAGACTGCAGTAAGTCTTTATCTATCAATAACTACCTTGAATATAAGTGTATTAATTATCCAATTAAAAGACAAAGAGCTACTGAATGAATTTTTAAGAAAACCAAAGGCCTAACTATATGTTGCCTACAAGAAATTCAAAATTACAAAAATCCCACTTTCATAGGCTGAAAGTGAAGAATTGGAATAAGATACTCTATGAAAATGGAATCCAAAAGAAAACAAGAGTAGAGTAGCCATATTTATAACAGATAAAATAGACTTTAAATAAAAAGTAGCAAAAAGAGACAAGGAAGGCCATCATAAGGGGTCATTTCAATAAGAGGAAATAACAATTCTAAATATATATGCACCCAATATTGGAGCACCCAAATATACAAGGCAAATATTAATAGACATAAATGAAGAGAGAGACTTCCATAAATAATAGTTGGGAACTTTAACATCCCACTTTCATAGATGGAAAGATCATCCAGGTAGAAAATCAACCAAGAAATAGCAGAGTTAAACTGCACTATAGACCAAATGACCTAACACATCTACAGGACATTTCATCCAGCAGTTGCCAAACACACATTCTTTTCATGAGCACATGGAATTTCTCCATGATAGATAATGTGATAGACCTCAAAACAAGTATCAACAACTTTTTCAAAAATGAAATCATATCAAATATCTTTTCCAACCACAGTGCAATGAAACTAGAAATCAACAACAAGAAAAACTCTGGAAACCATGTGACTAAATTGAAATAAAACAACTTACTTTTGAACAACCAACAGATAAAGGAACACATCCAAAAAGAAACTTTAAAAATTTCTTGGGCTGGGGTTGTGGCTCAGCGGTAGAACGCTTGCCTAGCATGCGTGAGGCACTGAGTTCGATTCTCAGCACCACATATAAATAATAATTGAATAAAACAAAGATCCATTAACAACTAAAAGAACATTTTCAAAAAAATGTCTTGAGACAAATGAAAATGGAGATACAACATACAAAAACCCATGGAATACAGCAAAAATGTTACCAAGAGAGAAGTTTAAAGTAGTCAATGCCTACAACAAAAAAGTGAAGATCTCAAATAAATAACCTAAGCAAGGCATTGTGATGCACACCTGTAATCTCAGCTACCTGCGAGGCTGAGGCAGAAGGATTACAAGCTCAAGGTCAGCCTGGGCAATTTAATGAGACTTCAATTTAATGAGATTTCATTTCACACCAGTCAGAATGGCATTCATCAGGAATACAAATAATAATAAATGCTGGAGAGGATGTGGAGACAAAAGAACACTTTTACACAGTTCATGGGACTGTACATTAGTACGATCACCATGGAAATCAGTATGGAGGCTCCTCAAAAGACTAGGTATATGGAACCACCATATTACCCAGCTGTACCACTCCTCAGCATTTATCCTAAAGAATTAAAGTCATCATACTACAGTGACACATGCATACCCATCTTTATATCAGCACCATTTACAATAAACTAAAGATGAATGGATAAAGAAAATGTGGTACATATACACAATGGACTTTTATTCAACCATAAAGAAAAATTAAATTATGTCATTTGCGGAAAATGGATGGAACTAGAGACCATTATATTAAATAAAATAAGCCAAACTCAAAAGGTCAAGGGTCATAAGTTTTCTCTCATATATGGAAGCTAGAGAGGCAAAAGGAAAAGAAAGGTGGGGGAACAGGATCTTATAAAAATCAAAGGGAGATCAGTAGAGAAAAGAGATCAGAGGGTGGAAAGTGGGAGTGAAGGGAGAAGTGCTGGGGAGTGATATTGACCAAATTATGTTGTGTCCATGTACAAATATGTAATAACAAATCCTATCATTATGTACAACTATGATGCATGAATAAAAAATATGGGAAAAAAAAGATTATTTACCATGATCATGTGGAATTCATCCCAAGGATACAAGGATGGTTCAACAAGCACAAACAATAAATGTGATATACCACATCAACAGAATGAAGGACAAAATCCTTCATTTTGATCATCTTAATAAGTAGAGGAAGGACATCTGATAAAATTCAGTATCTCTTCATGATAGAAATGCTAATCAGATTAAATACAGAAGGAACTTACCTCAACATAATAAAAGCCATTTATAACAAGCCAATTGTTAACATTACACTAAATGGGGAAAAGCTATAAGATTCCCTCTGAGATCTGGAACAAGACAAGGATGACTACTTTCACCATTTTTATTCACCATTTTTAGTCAGTGCTATAAATCCTCGTCATAACAATCGGGCAAAGGAAGAAAACAAAAGGCATCCAAAGTCAAAAAGAGAAAAATTGTCACTATCTGCAGATGACATGATCTTATATAGAGAAAACAGAACTAACCAACTAACTAAACAGAACTAACTAACTAACCAAACTAATTAGAACTAATTAATAAATTCAGCACAATTGCAGGATACAAAACTGACATATACAAATCAGTTGCATTGCTATTTCTTAATAGCAAATTACCTGAAATAGGAATCAAGATAGCAATCCCATTTATAATAGCTACAAAAAAAAAAATACCTGGAAATAAATTTAACTAGAGGTGAAAGATAACTATAATTAGAACCACAAAACATTGATAAAAACCAAAAAGACATCCCGTGTTCATGGATTGGAAAATAAATGTCATTAAAATGTCCAGTGTAATCCCCATTAAAATTCCAGTAACATCTCCAAAGAACTAGAAAAAAATCCTGAAATTTACATAAACTCTCTCTCACACACATACACACACACACACACACACACACACACACGGCCAAAGACATCTTCAGCAAAAAGAACAAAGCAGGAAGCATAACCTTACCAGACTTCAAATATATTACAAAGCTATAGCAATTGAAACCATATTGGAATAAACACAGATGCATACCTGTTCAAGTTGTAGGTTTCCATACATAATTCTATAATTCATGGAATGTAAAAACAATGAATTAATATTTTTAAAAGATGTATACACCAATGGAACAAAATAGTCTAGAAGGAAACCTATGCATTTACAGTCAACTGATTTTCAACAAAGGATTTAATAACACACGTTGGAGAAAGGATGGTCTTTTCAATAAGTCTGGGGAAGCTGGATATCCACATGCAGAAGAATGAAAAATAGTTCCCTATCTTTCTCCAGTTACAAAAATCAACTCAAAATGGATCAAAGACCTACTGTAAGATGTAAAAGTATGAAATTACTAAAAGAAAACCCAGGGAAACACTTCAGGACATTGGAATGAACAAAGAAGTTTTGGAAAAGAGACCCCAAAAGCACAGGAAACAAAAGCAAAAATAGACAAATGAAATTACACCAAACTAAAATGCTTATACACAGAAAGGAAATAATCAACAAGAGAAGGGAAAACCTGTAGAATGGGAGAAAACTTTTGCAAAATATACATCAGACAAGGGAGTGATATTCACTCCGCAGCACTATTCACAATTAGCAAAAAAGCCAGGCACAGTGGCAAAAGAAATAGAAACAACCTGAATATCCATCAACAGGTGAATTGATAAAGAAAATATGCTACCAATACACAATGGAATACCATTCAGCCATAAAATGAGTGAAATCCTTTCATTTGCATCAATAGATGGAACTGGAGATCATTATGTCAAGTGAAATAAACTGGGCCCAGAAAGATAAGCACTGCGTGATCTCATTCATGCGGGATTTTTGAAAGTTGATCTCACAGATGTGGAGAGTAGAATGGTGGTCCCCAGAGGCTGGCAAAGTGGGGAAGGCTGAGCAGTGGGTACTAAGGTAGAGTAGATAGGAGCAGGAAGTTCTGGTGTGCTGTTGTAGGAGGCTGACAACAACGTACTGTATGTTCTATGGAAGTTTTTACCGTAAATAAATGACAAGTGTTTGAGATAGATGTGTTTAACCTAATTTTGAGGGATTAAACTCAGGGGTGCTAAACCACTGTACTACATTCCTAACCCTTTTTATATTTTATTTTGGGTCTCACTAAGTTGCACAGGGCCTCACTTATATAACCTAACTTAAACATTTCACAATGTGTACATGTACAAAACATCACATAACATCCTATTAATATGTACAGTCTCTGGGTTTTTTTAATCAGTTGAAAACTAAATTTAGTTTTTTAAAAATTTCCTTTACAATAATATTAAAATCATAATGTACTTAGAAATAAGTTTCCAAAACATGTTCAGGACTTGTGAACTAGAAAGTACTACATCTTGCTGAAAAAAAAAAAAAAACTAAAACTATGGCAAGATATACTAGGTCTGTTGGTTGGAATATGCAATGTTATAAGATGCTGATTATCTACAAACTGGTCTATTGCTCTATTGAAATTCCAAACACAAACTCATCAGGAATTTTTATATGAGTTGACAAGCTAATTCTAAAATTTACATGAAAGTGCAAAACACTTAAAATATTCAAGGCAATCTTGAAAAAAGAACAAGTTGAAGAACTTAACACATTTGACTTTAAAACTTACAATAAAGCCATAGGATAGACAAATAGTTCATAACAGAGTCCAAAAATAAAATTACACTTATTCAATTTAATAAAAACATCAGAGCAATCTAATGGAGAAAGGAAAAGCTTTTTTAACAAAAATGTGCTAGAAAATTGGATATCCATGTAGGAAAAAAGAAAGTGACATTCCTGAGTCCTACTCATATCACATACACACAAAAGTAATGGATCATAGATTTATATGTAAAACATAAAACTATTCAGTCTTCTAGAAGAAAATAATGTATCTTCAGAACTTGAGGAGAAGCAAAGATTTCTTAGAAATAAACACCTGTTAAAAAATGATTAATTGTACACATCAAACTTTAAAGCTTTCCAAAAATATCACTACAAAAATGAATAGGCAAAATAGTAAAAATGTTTAAACAGACATGTGACAAAGGAAAATAAATGAACAGCAAATACACATATGATAAAATGCCCAACATCATCAGTCATCAAAAGAAATGCAAATTAGAACCAAAGTGACATATACCAAGAGTTGTCAACAATATGAAATAAGCAGAACTCTCATTTGTCGGTGCTGGGAATGTAAAATGTCACAGCCACTTTGGAAAAAGTTCTGGCAGTTATAAAACAAAACAAAGACTACAGTATGATCCGGTTATTTCATTCTTGAATATCTACCTAAGAGGGACTGCAAATTGGTGCAATCATTACAGAAAACAGTATGGAGATTCCTCAGAAAACTTGGAGTGGAACCATGATTTGACCCAGCTATCCCACTCCTTTGTTTATACCCAAAGGACTTAAAATCAGCATATGACTTACACAGCCACATCAATGTTTGTAGTAGCTCAATTCACAATAGCTAAACTATGGAACCAACCTAGGTGCCCTTCAACAGACGAATGGATAAAGAAACTGTGGTATATATACACAATGGAATATTACCCAGCCTTAAAGAAGAATGAAATTATGGCATTTGCTAGTAAATGAATGGAACTGGAGAATATTATGCTAAGTGAAATAAGCCAATCCCAAAGAACCAAAGGCCAAATGTTCTCTCTGATATGTGGATGCTAATTCACAATAAGGGGCGGGAGAGAATGGAAATATTTTGGACTAGTCAGGGGAAGTGAAGGGAAGAGAGGGATATGGGGGTAGGAATGATAGTAGAATGACTCAGACATTATTAATCTATGTGCATATATGATTACATGACCTGTGTAACTCTACATCATGTACAACCAGACAAATGAGAAATTATACTCCATTTATGTATGATGTGTCAAAATGCATTCTACTGTCATGTATAACTAATTAGAATAAAAAGTATCTACCTAAGAGAAATAAAAACATATATACACACACATACAACTTGTACAAGAATGTTCTTATCAGCTATATACATAATGTCCAAGAATTGAAAACAGGTCAGATATCAATCAATAGGAGAATGGATAAACAAAATTTGCCAGATTTATGCAATAAATGATGCAGCAATAAAAAGGAACAAATTACCTATACATGGAACAATCCTGAGGAATATAAAACATGCTAAAAGAAGAGTTACACAAAAGAGGGTATGCTGTGTGATTCCATTCATGCTAATTCTGCTGCAAGCAACACAAATCTATGGTGAAAAAAAATTTGATGGTTAAGTCTAAAGATGTGGAGGTGGAACTTGACTGATAATGGATGGGAGGGAATTTGGGGATTAATAGTATTGGTTGGTATTGTAATGGACACTTTGGTTACATAGCTGTACTCATTTTCTAAAACTTACTGAATGGTAGATACCTTTAAGATTGTAGGCTTTGCTGTATGTAAATTTGATATCACAATAAAAAGAACCTTAAGCTAATATCAAATATATATATCATAATATTATATGTGTGTGTGTGTGTGTGTGTGTGTGTGTGTGTATTCAGTAGTGAGTGCAATGATATCCCAAGTTTCTTGGAAATGCATCTAAATATAAGATGGATTAACTGAGAAATAGAGGGTGGATAGATGAATAGATTTGTGATAAACTGGAGTTAAATGCAAGTCATAGAATTTAGGTGGTGAATGTATTGGTGTGCCTTGTACAATTCTTTAAATTTTTATGCATATTTGAAATTCTCCATAATAAAATTCTGAGTAGAAAAAATTTAGCTCAAAAGTGAAATATTAAGACTCTTTTGGTAACCTCAAGGCACAATCACAAGCAATCAGTCTTGCTAGGTATGCCTTTCTCAGATGCTTCCTAACCCACCTGCAACATGAATGGCTGTCCAACATAGGGGCTTCTGAGGAACCCAGGTCACTGCACTGCCCTGGTGAAGAAAACACAGGATTTTCAGAAAATCTATGTATATATTCTAATTTTAATAACTGTGGTTACCAGTATTAAAAGATTCATGATAACCACATTATTATAAAATTTTAAAGACTATTTAAAAGACCATATAAAAGATACTCTTATTTCAGAACTCAAACTGGTGAAGAATGACTGCTATGAACAGGAAGGTAAATTTTATTTTCCAACCAAGAGACTCTGTTCCAATATCAGCTATAAGAAAACCAATGTGACTTTAAATTTTATTTATAAAGTGTTTTTATCATACCTGTGAGCTGTTCTTCAATTTAAAAAGTTTAAGATGCAAGAATACTTTCTAATCTTCTACTTAAGAGGAACTAATATTACAATGGATATTTTATATACATCATCACATAGTTTATCCCCTTCCCAATATACTTATGCCTGCTCCAAACCACTCCTTCCACTCTGCTTGCTGCCTCAGATGAGGTAATAATGGCTTTGAAATGTGAAAGGGTCTGTTATTCAGTTTCAGAAGTGCATCTAATCAAGACTTCCACCCGGAACACAGCAGCCAGTGCATCTCAGTGTCCCTGGTTGTGATGGTTCTGTCCCAGATGGGACCTGGAATATCTGCTCAGAAGCCCACTCTGCATCACTAGGATCTCCTCTCTGCCTCCTGGTCTTCAAATACACACAGGCCAGAAAGTCACTGTTCCCCAAGGAGTGAACAGAGCCAAATGTTGCAACTTCGGAAAATCTTTATCCTGACTTACTTTCCTGAGGCAGAAAGAAAGTACTTCTTTAGAAATCAGGTCTGCCATGGAGTTGAGGCATTTATAATGCATCTTTCCCCCAAGGCCCTGGGCCCCTTTGTTGGCTATACACAAAGGATTATGCTATTTCTGTTTAGTAAAATGGTTAGTAAATTTCAGCTTAAAAGGAAAAACTTGGAAATATAAGTCTGAGTCATTTGGAGGGGAAAATACAATCCCTTTCGGACTAAAGAGAAATACCTATCTAGAATCATCTTGGTAAAAACATTTAAATCCCATGGGCTGAGGATTTAGCTCAGTGGCAAGAGCACTTGTCTAACACATGCAAAGCCCTGTATTCAGTCCCCAGCAACATACTGATCACATTTCTTCTTCCTCTGAAAGGCATTTTTAACCAAATCAAATGAGTTGGGAGGTGCTGATGAGTAATTCACGTTACATCCGAGATCTCTTTTTCAGCATTCAGGCCTGACCACAATACAGCCCCACTGGAGGGGGAACGATGATGAGTAGCAGTTCTCTACATGTTGAAATCACACTGTGTGTCACCCATAAAAACTCTCATGGACTGGGGAGTTGGTTCAGTGATAGAGTGCTCACCTAGCTTGCACAAGGCCCTGGAATTGATCCCCAGTACCCAAAACAAAAACAAAACAACAACAACAACAAAAATTTACAATCCTTTTTATTAGAAAAAAAAGTGGAAGCAGGATTTTTTAGCTTTTTAAATTTTTTTCCAAGTAAAGAGTTTGAGTGATTTTTAATTCATTGCACTAAAAATACAAAAAGGAGACGTCTTCACTGAGTTTGCAAGACTAGCTGACCTCAGCAAAGATGAGAATTTAAAGGTCAAAATGAAAAATAAAACCTTTGTATAACTGATGGAAGGGATTTCTAAATGATTTTCTATAATTTATTTAGCACAGCCAATGACACACTGCTTTTATTTGGACCTAAATATCTTTGTGTGTAACCTTTTTAGCTGTGATCTCCATTCAAACAAAGTACTGAAATCAAAGTTAGGCCCATCCCTTCAAATTGGCATATCACAAAGACTCATAAATACAATTAGTCATATTCAATAACATTTCTCCTTCTAAATACTATTTATAGTTATGAGGTCAAATATATTTTTGTATTATTAATAAATGGAATAATTAAATATTACTTATTTTATATTTATCTCATCTTTTAAAATTGCTATTATCATAGATGTTTTATAATAGATATTACATTCATAGAATAGTTCAAGGATAGAAGTTATAATTAAATGTACATATATAATAAATAATGAAAAGAGATCACTGGGCTAGGAAACCATTCAAGGCAGGTGCCCGCATAAGTCATGACACCTTCCCAGCACTTAGGGAGACTGAGACAAGAGAATCGTGAATTCAAAGCCAGCCTCAGCAATGGTGAGGCACTAAGCAACTCAGTGAGACCCTGTCTCTAAATAAAAACCACAAAATAGGGCTGGGGATGTGGCTTAGTGGCCGAGTGCCCCTGAGTTCAATCTCCAGTACCAAAAAAAAGAAGTCATGATACCTACCTATCCCAGAGCTGTCACTCAATAAGTAAATATGATAGTGAAAAAAATGTTCAACATCACCTATTACTAGCAAAATGCAAATTAAAATCACAATGAGGTACCATCTCATACTTCTCAGAAAGGACTATCATCAAAAAGACAAAAGATAACAAGGGTGGGAAAGAATGTGAACAAAAGGTAACACTTGTACACTGTTGGTGAGAATGTGAATTAGTAAGTTAATTATGAAAATTACATGGAGGTTCCCCCAAAACACTTAAACTAGAATTATCATATGATCCAGCAATCCACTTCTGGGTATTTATACAAAAGATTTGAATTAATAGGTCGAAGAGACGAGTGTATTCCCATGTTCCTTGCAGCACTATTTATAATGACCAGGTTATGAAATCAACTTACATGCCCATCAACAGATGAATGGATAAAGAAAATATGTATCTATACCCAAGGAATACTACTAAGCCTTTAAAGACGAGGAAATTCCATCATTTGCATCAACATGAATAGGATTGAAGAACATCATGCTAAATGAGATAAACTGGAGATAGAGGTACAAATACGTGTATTCTCACATGCTGAATCAAAAAACATCAAACTCATGAAAGCAGAAGGTAGAATGGTAGTTAGGGAGGCTGGAGGGTAGAAGGAATGGAAGATGATGGTCAAAATCTCAGGATGAATAGGGGTTTGTTTTGCTTTGAGACCTATTTCATAGTATGGTGAATATTATTAATAATAGTGTATTGTACACTTCAAAATTTCTAACAAAGTAAATTTCAAATGTTTTCACCACAAAAAAAATAAGTATTTGAGGTAATGGATATGCTAATTTACTTGATTTAATTATTCCACATATTTTCATAAATAATAACATCACTTTGTACTCCACAAATATATATTACTATAAATTATCAATTCATAATGAAATTTTTAATATGTTGAATAAATGAATGGAACCCTTTTCACAACTATAGAACTGACAAATGAACACCAGCTTCTGGATATTTCTACCCAAACCATTGGAGCAGCATCTATGTCTACAAGTCCAATTAAGGAGACTCTCCTATAATCAGCTTGCAATCATCCATTACAAATTTAGGAGAAGTCAGTAGAGAATCTCCCCAATTAATTCAATTCAACAAGGAATCATTAAGTGTCTCATATTAGACTCACAAATAAAGTAAATTAATACAAAATAAGTTACCTATGGTTTCTGATTTCAAGAAACTCATGTTTAGTTTTAGAATTTATCTTCAAACATCCACTTAGAGATAAGTACAGCCTGATGTTCATGGAATCTGAGCCACTTGTTGTATGATTTTGTTATTTTCTATATGTCTAGCTTCTTCATCTTACCACATACTCATCTGTTCCTGGATCCCCATCTTCATTCTGGAAGTGGACAGCTTGCAGATTAGAATCTTATAAAACAGCACTCTACATGAAGCTGGCCTCTCTCTTCCCATTGCAGACCATGCTGTTCATACTTCTACTTCAAAAGACAGTATGTTAAAGCACAGTGCATTTTTAATAGAGCTTTACTTATAGTTGAGTCTCACTAAAGCTGTAGGAAAAAATCCTAATCCCTTTCCTTCCATGTCCTCTTTCTAGGGTTTTGTTTTATTAAAGAATTTAATCTTTATTTTATTTATTTGTTTTTATGTGGTGCTAAGAATCAAACCCAGGGCCTCACCCATGCTAGGTAAGCACTTTACCACTGAGCTACAAACCCAGCCCTTTTTTCAAGGTTTTGATCTACATGACTACACAAAAATGATTAATGGTCCAAATGCTCTCAAATTGAGCTAAAAATCTGGATGTATTACTGTCCCCTCATATCTGGAAATAAGGCATAGAATAGAATAATGTGGATAATTTAAAAGCAATTACCCCAACAAAGACTAACAACAAAGGCAGAGAGCTCAAAAGCCCTTAGTAACTCAGGAAATCACTAGGAAAAAGAGCCCCTCCAAAACTGCTACTCACTCCAAGGATTGGTGGTGGAGGGGACTGACTGACTTCTTCATTCCATTTCATTGTGATGTCTGGTAATAAGAGATGGGTTTCTTTGGGCATGATGTCACAGGTCCCTGAATCCTGACTGGTGGCTTTTTAGAAATACCAGTGGTAGAACTTTTCCCTAGACACCCAGCATCAGAAGTTACTCATGTAACATGAATAACAGGAGCAATAGAGTTAAAATATCTTCTTGCAATTCTCAGACATGGCCCCACTCCCCACTCCCCTGGAAACTAAGCCACCTGGCCATGTGATTGTGTATGTCCTATATGGGAGAACTGGACTGTGAACAGAGCAGGGATGGGTTTTTATGTCCTCCTGCAACAGATCACTTTGCAAACTCCTCTAATGGCACTGCCTCCTGGGGTACTGAAAACTAAGGGGGATTAATTTTATAAGAAATAAAACACTTTGGTGCAGAAACGTCTCCATAAATCTTTATTGAAAATGTTTCCATCTTAGCAGAATAACCCAGAAAGAAACCTAGATGGATGATCACAAACAAGGCATTGGGCCTCAAGATAAGAAGGGGAAAAGATACCATTTCAATCCTAACAAATATATATACTTTCTTTGCCAACTTTAGTTCACTTGTAAAGGTTGTTTCTGCATCCTCTCAAATCCTCAATGACTTGGAAACTTTTACATAGATTTCTATGGGAAACCAGGAGTTTAATCAAACAGGATTGGGACTCCCTCTCTCCCTTGCCTACTCACATACGGTTAACCGAGATGTACATTTATCATTTATGATGCTGTATTAAGCTTTTAAAATGAAACATTAAATCTGAATAAAAATAATTCAAAATATGTATACCAGGTTCTATCCAAGAAATTTGGGTTGAAATATATCCCAAAACAGAAAAAAAAAAAAACTTCTAAAAAAGGCAATTTTGTCTAGAGTTTTTATCTAGAATGGTAAAGAAAATGTGTCAAAGAAACTGTTCATTTCCCAGCAAAGTCTATTACTTCTATGTAGATTCTACTGACTGAAGTGATTGCCTAATGGTGCCAATGGTGTCATTAGCAGATGATGTGCTGGTTCCCAAGGCACTCATCCACCATCAGGAGCTAAGCACCCTGACAACAACTGCACTCAGTCCCCTGCAAATGATATTTCACCAGCAAAAATATGAAAAGAAAATTTGAAATAAAACCTAATGGTACTCTGGCTAAGGCTCTAGAAACCCCCAGGAAAGAGGGTGCTTGGAAGGAAGAAGCCTTGGCTCCTCATAATGGTGGCTTATAGATGACCTAAGACATACTGAAAGTCCACATAACAGCACTAAGCACGACCCCTTGCCATTAGGCATGAGGGGGTATGGCAGAGCATCCAGAGGGGGGACACAAGTAGACAAACATATTCATCCTTCTGTTTATGACAGCTTGGCTTTCCTTGGAAATGTCCTCTAGAAGAGCTTCAAAACTAACTCTTAATGCAGTATTTTTCCTGAATTCATTGTCTCTCTTAAAAATCAAGTAAGCTGGAGCTAAATCACTCCTCAGCCTTCTTCCTCTCCCCATAAGACTCATCTTCCCCTTTTACACCCCACCCCAACCCCAACATGTTTTCCCAGCCCTCTTCTGTCCCTCTATCCCTTCACTGACCTGCCCCCACCCAACCTAATGTTCTTTTCCCATCCCCTACCTGTCACTACACTGAGCCCCAGCCCTTGAGCCTTTGCTGCCTAGACTGTAAATCTGGCCAAGGCTGAGAACAGCAAACAAAGGAGCAACTATGAGATCTGACAGCCCAAGGACTCTGGCAGCGAGTTTGCCCTGGGCTGCCTCACCCAGGAGACGCTGGCAGGGCTGGTATCCCCGCAGGGCACCCATACATCTCAAAATGACAGAGGGTGTAACTGGCCCTAGGACAGTTCTACAGTGCTGCCGCTGCTATGACACAGCAGAGGGCACTGGAAAGAAAAGGACTTCTCTGAGGAATAATATGTGATACAAATGGAAATGAACTGGGCTACAGAATTGACAACACCTGGCATAAAATATCACCTCTAATATCCCTATATTTCTCTCCCCAAAGGAAGAGGACTGGAAAAAAAAAAAATAGGAAAGAGAGGAGGAGGAGGGAAGGGAACACTACAGTTCTAGTTTTGTGTAGAAAGTGTAGTTTTAAAATGGTTACTCCAAACAGATATGAACTCAATCTCAGGCTCATTTTTAAATCCCAGTGTCAGGGGAAAGGACTCTCAAGCGGGATCATGCACTAAAAGCCTTCCACCGAGAGGGTGTGGTTAAGCTCATAGGCGTTGCTATCTTCTTCCTCCAACAGCAGCTTGTCGATGGTCAGGGAACTGATGGCTCTCCTGGGGTCGTCCATGTCCTGAAGGACTGGCTCAGGAATAGAGATGGGGAGCTGGACAAACTGAGGCCCAGGCAGGGCTGGGGCTGGAGGCTGGTACTGCAGGGTGGAGGTGGGCAGCGTGGAAAGAGGTTGAGCCCACGGGAAATAGGTGAGGGGTGCCTGGTGCTCTGGGCCCTCCAGCTGGGGTCCCACCGTGGGTGTGGC
The DNA here is from genome assembly GCA_004024805.1 of Geosciurus inauris. NCBI lineage: Eukaryota > Metazoa > Chordata > Mammalia > Rodentia > Sciuridae > Geosciurus > Geosciurus inauris. The sequence goes on from PVHX01000234.1 coordinate 128,021, forward strand.
GGCACTTCTTGTCTGTGATGAGGAAACACAGAACCAAGGTTTAGCAGCCCTGGCACATCCACCTGACCACCCTTGACTCAAGAATCTCCAATTCTTCCCTCAACTTTCACTTCAGGGGGCTCCACCCCCTCCTTCTCAAAGCCTCCCTCAAGGGAGAGCTAGACACACTTAAACTATATCCATCATCTGTCACTTACTAGCTACATGTACTAGCTCATGCTACTTCCCAACTCAGAAGCTCCATTTTTCTCATCTATTAAATGGGATAAAAATGGTAATGAAGCCATAGGGCTGACAAAATTATAGAGAATTTTCTAGATTTCATTGAATATAAATAGATCTCAGGGCTGGGGTTGTGGCTCAGTGGTAGAGTGCTTGCCTCACGTGTGTAAGACACTGGGTTCAATTCACCACATATAAATAAATGAATAAAATAAAGGTCTGTCAACAACTAAAAAAATATTTTAAGAAAAATACATACCAATTTCAGAAGTCTTAAAACTTGAAAAATATATGTATCTTAAAGTCTGAAAATACGGGGCTGGGATTGTAGCTCAGCGGTAGAGCGCTTGCCTCGCATGCGTGAGGCCCTGGGTTCGATCCTCAGCACCACATATAAAAAAAAAAGCAATAAAATAAAAAAAACATTGTGTCCATCTACAACTAAAAAAATATTTAAAAAAAAAAAAAAGTCTGAAAATACATGTTAAAGAATGAGGCTGTCACATAGCCCAGTAGCTGTATCTTGGAGGCAGCAGCTGTCCTGCCCAGATAACAAAGGCACGCCTGGCTCCAAACAGCAGCTTTGGCCTCCTGAGATCTGGGTGGACGACACAGCTCCATCACTCTCTGGTGGTGACCAGCGAGGCCCAGCCATTCTGTGGCAGGGGAAGAACTCCTCTGTCAGTGAACATGGCCTTCTGCATCCTCTCCTCCAGTCTCTGAGCTTCACATGGCCATGGCACCCCATGGAGCCCCATGACCCTCCAAGGCCCAGGACCATTCTCCCATGTGCTCCTTGAACCATACACCCTACCTGTACAGTGACTATGTCACAAACCTCAGATCCAGCCTCCCAGAGGCAGCGCCTAGATCTACTATTCTTTCACAGTGAAGGGAAATAGGCAGGAGTGGAGGTTCTCTGCATGAATTGATGCTGATATGGCCAATATCTCCCCCTTTCATCCCTATTCCTTTGTCATCTCTCTCCAGTTGCTACTGTGCCTTGAAAGTAAACTACTGGAGTCTTTTAGAACAGAGTTGTTTTTTGTCCGTCCCCCGCCCCCAGTTTCCTGGGTATCTTGTTACAACACGTATTTGGGTCCAAGAAGTCTAGAGAGGGTTCTGGAGTACTGCATGTCTAATCAGATCTCAGGCCATGCCAATGCCTGGTCCAGGGAGCACAGTTTGAGTAGCAAGGCTTTAGAGTGTTTTTCCATAGCATGTTGGAGCTGGTAGCTCCCAACATCCAGGCTTGTGTGCACATTTCACTGTGCACAGCCACTTCCTCTCCTTTGACATGAGCCCCATGAGCCTGATCCAGCAACCTGAAACTGGACAGAATCTGAGAAAGCCTGATTATTTCCATTATTTCAAAAATCCAAATGGAAACCCTTCATTTGTGTGTCTTTAACTTCTACAGGTCAATTGCAACTGCAGGGTTCCTTGTGCAGGGGTAGAATGACACCACACCAGCACCATACAGTTCTTATCTCTGCTGATCAGAGGTGCTGACTGGTAGCACAAGCCAGCTTTGATGAGTTAATTCACAAAACAGGAAAACAAATAAATTATTTCTTACTAAATACAGTTTGATACACAGAACATTTCAAAGCAGAAGGTGGGGATAATGAAAGGGAATAAAGAAAAGAATCCTTGGTAATGAAATGGCTGGGAACAATTATATCCCCCCCTCCTTGTCCTTCCCCCACTCCAGGGGCCCCTGATGTGGAAATGAGTTGCCTGAAGAAGGCGTTGAAACAACTCCAGAGCCAGCCAGTGCACAGGGCTCCCTCCTTCCTCACTGTAGTAGCAGAGACCTCCATGTCAAGGACAGCCAGGTGGGCCTTCTGCAGGCCTTGCCAGGAAGATGAGTAAAGGCAGGGTACAGGTGTATCAGATGACACTGGACCCTCCAGTGAACCCAAGGGACACCGGAAACAAAAACAAGCTCCACCTGGAGGGTAGGCTCTGACTGCTCATGAGACCAGCTCTACTTCCCAGTTTCCCTGGAGTATAGCTGGGTACCCCTTTCACTATAGGCCTTTTCTTTCCTGCACTCTAGAGGGACTCCCATTCCTGTGGTCATACATGTCACACCATCCACACAAAACTATGACTGCCTTCCTCCATTCCTGGGGGCAGGAGTGACAGGGAACAGTCCCTTCCTTTCCTGCCTGGCACTTGAAGGAGGCCCTCAGTGGACATTGCAGGCAGACTTTGATATGATGATAAAAGTAACATTTTTTGAGTGATTTGTATGTACCAGCAACTGTGTTAAGCCTTCCATATGCATAACCTCATTTTATCTCAACAATCACCTTCTTGTTGGTATTTCCATTTTACAGCTGAGGACACTGAGGCTCAGAGAAGTCAAGCTACTAAGCCCAGGATCACATAGCTTATAAGTTAAGGGGCTGGGATTTGAACACAAGCAATCTGACATTAGAGAAAGAGCTGGGGGGAAAAATTACCCTACATCTGGGTCTGACTCAAAAATATAGTTTTCTGAAAAGTCATGTCACCTTTTGCTCAGCCTATAAATCTTTCAGCAATCCCATTGTTAAGTGAACAATCACTCTCTTAGTTATTGGAATTGAAAGGCAGAGCTCATCTGGTATCCCATTCACTGAAAACTTCAATTTGTCACTAAGACTCACTGCTTACAGGCCAGCTGAGGATATTCAGAACAGAAGCAGGAGCTCTCCCCAGCCAAAAGGAATAAAAGGCATGAAAAGACAGGTATCTTTATGGGACATAGTTAGGTAGATGAAAAGAGGAGCAGGCCTTCCTGGAAGGCATGGTAGACTTAGATGACCTGGTGATCTTGGGAACCAATAGCAAGAAAGATCAGGGGTCAGGAAGTCAACCCTATTTCTAAGCAGGTGTCAAAGGCAGGCAGGTACAGCTCTGTTTTGTGTGACGTACCGTGACGTTAGTGATGAGTGGAGGGGAGGCGTAGGTCAGCACTGAGGAGGGACCCACAACCGTGTAGCTCGGACACACGGGCTGCACATACATGTCAGCCGAGTAGGGGCAGCTGACAGCTTCATGGGACACATACTCAGTGTAAGGTGTCCATGGGGTCAGGGGCTGCAGAGTAGCCGGGGCAGGTTGAGACAGCCAGCCGGCACACAGGGCCCCCTCCTCTGTCACTGTAGAAGCAGAGACTTCCATGTCAAGGCAGGGAGGACCTGTGGGAGAAAGGAAATTATAGAACTGCTGATCCCACCCAGATGAGGGGCCTGGAGACCAGGGCTGTGGGGAGCTCTTACCCACGGTGGTGTAGGTCGCCAGGGGCTGATGGGGCAGCACCACCTAGAGGGAGAAGAGAAGATGGGGCTGGTGTTTAACCATCTCTGGTTAGATCTATGCAAGGAACCCATCCAGGGACTCTGGGGTAGGAAGCATAGGGAAGACTCTCCCTGATCAGAATAAAACCCTCCAGCTCATACCCCAATCATTTAGAGGTATTTATGTTTCCATTTTGCAAGAATGCTGTGCATTTAGGGAACTGGCACCTTTCTTTTCCCAGAAGGAACCCCTAACTCACACCAAGGTATGTGTCATTCACTTCTTGAGGCCTTATCAACAGCTCTATTTAGTGGGCTGAGCAAGCCAGCCTCCCACCCCTCATCCCACCTCAAGGAACGGGTAGGTCCATCTCCCATACATCACCAGGTAACTGGCTGCCTCCATGCCCCCAAAGGGTACACTCTTGCCGGATCCCTCTGGCCACCCCCCAACACACACACTGTCCACTGTGGCCCCCTCACCGCCGTAGGTGTAACAGCTGCCCCGCTGCTGGCATGGCCACGCTTCCTCCTGAGCAGTTCCTTCACCGGCTCCTTCACGCGGACACCCTGGTATGGCCGAGGTGGGGCCGGGGCTTGTTCTGGAGCTGTGGCTGTGGAAAGCAATGTCATTGGAGCCGGTAGCCCTTTTGAAACAAACCCCAACCCCAGGTGCCCAGTGCTTCAAGGATCTGCCTGCTCTACTAAGTTGTGCTTGAACACAAGGACCGCATGAGACTTCCTAGAATATTTCTCCCAGTATTGTCATTCTTCCTGCCCCAAACCCTCTGTGGCTCCATCACACCCAGAAGTTGATCCCAACCCCTCTGTCTAAAATAGAAGTTTACAGTGAAATCGGAACACATCTTTCTAACCACTTCGCACAATGACAGCTACATAAACTCTGATTTCCACCAGAAAGTCTATCTTCTTCTCTACTTGCTCCCTGCATGTCTTACCTCCTCATCTCTTGAGGTTTACCATGGCCAGATTCTCTCATACATTTTTCAACCCCTGCAACCTATGGAATTTCTATAAACACAACTCAAATATTTCCAGATCTAGTATTCATCACAGGTGGCAGCAGAGGACAGCAGAAAGATCAGGGATTCTGAGTCCAATGGCCCAGGCCTCAAATCCTGCCCCTGCCACAGTTTAGCTGTGTGATCCTGGGCAAGTTACAAAACCCCTCTGAGACTCTGAATTTATTATCAAAAGATGGTTCTGAGGAGTCGCTTGACATAGTAAATAAGAAGCAAGCTATATGCTTTGGATAAAATCAGGTGCAGAGTAAGCATTCAAGAAATTTTTATTCTGCATGTAATAGTTATCCTTCTGGTATAAGTTTATAATGCCCCAACTAGATTATAACTTCCCAAAGTGAGCTATTACACCTTATTTCTCTATATCTTCTCAAGTGGCATGTCCCTAATGAGCTCAGTAGCTATTTATTGATTAATCAATTGATGATTCTCTAAAATGTGCTGCCATTCATCTTCCCTTCACCTCTCCAGTACCTTTAGAATTAATGGGCTATAGCAAGTGGCACCTAGGTTCTCTGGGACTCCCAGGACATAGGACAGACACCTAATGGTAATCTATATAACCTGGGACCAGAGTGCCCACCTTGCTGTTAAAAGGTTTTCTTTGCCTTTGTAATCAAAGCCAAGAAACCAAAGCACCAACCCAAATATGGGCTAGATCATAGGGTCCTTCTTGGCCAGGGAGAGCAAGCCCAAAGCAACCTTGACTATGCTATGACAATGTGCCTGCTCAGACAACCTGTGGTCTAGGGGCCCTGGATCCTTGGAGGCCAGGCCTAAGTCAGTCAAGAGTGGTGAGAGGCACTGACCCTTAGGACTTGCATACGGAGCCCACTATCATCCACTGATAAGGGCTGTAGGGACCTGGACTCTGAATCAAAGGCCCGGAAGCCTGGGTATCTGTTAAACCCGGATCCACAGTGCTGCCTTAGCTAAACTTTGCTCAGCAAATACTCCGCTGATAAGGTCTTGGGCCTGAGTCAGCACCAGATCTACGTCTGAGCTCTACACACCAGTTTGGCCTTGCCTCAAAACCCCGTAGGCAGAGAAGCTTAGGCACAGGTAGCAGGAAGGAAGCAAGCCCAGGAACAGATGATGTGCATCAGTCTAGGCTTCAGCTGGGGTCCCTCACCTGACCATGTAGCAGAATCAACCAGAGCGATGCAAAATACTGATAGCCAGACCCTTGCTCCTAGAGAGTCTGATTCTAGAGGCCTGATGTAGGCCTAGGAGTCAATATGGATAAAAATCTCTCCAGTAATTCTGGGGATGTGCTGGGATTGCAATCACCAATAATTCATCCTGATTTAACAGAAGAATCTCCATACAACATCCCAACAGGAGATTAATTATCCTCATTTCAACTTTCCTTGTCATAACAACAGTTCTCCTCTGGTAATCATTCACTCTTTCAAATGTTCCTGGGCACTAGGAATGCAGCCCTGAACAAGATGGACACAGCTCCTGCCCGTATGCATCTTGCAATGTAGTCAGGAAGATCAGCAATCAAATAGTTACCAGTGGAATGAAAGTCACAACCTATGAAAATCAGGCTGACACATACAAAAGGAGGAGCCAGTCTAGCATCTGTGCTCCTGCTCACCTTCACACTTTGATTCCAAGCAGCAACAACAATGGACTGGAGAGCCAAAAACACTGGTATTCAAACCTAGGTTGTTACTTACTGCTAGAAAATTCTTATAATTATTTAATGACTCTGGGCCTCAGTTCCCTCATCTGTAAAGTCAGAATAATAACTCCTTCCTAATACAATTGTTGTGAGGATTCACTGAAGTGATACATGGGGTGATCCCAAGGCCAGTTTCAAGCACATGGTAGATGCTTACTACGTGTTTCTTCTTCTCTTCCTTTCACTCACTTCTACTTTCCCTTGGAGAACTATAATATCCGAAAGCTCTTTCTCTTACTGAACCTGCCTTACAGTAAGATTAACTATATTTACATTGCTTTCTAAAGAAACTCACAATTCATCCATTTATAGCTTCCTCATCCATAAGATGGAGATTATAACAGTATGCATGTTGTAGGATAACTTGATAACTACATGTAAAGTGCTTGCAATAGAGTTTGGCACAAGATAAGTATTTGATACATGTGAACTAACATTATCATTAGCAATAATATCCTTTTTCAGCATGTGAAGGTCCTAGAGACCTGAATGAACTTCCCAGTCTTTAGCCAATTCTCAGTGACATTTTCTTAACCCCAAGCGTTCTTTCTGGGTGTATCACTCCCATAAAAGCTCTGCTTGCCATGTGTCTATCTGCTCATTGATGCCCCATGCTGCCCACAGAACCTATGTGTGGCCTTACTTGGCAAACAGCAGGGATACCTGCTTCTCCCATATTCTGCTTACTCTTCCTCATGAACCAGCCACATGAGCTTGGTTCACACTCATGTCATTCAACCCACACTTGTTTCTAGTTGGATTTCCAGCTATTTCTTTGGCACAAAGTGCAGAATGAGGCACTGCACACTTGTGAAAAATTCAGGGTATGAGTTTATCAGGGGGTCCAAGCATGGTGGTCACCCTCTAACCTTAGCTGGGAGACAAGAAAGGATCAATCCCAAATGCACACATCTCACCCCCAGATCAAAGAGGTACATTGCTCTCCCAGCTTTGATTTGCATATACAGTTCTGGGAAAGGGCCCAGAGGCCTCCCAGGAAGGCCCACTCCCTACCAGGAAGGGGGCACACTACACACTTGGCTGGATAGAAACCAGCTGGGCACTTCCAGGATCTTGGACTTCCTGCCGCCTGTTGTTTTTAAATCAATGAACAAAGAGGGTTTGGAGGAAGTGCTGCGAGCAGAGGGTATCACCTTCTAATGCCTGGACTTCCTTGGAACCCAGTGTCAACAGATGTGCCCTGAAACAACAGAGTGTATGCAGAGCAATTTCTAAGTCCCCACCTCCTGCTATTATAGCTGCAAACTCCCATAGCTCCCAAGGTCCCCTGATACCTACTCCTTGTCCACAACCAACTGTCAAGGAATCCTGTGAGGCTGAGCAGACAAGAGTGAGGCTGCTTCCCACAGTGTCTGTGCAAAGTTCTCTTGAAATATCAGAATCCAAAGCCTCAGGACAATTCCCAAGGGAGTCCAACAGTTAAGTGCCTTTCACACCAATCCATGTGGAGCAACAATGGACTTGTCTAATTCCACAGTAAACATTGTTCTTCCAACTGCCACCAGAATGAGAAATGAGCCCAAGAACATAACTTTGCAAGAAGAAAAGAAGTTTGTCTGAAATCATGATTGCCTCACTTTGGGGTTGCTGGATCCCTGAATTGAACTAACTTTAAAACAACTGAGCTGGGTGCAGTTGCACACAGCTGTAATCCCAGCAGCTCAGGAGGCTGAGACAGGAGGACGGTGAGTTCAAAGCCAGCCTCAGCAAAAGCAAGGCACTAAGCAACTCGGTGAGACCCTGTCTCTAAATAAAATACAAAGTAGGGTTGGGGATGTGCTCAGTGGCCTAGTGTCCCTGAGTCCAATTCCTGATTACCCCCCACCCCAAAAAAGAAAACAACTGAACTGGAATATTTTAAAGAACTGTTTTAAGAATTATTAAAATAATTTCTTAAAATAATAATAAAAAAGACTATCCAAAGAAAACAAAAGACTGAAATAATAATACATCAGCAGAGAAGATGAAAGCCTAATTTCTCAAAGTAGAATTAAATAGAAATTTTAATAATCCACCAGATCAAATTGTAGCTGAATGGCCTGAAACCCTGAAGCTTTCTCAATATTTAGTCTGTGGTTTGAGGGCCTTTTAAGTCTCCCTGGGCATTCCATTGCCCATCACAGAAAAATCTGTCCACATAAACATGAACCTCTTGGCCTTCATTGGAAATCTCCCTTTGGGAGCTGAGAAGTTCACCATATCGTCTTTCCATACCACTGGAAGTCAGTTGCCATTGGGGTGTAGGAGAGGAAGGAAATTAATTTAGAGCAAAGCCCATAAATTTGGCCCCAGTGAGGGCTTCCCTTTTCCAAAATGAGCAATGAAAAAGATGTGAAGGTATAAAAAGTCAGCAGAGTATATTTCAGTTCCCTCTGCCACACACCCAGACATGCTTCACATCACAAAAATAAGAGTCCTGCAGCTGCCGTTCCACTGGAGAGTGCAGAGCATGACAGATTCAGGCCAACATGTCACCTCACACAGCACCTCTGGCTACACATTTGTCCGCACTCTGCACCAAGCTAAGGATACAGGATTCTACTGATTTAAATAAGTATGGTGCTCCTATTCCTTGATGGAGGTATAATAAAATATTGCTGAGGAAATATGCAAAATTTCAGCACATGTTTATTTAATGACCCCATGCAAAACACATTCAAGCCACAGTACAGAAGCTACTGGGTTAAGGAGGCAGGTCACTAGGCACTGGTCACCAGTAACCAACCTTTCTTCCACAGCAGAGGTAAAAGAATCTATGTCAGATAGGCATCCATTCCCTACAACAGCCTCCAGTACGCTCTTGAGAAAAGACCCTTCTTCCAACAATGTTCTCTTATGATTTCCCACCAGGCCACGCAGCAATTCAAACAATAGTTAAGAGAGCTGCTGGGCTAGGTGGGATCCAGGAACAGCACACATCTCTATGAGTAGAAACCAGAGAACAAAAATCTTTCTGACCCATCATGACAATCTTGCCCACTAAGAATTCTTTCCATTCACAACTGGTTGATCCTCAAGGCTACAGCGACACAAGACCATTTTGAAAGATAAAAACTTTCAAGCCCAGAAGGACATGCAACACACTATTACGCACTCTATTGATCGCTCCAGGTTACCACTGAAAAATCTTTTGCTGCTGATCTTCATGATCATTAAAAAGAAAAAAAAGGATTCACTAAGGAAAACAAAATTTTATCTTTCTTACAATAAAAAACAAAAACTTGAACAACAGCAATTTGAACATATGGCTAACAAATTTGCCCTAGCTTCTAACTGAAAACAAGTCTGAATAGTTGCTGACATGATTCACTTGAATGTAAAGAACCTTGTTTATGTTCGTGGCCTAAGAGAGCTGAGGTCTTCTGGAAAAGTAGACTAAAGGATTTCCTAATTGAAATGTTACTGATGGTGCTCCTTTTAGGGTGAAGGCCTGAGTCAAATTTGTTCTTTCCATTTATGGACAATGGCTGACTTTTCTCCAAGCAGGAAGAAAGAACTTGAACTTTGGCCAAAGTTTGGACTTGACACGCTACAGAAAGGCTTTCCCACCCAATTTACTCTAGATTATGGCTTCTTTTTTTTTTTTTTTTTTTTAGTGTATGCCAACGAAGAGATTCCATATACATGTGAATGTGGGCTTTCCATTCACTAATGTTTGAACTGAGGGGAACTTACAGCCATGATATGTAAACATATCACTCATATATTCTAGAAATCTAGATAACACTCAAGGCAGAGAAGAAAAATATGGATAATGAAAGTGGAACAAAGGCAGGAGATGTGGCTTTAAAGTTGTTCAGAAGATATGAGAGAAAATGGACTAAATTAGGATTTGATGTTGCTTGTTGGTTAGCTAAGGTAGCTAAGGAGGAATGGCTATCATAACCAGCAGGCTGGGATGTCTTTTATCAAGAGATCTCAAAGATGGTGACTGACTCTGGCCTTGTCAGGAAAGGGGAAGAGTCAGTGGCATTTCCCCTCCCTGTGTCACCATTCGAAGGTACCCATTCATTCTCAATATCTCTATAGGGTTCACTTATCAACCACAGGCAAGTAAAATGGGAAAAGCTCAAATCCCTTAGACGTTCCCCAAACCTAGGTGATCTGAAAGGAACTAGAGAGAATAGTCCTGATAAAGAAAGCCAGGGCTTGCTCCTAACTTACATTTGGAATAACTGCAAAGGGTTGTTTAGTCTTAGAAACATGAGCTCTAGACTACAGGGGCCTAGGAACCTGGTGATTGCTGTGTAACAGAAGCCATAGCCAGTGAGAACACCCACCGTGATCACACAGGGACTCCTTTCAAGTTGCTTTAGGCATAAGTGGAAAGCCATTCACCCACAGCCCACCCTGACCCACCAAGCTCCTGCCTGAAGTGTTCCCACTTGGAAGCCTCGAGTGTTACCTGGATTGCCCCAAATGTTCTGGATGTCCCACCCCATGACCTCAGACAAAGTCAGCCAAAGGCCTCAAGTGCGAGAGACTTCTATGTAGTAGCAGCCCTCTAATTCTTTCTTCACAAGCACCAAGTGTCCAGATAACTGTTCCCAAGGTGCTCTCCTCACGTTCACCCTCCCTCCAAACCTCCTGTGGAACAAGCAGAGCATGGAAGGCTATTGGATCCACTTCTTTATGCAGACCCAGGTATGTTAAATGAATGGGTGACAAAGGTCCATGTGTTTCTTGGTCACAGTCTTAAACTCCCAAGAACTCTGAAATAACCACACTCACATTTGCATGATGATCTGTGGCTCACAGAGCCTTTGACTCAAATGATTTCATGTGAGGCCTCACCACAACCTCTGAAGTCGATGGGGGAGGCATTCTTCTCTCCCTCCCTTCTTTTATAGATGAGGAAAATGGTCTTTGGAGATGTTTGGTGACTTGCCCAATACTACACTTAAAATAGTGTCATCAAGCAAGCCCAAGACCTCTGATTCCCAACCCAGTACATCTCTTCCTCTTCCTCATCCTCTTCCTCTTTCCTCCCTGCCTGAGCAAGTCCCATTTATTTCTCTGGAGGTCAATCATCAAATGGTCCCTGGATCAATCCTAACTCTCCTTCCAGTTGGGGTGTAGGCTTCGATCACTCTGATCTTGTCCCTTTTGATTGCTAGTTTCCTCAAGAAATAGTGTTTCCCAGCTAAGGGAGGAAAAAGCAGTCCACAAAGAAACTTGCCAGCAGCCTGTTCACGTGAGGAGTGACAAGAACTGAGAGACTAAGACAATTCCCCGCAAGGTCTTATTTTTGGTATTTTTCAACAGAAATGACAGCAGACATGTCCACCTGAGAAACCAGCTGCATCTGCCCGCCCTTTACAGAAACTGGGGTCACCAGAGCAGAAAGGGTTCCCATCTCAGATACACCATGTCCCAAGGTAGGGGTCAAGATCAAGAGACCCCCTAAGTACTAAGCATTCAAGTACTTAGTAAGTGTGGCATGCTAGGTCCCTGCCCTCAAGGAGTTTATAGTCTGCTCTAATGATTATAGAGAGTTAAGCAAATAATAGCACAAGCAAATCTAGAATTATAAACTGTGACAGAGCTGCATCTGTTTCAGAACTGAAGTAGTTCTGACTGGTATGACTTGTTTCCACCTCCACCTGACTCAGTAATGCTTGAATGAGCAGCAAGCTAGGGAGCCCTATCTATAGGGACTACATAAAGAGGAGAGGGGCAAAAGTCATGACTGATCTGTCTCCATGCAGAGAGAGATCTGGGGTCAGAGGCTCAGGTCACACCATGAAAGTGAGTCTCATCCAAGACACTCAAAGTAGAAGGCCCTGGGTGAACCATAAGAATGTTTTGCCAGCTGGTATGATCCTAGTTTGGCTTATTAGCCCATCAGGAGAAAAATAATTCTAGGGACTCAGATTCTAATATGGAAATCAGCTGGTTTCATAGATTTTAAATTTGAGAGTCGAATTTGCAATGGCTTTTGAGCCAGAGTAGAACTACCCATGATGAAATCATAACCAGCCTCCATCTGAGGGTGGACTTATTTTATTTTGAAGGGGAGAAAGTAACTAAAGGAACTCTAAAATCCTTGGCATTAAGAAGCAGTATGGGTGCACGCCTGTAATCCCAGCACTTTGGGAGGCTGAGACAGGAGAATTGCAAGTTCAAAGCCAGCCTCAGCAACAACTAGGCACAAGGCAACTCAGTGAGACCCTGTCTCTACATAAAACACAAAATAGGGCTGGGGATGTGGCTCAGTGGCCAAGTGCCCCTGAGTTCAATCTTCGGTACCAAAAAAAAAAGAAAAGAAGCAGTATGGGCTGGGTGCAGTGGCGCACACCTATAATCCCAGCAGCTTGGGAGGCTAAGGCAGGAAGATTACAAGTCCAAAGCTAGCAACTTAGTGAGGCCCTAAACAACTTAGTGAGACACTGTCTCAAAAATAATCTTTTTTTAAAAAAAAAGCGGTCTGGGAATATGACTCAGTGGTCAAGCATCCCTGGGTTCAATCCCTAGTACAATAAAAAATAAAAATAGGTGGAGGAGAAGCTGCAGCAGTATCAGTGTGTTATAGTTTGGGTCTTTGGCAGACCTACATTCCTTATTACCTGTGTGACCCTTGGAAAACCACTTAGCATATGTGTGCATCAGTTTTTCTCTCCGCAAAATGGTGGTATCATCCACCTTAGAGAGTTATCACAAGAAATGTGACATATGCATCTGGTCATAATAGATTTTTTTGGATGACATATTTGGTATTGCCTCAGCTTTTTTTAAGAGCAGAGGCCTCAAAAGGGGAAAGGGCCTAAGCTGAGATCTGGAGAGCAACAGACCTGTATTAGGTATTGAACAAGAAAGTTCAACCACCCTGGGTACCCACCTAAATTCTATAGCAAAGCAGCATCATAGAGAGGGTGGAGTAGAGGAGATGGATACATCTTTCCTTATTAATTAAAGGCCTTGAATCTAGAATTGCCAGTCTGATCTAGGACAGGAAAAAATAATCTGTGGGTTAGGCAACTGGAGGAGACAGCTGGAAATTCAGTTGTTTATTCCCTGATTAACCTCTATCTAATTTTGATTTTCTTATGAAAGAAAGAAACTTTTCCTGAAACACTCATGTAAGGACTGCTCCCTTGGAAGGACTTTCAGACTTAGCAACAGTTGAGCACTTAATGTCAGATATAAAGGCCCAAGGCTCACGGTGGCCTGGGATACAGTCATCATGTGTGAAAGTAGTCCTGATGATGGACTCATGATAAAAGACCAGATACCCATCAAGATGAGCTTTGGGGGGATAATTCTCAGATTCACTAACCAATGGCCCTCATGATGTGGGGGATTTGTTGTGAAGGAGAGTGGAGAACAGAAGGTGTTATTAGAATATCAAGTTTGGGAAAGCTTCCACTAGGTGAATTGTTGAGGAATTTCCCCTTCCCCATATTTACTAGAAACCCACAAAGACTGAAAACATGACCTTCACATCCTCAAAGCTCCACAAAGACAAATGCAACGTGCTTCCCAGCAGTGCACTCTGTAAACCAAGAATCTGTGAGCAGCCACCATGAATCTTGCTGAAAAGAGTGAAGGATTGATCAGGTCAGGTGGTTGTGATCTGAAGAACCCTAGAATATAGTTATGATGACTGTAGGTGCCAAAAGAGGGACAGAGGCAGGGAAATATGGAAGTTAGTGAGCAATCTGAACTCTGGATATCCCCTCAAAACTGCTCCATCTTAACTTTTACATTGAGGTTCTGCAGATTTCGTTTGAATAAAGGCAATTATGACAACAAAAATTTTGTACCTCAGCCTATATGTCCTTGGATGGTATTCCCAATACTAAGATGCATCTGTATGTCCCAGAATCTAAGCAAAGACCCTGACTACCCTCAATTCCTCAGGACCTATATACAGTGACATATGATCCGTGGCATGTTTCCCTGATCCCATCTACCCATCCTTCCTGCTGAAGGTAATTTATTTCATTTTTTAATTTCTCTAGCTAGAAATAATTCCATTATTGGATGGATGGATGGATGGATGGATGGATGGGTACAGGCATGAAAGGGATGATAAAGAGATGATGGATTTTCCTTCTACACCTTTCTTCCCAGAACTGATGTGGTTTTCATCCAACATTGACTTTCTCCTATTTTCAACTCTTTTGCCTCTCTTCTTTCCTTTCTTTTTTCTCTCCTCAACATTTCTCAGATCAGAAAATTTTAATATTCTTTATTCTTTTCCTCACTTTCAGTTAAATGTATGGTTTTTTCTATTGGATTTAGAAGAAATTCAGCTTTTCTTAAGGGTGGTCAAATCCTTTTTGGTCCCAACACCTGGCCTGAGAATGATTCTAGTGTATTATTCTTTGGCTACCAGCTCTTCCCAGAAAGTGGTACTATGAAACCATTACTAAGAAAAGGAGGTAGCACATTGTTGTTTCAGTTTTCAGTATCATTAGTGCTATTTCTTGCATATTTCAAGTGTCATTCTCCTCACTAGTTTATAAACACCTTGGTCCAGTCTAGTGAATTAAAAAACAAACACAAGTTTGCCAGTCAGTATAAGACTTGCTTGCATTCTACCTTACCAGGGTGGTAGAGTAATAATCATGGCCAGGTTGGCCACAGAATGGGAAGCTTAATCATCAGCATGAGCCCTAATCATTAACCCTATTATTAATTACAAAACTAGGAATACATGCCCTGCCATTTCACAATAAATGGAGAACTCAGAGGGTATACAGATTGTGCCTACAATTAGCCTGCACAAAGTTTGTCCTCAGAGACAGAGTGAAAGAACATAGGAAAATGACAATAGTAACCACTATTTATTGGTTCTTACTTAATGCTAAGCACAGTATACCTGCACCCTATGAAGAAAGAGCCACATCCTTGGTTCATGCATAAGGAAGTGGTGGCAGAAAGAGGCAAAGGGACTCGCTAGCATCACACAACCAATAGTCATAAACCTAGAAGCTAAGCTTCAACTACTAATGGCAAACAAAGAACAGAGATGTCTCTCTCCAACCCAAATTAAAACCATACTCTACGCTCCACTTACACTCACACACAGAGATGAGGAAAGAATAGCCTGGCTCTTGCAAAGTCTAGAAGGTTCAAAAAGGAAGGAAGTGCCCAGGAGGCAGAAGCCTGGACTCCCAACACAGGCTGCCATGCAGGATTTCCATCAGAGTTACTCAGAAAACAGTTGTGCTGGATTATTTGGGGCAGACTCTAGGTTCCTCTTTGAGCCTTCCATTAGCCAAAATGTCTTCCAAAGGGCCCAGTGGACGAGGTGCAATAGGAAGCACAAGCCAGGCACGGTGGTGCATGCCTATAAGCCCAGCAGCTTGGGAGCCTGAGACAGGAGGATTGCAAGTTCAAAGCCAACTTCAGTAACTCTAAGCAACTCAGGGAGACCTTGTGTATAAATAAAAATACAAAAAGTAGGGCTGGGGATGTGGCTCAGTGGTTGAGTGTCCCTGAGTTCAATCCCCGGTAACTGCTGCGCCCACCCCCACCCCCCAAAAAAATAACAAGTACAGATCCTGTTTTCCTCAATCAGTAAGTTGAAGCATAAGCCAAACACATTGAAAGTGAGTTCTCACCAGACATAGTAGTGCACACCTGAGGCTCAGCAGCTGAGACAGGAGGATTGTGGGTTCAAAGCCAGCCTCAGCAAAAGCAAGGTGCTGAGCAACTCAGTGAGACCCTGTCTCTAAATAAAATACAAAATAGGGCTGGGGATGTGGCTCAGAGGTCAAGTGTCCCTGAGTTCAATCCCCGGTACCAAAAAAAAAAAAAAAAAGTCAGTTCTCAAGGTATGAACAGCCAAATGTAAACTGGTGGGCTTCATTTTGCCTTTGGCTTTTACCTAATGTGGAAGGCCTAGACTTTCACCATGAGCACTCTCTAAGTGTGTGGCAAACAGAACAGCTTAGCAAGTCAATACTTGAGGTCTGGGTCAAATTAATTTCACTATGTGGGTGAGTTACTAACCTAATCTTGAAGCTTCAATTTCCTCATCTATGCAAAGACCTTGCAACAGAAACTATGCCATGGAGTTTTTATGAGAATTAAATGAGATAACACATTCAAAGTGTGGCAAAGACTGGCAGTTGTCACACCCAACATCTGCCTTCTCCCTCCTTTCTAATAGCCCCTGCATTCTGGAGTGTGGCAATGTTCCCAGCTAAACAGTTATGCTGCCCTCCCTCCTAGGTAGGAGTGGCTGTTACATGTTAGGAGTTTTTGTGGGTGGTGATAGAGGCATTGTTTTCTGTTTCTCCTTTTTCTTCTTTGTCCTTGTCTGAAAATGTAAAGAACACAAATATAGTGGCTCGAACTACAGTGATAACTATGAAGAAATCTTGAGGACAAAAGCCATTGCCATGGACAGCAGACCAGAAAGATAGGGATATCTATTGTTGGTACAGTGTAGATTCCATACAATCCTGAGCAGACAAACTCGAGCTTCTTTTACTTAACAGAAAGTACATGGCTGTCTTATTTAAATTTCTATTATTTCAGGTCTCCTCATGAGCAACAAAAACGTAATGCAACAGAACCTTTGGTACACTGCATGCACCAACTAAGTACTCAATGCTCCATAACTGCTATTTATTACTATTTAAAGGATTAAGCATGTTCTACTTATAGTCGTGTGAAATCCAAAGGTAAGGTAGAAGTCATTGATTTTTAACCTCCAACTCAGAGTTCTCAACCTTGACTACACATTACAAATCACCCAGGAAAGCATTTAAAAATCACAATGCCCAGGGAAATTTAACCAGTTCTAAGTTGGGACCCAGGGATGAGTGTTTGTTTCCTAAATCTCCCCCAAAGCATTCCATTGTGTAGCCAAGGTTGAAAAGGACAACTCTAAGCAGATGCAAAAACTCTTCCCATTATATTGTGGACTCTTTCTGGGGGGAGGATGCTGGGGATAGAACTCAGGGGCACTCAACCACTGAGCCACATCCCCAGCCCTATTTTGTATTTTATTTAGAGATAGGGTCTCACTGAGTTGCTTAGCACCTCACTTTTGCTGAGGCTGGCTTTGAACTTGCAATCCTCCTGCCTCAGCATCCTGAGTCGATTACAGGCATGAACCACCATGCCCGGCATATTATGGTCTCTTGAATTAAAATGTGCTTTATTTTTTATGAGTGCTTAAGAAAACTCAGCAATAATAACTGGAAAAGAACTTTCATTAAGTTCAGTTTCCTTGCCCTTAGTCAGGAAAAGACAAGTTCTATTTCACATGAGACTGGCTGGCTTGCTGATGGCCCCATGCTTGATTTTCTATGGTGCAAAGTAGAGTCCTTGTCTTCTGTCTACCAAAATAAGGCCTGTCTACAGCATCTCACAACCACGACCAGAGGTTTCAGAGAAGTCTCCCTCCCCATCCAAGGTAGGCCCACTCTTATCAAGCAGTAGTTCCTCAAAAATGAAAAAAACTAGTGTGCTGCTAGGTATTTCCTAAAGGTAAAAATTAGGTTAATGATCATAATCGCTCAACTCCAATCTGGTTGGTTCAGAATGAGAAATTACAGGACATTTTCATTTAGTTAGAAAATAAACTACTTTTTGGAAGAAATCAAAGGGGGAAACCTGATACACTTATTTTATAATAAGAAAGTTAAAAACAAACATTTACAGGACTTCTTAATTAATCAAATGTCCACATGGTCAGTGAATAAGTGTAGACAACACTGATTCTTTTTTGTTTCTCACAAAAGAATAGATTTGCAATGTACATTGGAAGAGAGCTTTCAAAACTTCTGAGTAACTTTTTGGGTGTAGAGAGGGGACAAATTTAGCATTCTACTTCAGTAAATATGGGGAGAAAGAAGTAAAATATCCACCATAAAAACCATCTGCTCTTTTACCAATTAAATCTGTGTGCTTGGTAGATGTGTCACCCATTCCACCTGCAGAAGGTGCCTGTGAACTCATGTCTCTCCTTTATATTCAACTTGTCTTTCACAGCAAGAACCACTGAATCAGCCAGGTACCATTATACTCACCTGTAATCCCAGCAGCTTGGGAGGCTGAGGCAGGAGGATCGCAAATTCAAAGCTAGCCTCAGCAACTTAGCGAGGCCCTAAGCAACTCAGCGAGACCCTGTCTCTAAATAAAATATTAAAAAGGGCTGGAAATGTGGCTCAGTGGTTAAGCAACCCCAGGTTCGATCTGTAGTACCAACAACAAGGAACCACTGAATCATGGATAAACTTGGCAAGCGGTAAAGGTGTTTATTAGGCTCATTAAGTAAGCAAAGGTTGTAACATAGAACAGAAATATTAGAGGTTGTCCACAGATGTTAAATTACTTCTTGTTATAAGTGTGTCTGAATCTATGCAGATTTTAAGTTCCCAAAAATTATATGTATATTTACATTTTCCTTCTCTTTGAATGCCCTAAAAATATTGCCTATTTAATGGAAACCTAAAGTAAATCCTAAGAGCAGAGCTCTATGTTCATGAGAATTTTGACACCCTAATTTATATGTTTGCTAAACTTCTTTTTTGTTCAATTATCTGAGAGCAAAGGTACATCTGTGCCATAATAATTTGATAATGTGCCTCCTTGGGCACTACAGTAAAGATATACTGAGGCCAAGTCTATGGGACATAAGACAACCAGTCAAAAGAACATCAGTTTAGCCTGTTTTCCATTATCATGTAGATTTTTCTCTCTCTCTTTTTTTTTTTTTTGGTACCGGAAATTGAACTCAGGGGTACTTGACCACTGAGCCACATCCCCAGCCCTATTTTGTGTTTTATGTAGAGAGAGGGTCTCTCTGAGTTGCTTAGCACCTCACGATTGCTGAGGCTGGCTTTGAACTTGTGATTCTCCTGTCTCAGCCTCCCAAAGTGCTGGGATTACAGGCATGCGCCACCGCACCCAGCTAGATTTTTTCTTAATGCAAACAAGAGTAATAAAATGCAGTTGTCCAATTCATTGCCTCTCTAACAAGTGGTGTTGAGTATATTATACACATATTATCAATTTTTCGGAAGAAATTCAATCAAATCAATTTTGGGCATCGGACAAAGTTTTAATAAATTGGCTGCAAGTTGTATCTTCCATTGCTGCGGACACTGTGCAAGCCCAGGATACTGAGTACCCCAAGGAAATGAATGCTCAACATACCAAGCAAATCATCTAATACTTAAGGGCATAAAGTTTTTCTACAATGGGCCAGACACTAATCACTACAGGCTTCATGTGACATACTGTCTCTGTCACAACTATTTAACTCCATCATCACAGCAAAAGCAGCCTTGGATGATATGCAAATAAGAGGCATGTGTTCCAATAACCTCATTTACAAAAACAGGCAGTTGGCCTGATTTGGCACACAGGCCATATTTGAAGAACCCTATTTTAGACACTTGGGAAATGTCACCAGATCCTAACACCCAAGAATATTTTGATTGAGGTTTTTTAGCTCTTCTAATCAAAGAGTAGAAAAGAACATAAAGAGGGAATTTGGCATAACTCTGAACACTCAAGATAGGCTTACCAGATGGGAAATGTCCGGTAGGGAAGGCACTAACTTACCTGCTTATCGGAGAACCTGATTATCATTTCACCCATATTCTCTACTTTAGTTCTCACAAAAACTAATTAGAGCCGGGTGCGGCGGGGCAAGCCTGTAATCCCAGCACTTAGGGAGGCTGAGACAGGAGAATCGCGAGTTCAAGGCCAGCCTCAGCAACGGCAAGGCGCTAAGCAACTCAGTGAGACCCTGTCTCTACATAAAAAAACACAAAATAGGTCTGGGGATGTGGCTCAGTGGTTGAGTACCCCTGAGTTCAATCCCTAGTACCAAAAAAAAACTAATTAGAATCCCCATTTTCCAGATTTTTAAGAATGTGAGAAGGTGAAATAACTCAGTTGAAAGTTGCCTGTCAAATCCAGCCCTATCTCACTCTAACACTCATTCTGTTTTTTCTGTTCCATGACTAGTTGGGGTAGATGTTAGTTCTATGTTATGTGGAACAGGCAGGGCCAAGTGCGGAGCCAGGGAGAGAATCTGTGATTATCCAATTGGCCAGTCAAGTAAATTTTTAATCCATAGTTGGGGCCACAAGATCATTTCTCTGTGCCAGCAGTTCTGAGTTTTGTCACGGTATTCTCGGATCTAGCAAAACCTGTGTTCATATTTAGTCCACAAACGGGGTCATGGGCCAGGTAAGAAGGTGGCAACTTTTACAAAGTGAATGTTTTCTTAACCCTTTCCAGAACCCTAGGGCACAGTCATTTCAGCTCATGCCTGGAGGGTGTTTTCTGAAAAAAGAAAGTGCCTTCTCAGCACTCTTGGTGTCTGATTTCAAACCCTGCCCTTCCATCGGGTGATTCTAAGTGGGTTGTTGAAGTTGCCCTGTTTTTTACTGGTTTTCCCACAGAAGTTAGTCATCCAGGTGCCCTCCCTGAGTACCACATATGCGGGTCCTGGTTAAGAGGACAGATGCAGTGCACGGGTCATTTCCTAGTTTTCTTTAAGGCTATAAATGACAAAGAGAACCTTGATGTGTGTTCATCTGAACATATGGAAATGTTCACCCCAGTTATTCCACTGAAGAGCTTACAATGTGGTCCTCCTTATGATGGAGTTTTGCTATATCTGGCTAGCCCTCGGGGTGTGAACAGAAAGCATGCCCTCTGGCATCATCTTTTTAAAATACACACACACACACACACACACACACTTTTCTTTTCTTAGGGAACATTAGAAAATAAAAAATTTAGTGCACAACTGAGAAGAGAAAATATTACCTAAAGAAGCAACCCATCTCAGATGCTGATGCAGAACTGAGCAGTTAGCATCATTTGGGACACACTGTCACTTACTAAGGATAGCTCTGCAAAAGGGATATTCTTTTAACCCCATTGTAAATGAGAAACCAAAGAACTGAAAAAAGGAGGGACTCACACAAAGCCCAAATGATTCAGCTCAAACTTAGAGAGCATGTGGATGCTTTGAATAGACATTAATGCCCCCTGCCCTCACCCACAAAGCATTCCGAATGGTATTGGCTGCCATTACTTTTGGAAGGATAGGACCTTTCTTTATCTTCTTTCTGATAGAACATCCAAAGTAAAATGTTCCTAATTATCTTGGAAGGAATCTATAACTCTAAATCCAAATTAAAGTTTATTTCTTTTTATTTGTAAAAAAAAAAAATGCATCTCTCATCACAATCTGGGAAATGTTGCAGTTATTCCTCTGCATCATGCATTAACAAATTCAATTCCAGAGAATTTACACAATAAATAAAAACAACAAATTGTTATAATGGGACTGTAAGTCACATTTTAACAAATTTATATTTTCAGAACTTCAAAGTATCCAGTAGAATAGTCCTTTGTAAAATAAACTCCCTAATTTACCTTTTGCTATAAATCTAGATTCTCTTAGACTTAAGTTTGCTCTGTAGTAGTGTATGCCCAAATTAATTGAATGGCATTTTAAAGAACTAAGCACCCTTAAAAAGAATAGAGCAATTTTTTGGTAACACTTCTTGCCTGAAGAAGTACAGAAGTGAACTCCCATAAGCTTTATCTCTCAAGAGACTGTCTAGTTAGTTCGTTTACCTCATAAAAGGAATATTGCAGATAGCCTCTGTATGATTTCAATGATGAATAACACAAGTTCCAGTTTAGTCTACATAATGGAAAATAAAGTTCACAGTTGTTCCATCCAACTCCAGGGATAAAAATCAAGATCAAAGACAAACCTCCTTCCTTTCCACACTGGGCTATACAAGTCTTACCACAGAAAGAAAGAACAAGCGGCCACAAAGTGAAGCGAATAAAGACCCACTTCTCAAAACTAGTTTTCCACCTTGTGCCAATGCATTCCCAGAAACAAATGACCTTCAGCAGAGAGCTAAGTAATTCAGGTAGAAACAGGTTTACAAAATTAAATAAGCTAAAAAGTATTTGCCTATAAAAATAAAGCCCCTCGTGTAAAGAACTGTACCACTTTCCCCTCCAGCCTCAAACCCTTATCACATCTGACTTTTGTTTTGTGAATCATAAACTGCCCTTTCTTCACCACAGTGATTCATGCACAGAAGCAGAGATATAATGAGCTGTCCCACCTTGGGACACTAGCTCATTCCCCCCCTAGCCTGGAAAATCAGCATCACCTCTGACAGGTTGGTTTCTCCACCAGGCTCCATCTCGCCCACCTGCTCCCTTCCCGCACCCTAGCTTGGAACCCAGGCCCTGTGGCCCCATCACCACCACCTCCCCAACTCCAAGCCAACCGGTGATCTCCCAGCTTGTGCCTGTGCCTACTTGGCTTTGACAGCCACAGTCAAACCACTTACGTTTTTGCCAGAGCATGGCCTGTGACAGGATGTTGCCTTTTTTCTTTGAAGCAGACAGTTTGGCTTCTTTAATGTGAAACCTGGGTGTGCTTTCCTCCAGTGGAACCACCGCTTGCTCTGAGGCTGCTTCCTCGGCTTTTTAAAGGCCTGAGTTCCCGCTGCGTGGGGGCACGTCATCACATCCTCCCACCTCAAGCACGGGTGCACTTTTTCTTCAGCAGCACTGCCTGTCACCCCACTAAGTGTGCATCCTCAGAGGCCCATCGGCTACAGAGTGCTTCACACACAGAACCAGCCAGCTGGGACTGAACAACCACAAAGCGCAGGAGGCTGTGGCCATCTGCACAGAGCCACAGAATGATGTCCTGCGTGTGAGAGTGTGAAGGTCTGTATGAGTGAGATGGTGTGAGTACCATTTCAAGTTTTGGATCTCCTCACACAATGGGCATCCCAAAAGAACCTCAGGAAAATGCTGGTTTTTCTCTGGTGCTCATTCTGGGTTCCATCACCAGGACTTTGGCAGGACTCAGCCTGCCATGGGCGCCTGCTCAACGGGAAATGCGATTCCCAGGGGTCACTGATTCTCAACATGGGAGGAAGCACCTGTCCTCCCTTCAAGCCTCACTAAACAACCTCCTCCTCCTTTAATATTGCTTTTCTGTTTACTCCACTTTGAAATTCAGTGGCACCTCCCCTGGCCCCAGTCCCCGCCAAAATGGCAAGCCTTAATTTTGTTTAAATAATGGAGGACATTGGTTCTGATGGTTGACATATCCACAGAGAAAGAGGCCAACTCAGGGAAGAAAAGAGAAGATGCCCAGGCTCCTTAAAGGGAGTTGGTTTCTCAAAGGGGTTTTGTTGGTTGGGGCTGGGATTGTAGCTCAGCGGTAGAGCACTTGCCTTGCATGCGTGAGGCCCTGGGTTCGATCATCAGCACCACATACAAAGCAATAAAATAAAGACATTGTGTCCATCTACAACTAAAAAACAAAATATTAAAAAAAAGGGGGGGGGTTGTTGGCACAGTAAGAACCAGGTCTCTCTCCTAGTGCCCCCCACATGATTAACAGGAAGCTTCTCAAAGGAAGAGTAATGGGTTTAACACCTATATTGTATGGGGTGAGTGCCACAAAGATCCTTCCCAGTTTGGAAGCCTTCTATCACTGTGTATATGAAACCCACATGCTCAGGATCCAGTGACCCAGTCTGGGGTCAAGACCACTTGGCTAGGACCCCCTAAGGTAGGTCTGGTGCCTTAGAGCAGTCTTGCATCTGACCCTGCCATTCTCAAGGGTCAGATGCAAAAAAAGCCTTCTCTTTCTGCCTTCAGCCACAAAGCTGGGGGCATATATAGCCCCTCCCAGTGCAGCCCTTGCCTTCTTCTCCAGTATATCTCCACTGCTCTCCTACCACTGATTCCCAGCATCTTCCTAAGCACCGCTGAATATCTGTGCAAACCCCTACTTTGACCCTGGGTCTTCTCTTGCTGGATTCCTCTTCCCTCTTCCCCATCTGAAAAACCACCTCTTTGTTTTTTAAGATCTGGCTCAAATGTACCTTTTTTTGTAAAAAAAAAAAAAAAAAAAATTCTAACTCACCAAACCTCCTGGCCCAGAAAATATCCACCCATCTTTTCTCAGCTCTTGAAGCGCTTGGTCTGGTCACTAAATGAAGGGAAATTGTTGCATGACCTGTAGGTTCCTCAAGGATGTTTCATCTTTCTCTCTGTGGGGCTTCACACAGGACGTGGGCCACACTGACCTCTGAAAAAGCTTCACTTTAGGAGGTTATAAATGACTGTCTCTAATGGGTTGTTTGAGGGCAGTTCTTAAGGAGAAATGTTCACATAAACAACTCACTCACAAGAGAGTGAGGGCTGTCTCCTGGTTGAGTTTTGGGCCTCACCCAAAGCCTCTAACTGCAGGATAATGAACAGCCCTGCTGTGGAGGTAGCAGCATCATAAAGCCTTG
Organism: Geosciurus inauris; assembly: GCA_004024805.1. NCBI lineage: Eukaryota > Metazoa > Chordata > Mammalia > Rodentia > Sciuridae > Geosciurus > Geosciurus inauris. The sequence goes on from PVHX01000234.1 coordinate 152,565, forward strand.
GGCCTCTTAGAAGCTTCCACTGGAAACAGTGGCACATCCATCAAGCCTGGCTCCATCCCAGGAGACACGGGTTCCCAAGAAGGTTCTGCCAATCACTGCTGTGTCCCCTTAAATAAGTCACAAAACTCTTAGTTTCCATGTTTATAAAATAAATAAGTGAGTCTCTGAATGTCTCACGGATTCCTAGGAGGATATGAACCCTACTGGCTGGCCCTCTCTCACATTCATCATATTTTGGCTCTTATTCTCTCCAAGTCCATGAAAATAACAAGTTCTTATTCATCTGTTTCTCATAGCAATTTCCATAAACTAATAAAAATAACTATTTACTATGTTCAGGCTCCATGTTCAGCCTTAAATACATTATCTAATCTAGTCCACACACAAAAACTCCATGAGGAGACTTCTATCTGTATTGTTCCAAGAAACAAATGCTTAGGAAATTTAATATGCCCAGTGTCACAGGGCTACTACACTGTAGGTGTCAGACTTAAGTTCATCTAATGATACCGAGAACTCTAAATAATTATACTAGTGGATATTCGTTAAGTTGGAATCAGTGAAGGGCAGATGGCAGTTGTGTTTATTAGTACCAATATAGGATCACTATGATTCAAACCCGGAGCAGATCAATAGAAGCTTTTACCCTCTGGGGTAAATCCCTACCCTCTGGAAACAGGGAGAAGGAGAAACCCAGAGGTGTGCTGATGAATCAGATTTTGTACACTGGCAGAAACAACCAAATAATAGAGGAAGGGAGAACTAATAGCTGGGCACATAATAATGAAATTTTAAAATAACTAATACTAGTAGGAAATTCTAAAGACTTACTGAGAAAAGTATATTAATAACTAAGAATCAAGAATCAGAATAAAAGTACACTTCTCCATAGCAAAATTAGATGCAAACAGACAATGAAGAAGTATTTTTAAACTATTGAAGAAAAAGAACATTGAACCTGTAATTTTTAAATCCAGCCAAACTGCCATTCAAATATTGTAGCATAACAAAAATATCCTGAGACCTGCAAGGCCTCACATTAAAATTGCTCTTTGAGGAAGTATTCAAATGAAAAGGGCTACCTGGGAGGGCATTGCAAAAAATATCAGAACAAAAGGTCATCAAATATCTGGATCAAGTTTATTATAGGAATTTTCTTAAAACTGGAAACAAAAAGAGGAAATTCATCTATAACAACACAGAATAACTAAAAAGTATCTACATGTTGCCACAAGTCCAAGGGACATCATTTACATTATATTCTATTAAATTTTGTGACATGAAGCACTAAAGGAAATCAAAGGGAAATTTAATTGTACTAATGTTTTTGTTGCATAAAGAGGAAAATACAGATTGAATAACCTTTATCTGAAATTTTAGAACCAAAAGCGTTTCAGATTTCAGACTTTTTTCAGATTTTAGAATATTTGCATATACACAGTGAAATATCTTGGGTATAGGCCCCAAGACTAAACACAAAATTCACTTATATTTCATATATACCTCATACACATAGCTTGAAACTAATTTTGTACAACATTTTCAGTACATGCATGTTCTGACTGTAACCTGTCACATGGGATCAGGTGTGGAAATTTTCACTGGTGGTATCATGTAGACCTCAGAAAGTCTCTGATTTTGGAGCAGTTTGGATTTGGGATTTTTAGATTAAGGATGCTTAACCTGTAGAGGAAATCAATGGCAGAAAATAAATGTGTGAAGGGCAACTGCCACTTCTGTTCTTACTATAAAAACAGAAATAGAATGTTTCATTTTTAAACCAGCTTTAAAAACTGGACCTTTCTATGGAAAACATTGGAGGCATTTTTAAAAATATAGCAAATGAAAAATAAAAATAATGGGACAAGTTCTAATAGTACAATAACTATAATAAATACTAAAAGATTAAGCTTATCCATTAAAAGACACAGATTCATGGATTTAATTCAAATATTTTAAAATATCCAATCATGTTAAGTTATAGTTCAAACCAACCAACCCAGCACAGGAAATCTGCAAATAAAAGACTGATGTAATCTTGATTCTAAAGCTAGATAAGGTCAATATAAGAAAATTATAGGCCATTTAATTTGTAAACATAGATTCAAGAATCCTAAATATTAGTTTGTAGAATCCAGTTGTGTATTAAGAAATAATACTATACCATGAAATAATGATGATACATCATAATACAGAGTTCATCCAAGGAATGCAAGGATGGTTTACTCTTAGTACACCTATCAATGTAATTCATTCAACACATTGATGAACTATAAGAGGAAAAATGAGGACATTATCTGAATCAACATCTAAACATTTGATAAAGTCTAATATCTGTTTTTAATTTTAGAAAAATAACCCTTAGAAAATTAGGACTGGAAGGATGCTTCCTTAGCTTGATAAAGCATATACCAAAAATCTACAGAGATATTATACATATTGGAGAAATTGTAGACAAATTCCCTTAAAAAACAAGTTGTTCTATTGCATCATGTGATTCATTTCCAAAGTTTTATCCACAATTTCCAGAAACACATCTATTAAACACAAAAAACATGTAAATTATATCATGTTATTGTGCCAAATAGTATTCTAGACTTTAGGGATACAGCAATAAACAAAATAGAAATTTTTAGCAACATACAGATAATTGGTCTTGGGTAGATGCACATATGGATATATTAAAGCATAGAAAAATTGATGGCCTACAGATTTAACAATTCCTAGACACTGAAAATAGTCTGTGGCCAGAAATTCAGGGCAATTTGTAAAGTCAGATGGATTTCTTGACCTTAAAGGTAGGAGAGAAGGAGAGAGGACCAGGGTGATTTTAAACGGTGCCCATGAATTATATGGGCATATAAACATTTTCTTTGGTAGAGAGTCCATTGAGTTCATGAACCACTGTTCATACCCAAGGTTAAGAACCACTTTTTTAGAGAGGTACTATGATGTCAAATAGAAAAGAGAAATCACTTAAATCTAGCTAGAACAATAATGGGCTCCAAGATAAAATAGGCAATCCACAGGTAAAATATTGAACTCCATTGCTGCCTACAATAAATTTCTCACATTTCTTTACATACTGAGTCAGTCAAGCCCATTTCTCATTTCTCCAGCAATTGCATATAATTTCATTCTTCTGCATAGTTTCCATCTAGAGGATTCAGGAAAGTATAGTGAAGAGATTATTTAATTTACATTTGGAGAGCGTTGCTTGGAATCTGACTGTATTGCAAATGGTGAAGACTTGTGAGTTGTTTAGGTTCTCCTACTTGTAGTTTCCTCCTCTTCAAAATTGAAATAATAATTGTTGCAATGATTAGATACAATAGTGTAGAGTTTTCTATATACATTAATTTCATTGTTTGGTTAAGATCAAGAGGGTACACAACTGAATTCTGTATTTTTGTTCTCAAAATCTCATGCACACTAGGGAGTCCTTCAAGCTTTGCCAGTTTCTACTCTTCCAAGAAAAGTGCTGGCCCTGCTCCCCTTACCAAAGCAACACTGGATTCAGACCAGATCTCATCTTTTCAAGTTCCCAGTCACCATCTGCAAATATGACTGACAACTGTTAGGCAGGCCCATATCCAAAAATGGCATCAATGATTGTATTTCCAGTTTTATCACACCTTACCTACACATTATAACTAGGCACTATGAAAGGAAAATTACACTGGTCTGATCAAATGGAGATTGAACCAATCCAATTGGCCTGGATGGATGCCAGTTCAGAAGACAGGGTTTTATTACACATAATAGTCTGGCTTCCATGGCAATCTAGAAGGTGTCCAATTCTCTTTATGGCTATTTTTGAATGCCCTTTGCCTCTAGAGAGATGGCTTCTAGTCACACTGACAACCTTCCATCAACCCAAGCATCTGGTAAATATCCATGCCCCATTATGCAGATGAGAAAACCAAGGACCTGATGACTTTAATTATTATCTATAACCCAGTGCTGCTATAAATTATCTTGGAAGATAGTTAAGAATGTCTGATGGTTACTACCTTTGTTTCTCTTATTACCATGGAGCTTTGGAAAATAGCTTTTGCAAAAGGAAAGTTTCCAGACTGTTCTACCCATTATGTGGCCCTTCCAAGACAGAATTTCTTCTGTTGTTTTTTGCTTCAACTTTGCTTGACACCATCCACCACTGAATGATGGCCTTTGACATTTTTGCCATATGACCAATAGCACCTTTCCCCACTTCCTGCACAATTGATGGCCACCTTTGAGAAATATCTTCCATGATATGTATTTCTATTAATGCTTATTAAGCACAAACTCTGTGCTAGAAATTGTGCTATCTACTAAGGTAAGGAAGACAGTCCCTGTGTTCAAGCAGGTTAGTAGTAACATGAAAAAACGGATTTATATATATATATTGGCAAGTCCCACAAGAATGCCTAGAAAGGAATTCCTTGGTTTCTCTCAAATTACATGGAATGTTCATTATAAAGAGTTATTCACAGGCCCCACCCCAGCCCTTAGAGAATGACTTAATAGGTCTGGAGTGGTCTATAACTCTGTTGGTTGTGTTGTGTTTTCTTTTCTTTTGTTTTTAAAACTTTCAGGAGACACTGCTTTGATATTTAGGAAACACCAACCTAAACAACCAAAACTAGCCCTTCCTTTTTTCTCAAGATTCCTTTCTCTATCCTCTCTCAAGTCTTCTTCATTGGAATGCCCCTAGAAAGCCCTGATTAAGAAAAACAAAAACCTCCAACTTAAGCGTAACGTGGAGCATTCCTTTGTCTAGCTAAACACATAATCATTTCCCACATGTGGGAGGGAGTTTGGCACCATGAATGCTCTGCTCCCAGAAACAATCCCATTCCTGTAGCTGCCCTAAGGAATAGTGTTCTGGTGACCCTAAGACCTGCACCCACTCTGCCTGTCCAGGACTTAGATCCCTCAGCCTCACTGCTTCTCTGGGTGACATTCAAAGACCCCCAAGTGACAGAACTTTCCCAAAACACAGACGGACATCAGGGATGCTGTTGACCTGACCAGCTACTGACCATTGCCCTATTCTCTTTGAGCTGACGCCTCAAAGGAGTGGAGGGAAGGGAATTTATCCAATGATTGAGGTGAGACATGACAATCATCCTTCCTTCTGAAGACACAGAAAAGGAAACTCCTCCTCTTCCTCGACCTGAAACACCTGGCCCTCCAGGGACTCAGATTTTCACCAGGTATGTTTCGTGATTTGTGCCCAGACGTTATGGAAGTAGGAACTGCAATAAAGCCGAAGTCCATTTCCTTGTGAATCAAAGGATTAGTTTAATTACTATAAAAAGGCAAAGGCCCAACATGTGAAGACAAGTCTGTTTGCATCATGCCATGCTGTTGGGCAACTTTATGTCATAGGTACAAATGTAGGGCCAGCAGCTGCATGGTTTTTTGGTGTGTTTTTTTTAAGCCACCTCTTCTCTAATTTGATGGGAGAACAACTTTAACAATGAATCAAGAGATGCAAAAGATTAAAAAGATATAGAAAAATAAGTGGAAGAATAAGAAAATGAAGAAAACTGAGAGAAAGAGAGAAATATAGCTCAAAATTATAGATACCTTGGGAGTACAAAGAGAAAACTAATCAGTCTCCAAAAAGAAAGCAGTTAACTTAATTAAGCAGGTCCTCTAAGTGAGGTATTTGTGGGCCATGGTGACACTAGTGAATCTAGTTAAAGAAGTGAGCTAGCTAAGCCTGCCCTGTGTAAACCCAGAGACAAAGCTAGATTCTGACAGCCCATCAATACCTGGGTGTCCATGATCCCCTGGTCCACGAGTCCTTGACCACCAAAGCACACAATGTCCAGCACAGTGGTGCACACCTGTAATCCTAACACTTTGGGAGGCTGAGACAGGAGAATTGCAAGTTCAAAGCCATGCTCAGCAAAGGTGAGGTGCTAAGCAACTCAGTGAGACCCTGTCTCTACATAAAACACAAAATAGGGCTGGGGATGTGGCCCAGTGGTGAGTACTCTTGAGTTCAATCTCCAGTACCAAAAAATAAAAAGACTTCATAAATTATTATTGCTACTATTATTTTTATTATTGTTATAATTATTTTTATTAATAATGAATATGAAAACTTTTGACTTGAGCCATGTTTACCATTATGGGATAAAATTTTTAAAAAGGTATTAATAAATATAACAAGCACACAAACGTAAATTGTATAAATTGGTTGGCATAAACACCGTTTTCTATTAAAAAAAAAACCCTTAGTTTACATTTTCTTCAAAAAAGACATAGTTACACCATGTTGCAGGTGGGGAATGTGTGGGATGGGAATGGAGGGAAAATAACTCCAAAATCTCCACACGTGTCTTGCAGCTCCCAAAATCAATATGGCAAAAGGTTATGAACACTTACCATATACTAGGACCTATTTTAGATACATATTAGTTCACTTAATCCTCATAACAATGCTTTGAAGTATTAGTCTCATTTTACACATGAGGAAACACACAGAAGGAGATTTAAAAACTTGCTAAAACACACAATTGTTAAAGAGGAGAGTCAGAGACCTAACCTGGGCAATCTAATTCCACAGCTTTCAATCACTACAAGAGAGCAAAGTCCCAAACACTCAATCCTTCATTCACTCTTTTATTCATTCAGCCAATGACATTTGTTAAATGTCATTCTATTGTCATCCAGTCTATGTTTGGCACTGAGAATATAGCAGTGAACAAAAAAATGTAAGGTCCCTGACTTCATAGAGTTTACATTCTAGTGGTGGGGGAGGGCGAGGAGGTAGAGGAGAGACTATTTTCTTACAAGACAAGGAAAGCAGTGGACCAGAGAGTGCCTCTCAAAATAAAGATCTTAGGAACATTCAGAAAAGCATTTCTAAAAACCCAATTGAATTTGATAGACTTTCAACCAGTTCCATAAGTTTGAAGATCCAACATTGGAATTTAGGGCCACTAGTAGGAGTCCTGAAAAATGCCACAAGATTTTTAAGCTTTCCTACCACAAGCATGGAATGCAAATGAACCAGAAATAGACCACTTCCCACAAAGACTGAAAACTAGTTTCAAATAGCATACTCTTAATTGAATTGAACCACTGCCATGTTCAACTAGGAAAAGTATGAATACTAGAATGTAATTCATTAAATTATATTATAATACAACTTTAAAATATATTTTTTTAAAAACCCAGTTGAGGGATATGGATAAAATGGCATTAAACCCAGATATTCCACATTCAACAAATTCAACAGATATCATTTGGATGCCAGCCAGCAGCTGCCCTCACAATGACAAACAGAAACTGAGCTCAGGGAGGCCCAAATTGGGTCCGATCACAGGAAGTGGAAACCCTGGCTCTGGTGAGCTTTCTGCTTTGCCACTGATCTCTCTAGAGGGTTTGACCAGAGATGCTGAGCACATAGTTAAAAGCATGAAGATTCTATACATCCTTGCTCTCACTTTTTCCCCAAAGTCTTCCAAGCCCACTTGGGCAGCCCAGAATGAATCTCAGACAACTTATCTTCCTCAAACAAGGCAGCCAGTTTGCACTAGTTATGTGGATTTCACAGGTCAATGCACTGCAAAGCAAAGTTCCAAACAGACTGCTAAGTAGTCTCAAAACTATCTCAGTTTGAATTCAGATTTCTCAATTTAGAAAATGATGCCCGGCTGTGGTTTACAGAAACTTTAAGGACTGCCTCTTCTGGTGCAAGAAACATGGGTTCCTGAAAATGTGAGTATGTACTCAGTAAAGACTCATTGATTCATTGATCATTGATCCTTTACTCTTTTTCAGGGGGTGAGACAACTATTTACACAGCTGTGACATCAGAGACTTCATCTGAAACTGGCAAGCAAATTGCCCAGCCCAGATAGGTTACAGCAGTCACCAAGCCCCATGGACCCTATGTAGAATGCGGTTGATGAGTACAAATGGCTCCAGTTCCCACAGTAGCCTCAAACACATGCTATTGAGTCTTGAGTCCTGAGTCAACACATCCATTTTTCATTACTTCAAATTTTTACAGGTTTTGAAATATGCGCAGGAAACCAGTTTTGTCTAGAGGAAATGTCACATGAATCCCAAAAAAGAGCAGAGTTTTCACCAAATAGTGCTCAAGAATTCTACCCTCTCTTTTTTTCTTGCAGCCACAGAATTCAGGTTCTGTAGAGCCTAGAACTTCTGTTGGCCAGCACTCCCTCCTCTGCACCATCCAAACAGCCTGTGTGTCCTAAGCAGAATTATGTCTGAGGCCTCTTACATTTCTGAGCACCACAAGCAGCTTGGTCCTTTGTTGTGTCCCATTCGTAAAGCATAGAACATAGGGAGGCATTGGGTTTTTAACTGAGAAGCAACAGGATCAGAGTCACACTTTCTTTTAAAAGTGGCTTTGGCAACAGTGTGGACATATATAGGAATCAGGAGAAAGAGGAGGTAGAAACAGAATTTTTCTAACAATTGTTCCAACAAGAATGAACACACATACACACAAAGAATTAACTAGAGCTGAGCCTAGAGTAGTAACAGGATGATCCCAAGCCACCTGAATCTCATTGTGTTCCATTCTGAAGGCACAGTATCTTTGCACTCAGAATCTGTCACACAGTAGGCACTCAATAAATGTCGAAAAGTGAATGAATCTGGAGTGAGCCCTTCACTTTTAAGATGAGGAAACCAGGCTGAGGGAAAAGAACCTGACCATGGTCACCTGGCAGGACAAGGACAGGAATGGACCACAAACCCACCCACTTGATTCCCTTTTCCAGTGATTTCCTAACTTGATCATGTGTCAGAATCATCAAACATGGCACTCCAAGTCTTCTGACTTGGCAAGTTGGGACAAGGCCAGACAATTTGCCTTTCTAACAAATTTCCAAGGTGATATGGAGACTACTGGTCCTGGGGTCCTACCTGAGAACCACTACCTTATTCAGATCCCCCTTTATAATGCCTCACTTTCGTTTTCAGAAAGCAGAGCCTAGCCTGGCTCTTCATCTCTTGCTGCTTGGCTCTGAGTTTGGGGGAGAATAGACATTCCAGCCTGTACCACGCTTGGTACTTGAGAGCTCAGACCTGTAAGAAAAATCCCTGGACTTGATCCCACTTCCATCAATCTTATCTGGGCACAAGTATTATAAAATTTTAGAAAGGATTAGATCACTTGTGTGTAAAACAGCGCAAACGTTTCTGACAAATAGAGCATATAAAGGGATAGTCATTCTTATTACAATCTCATGGATTGCCTTGAGCCTGGGCCCCAAAGGCAATCCTGCCACAGAGAGATATGAGAACATGCAACAGAGTATGATAGATTATACCGAACAGTCACCTAGATTCATAAACATTCATACCAACAACAAATATTACTGGGAGAGAGTACACTATGAGCTGATGCTATCCAGATCTCCCTCCCCACCCCATCTTCTCCACATCCACTGTAATCCTGGCAATCTTCTGTTATTACTTGGGGACAAGGAACTAGACTACCAAATGACATTTTATAAGTTCCAATGAATTGCATAATCTAATCTAGGCAACCATACGCTCCCATCTGTCAGAGGCTATGGTGTCAGCTCAAACAAATTGGATAGACCAGAACAAATAGCAGACATTGGAACATCTGCTCCTGCTCAGACCTCCTATATACTCAGGCTGTGGCAGCTGCTGACTGTGGAGCCATAGAGCTTGTGGATGTTTGAGAAGTACATGCCAAAAGCAGGCAGTGACCGAGTATGGTTCCTGGGAGGCAGGCCACTCAGAGAACTGTATACAGTCAGCACTCCATATCCATGGGTTCCACATCTGTGGATTCAACCAACCACAAATTGAAAATATTTAGAAAAAAGAAACAAACTACCTATACCAAACATGTAGACTCTTTTCTTGCAATTATTCCATAAATGATATAGTATAACAACTCTTTGTATAGTATTGCTATTCCATTAGGTATTATAAGTAACCTAGAAACGGTTTAAAGTATCCAGGATGATGTGTGTAGGTTATAGGCAAACACTACACCATTTAATATAAAGGACTCAAGTACCCATGGATTTTGATACCTGGGGTGGGGTGGAGGAGTTATGGAACCAATTCCCTGTGGAAACTGAAGGATTACTGTATTTTAGGTTTTCTACTTTAGTCCTAAATGTAGGATATACCATCAGGCTCCTAAGGGACTCTCATTAGCCAATCCCAGCTTTGGGACAGATAGGAAGAAGTTGCAGAAAGAAACCATGAGCAAACTAGAGCAAAGCTAATGTCCAAGGTCTGGCAGGATCTGGCAGGGCTGTCAAGGACAAGACAGGGAGATGCATTAGGAGGGAAAGAGGACTAAGCGACATGATCTGTTTCCAGGTTCCTCTTCGTGCACAACTCTGGGAGCTCCACTACCCTCTGTAACACTTCATCCAAACTTGAGCTTGACCTCTCTTCTCAGTAACACTCAGCACAGTAGAGACAGGCTAGTACTGTCTGAAAGACTTCATAACAAAAAGCAGTTGGGAATCTAATTTCTGGAATCAAATAAATCCGGGTTCAGATCCCAGCTTTAGCACTTAAAACTGAACTTTAAACAAAGCACTTAGCACTGTGTCTCAATTTCCCCACCTATAAAAGACAGGTACAACAATTCCTCACAAGGCTATTGTGAGGACCTAATCAAATACTTCATGAAAAGACTGACCATAAAGCCTAACAATAGTAGATGCCCAGTCAGTGTTGGTCACTGGATTATCAAATGCTGAGCCAGAGAGCCTACACTAAGAAAGAGCCCAGAGAATGCAAAACATGGGAGAGAAGTCAAGGTGACAGAGTCTAGCTCATTCCTGTGGGCTGTGGGTCCTGCTTTTTCCATACCTGGCATTAAAATTAATGCCAAATGTCTGGCCTACCTCCACTGCATCCTCATTTCTACTGTTTATCACATGGGCCTACCCTGACATCGTCTTTGGACATTTGCATCCTGCCGTGCCTGGTCTAAGACACACCTTATCTCCAAATGACTGACACCAGAAATAGTGTGACCTGATGATAAAATTACTCCCACCCACTAAGATATGGGTCTACCCTTGTTGGGCCAATAGTTTTAACACAGTGGAAGAGCCCTGGCACTTTCACAGAATTATTCATTCCACATATATAGATGGAGAGCCAATAGGAACACCTGGTGGGTGTTCTACTCATCTGTCCACTTCCCTCAAAGTCATTTTATCAGGACTTAGTGCCTCTAGCTCTGAGAATCAGGCCATGAGGTGACTAAGGAGAAGCCAGAGTGGCTTGAGCATCATGAAGAGTACTTCCTAGAGCAGAGGTGTTAGTCCTCAACCACAACTAGAAATTAAGGAAGAAACTGACAAGGCCAAGTGGGCTGGGGCTTGGGCATCCAGCAACAGCTCCTGTAGCCCCAAGGTGCCCAGGGGCTCTGCTGAAGGTTTGGTCAGAAGATATGCCAGGGGAGGCTGGCTTGGGGTCCCACGTGGCTTCCTGCCTGGACAAACATACCTGCGCAGCAGTGGTGGACTGTCATCTCCGCTGGCCCCTCAGGCAGCACTCACACTAGCCCATTGTTCTTCTTCCTGCTGGCAGCTCTCTGGCTCTTGTTCTCCATCTCTGCCCCCAGAGATCCCCCAGCAGAGCCTTGCCTGATCTGTACATGCTGAGCATGGCTTGGGACTCAGTGCTCCATGCCAGTGGATGCCACAGCATTGGGATCTGCTCTATTTCAGGGACCTACCTTAAAGCCTAATCCAAAAAAGCATGTTGGGAAAAGACCATTAGAATGACAAAGAGTCTCAACTGAGTTCTATCCTCAGAATCCCCTTTTTTAAAAAACAATGAATTAAATAGTAGATTATCAAAATATAAAAGAAATAGAATAGATTCAAGTATAAAGGGAATAAGTGGTACCCCTAGGCTGTCTTTGGGGTCTTTCCACTCCTTTGGCTTCCCTGGCCAATAGAAACCCATAAGCATCTCCAAAGAATACTCCAGGTTGGAGATGCTCTGCCCTATGCCATGCCTCTTTGAATTCACTCTGAAGACTAATAATCTTCCAGGCTGACATTGAGACAGGTTTCTGCATCACCTCAAGCTCCTAACCTAGTCCCTCTGCCTGGTCAACCGGTATCTCCCAGAACCACCCCAGAGACATGCTTGTTTTCTCTTAGGCCTAATGTAGACCTGATGCTGCTAATATAGGACAGCTTCAGTCCCTGTACCCCTTAACCTCCTCCCCAGTCCCCATCCAGGATGTGGCAGGTAGCCATCAAGTAGCAACTTGAACCTGAGACTTGAAGGCAATTCAGAACCAAATATAAGCTTCAAAGTAGTTACCTCCTGCATACGAGCTCACTGTCTCCCTACTAAGGGGAAAAGATTTGGGGATTCTGAGAATGAGACTTTGAGAATAGTCTCCAGCTATTATATATAACTTATAAACTGCCTTGGGACTTAGGTAATATTCTGAAAACCAGAGCACCTGGATAATGGGGTGATCAGCCAGAGTTATCTAAGGCCCACTATACTCCCCATGACAGTGCCTCAGTGCCCCTGCCCTTCCCAGCCCTCTTCTAAGACAACCCATATACCTTTCCAGCCACATCCACCCAAATGCCCCTATTCTGCCATAATTCCAGATGGTACAGCAGAGAAGTGATCACTCCTCCAGATGGGAACATTGAATACTCTCTCATTCTTTGCCAAAAGCTAATGTGCTTTTCCATATGTCTGAGGTTCAGTTGACCTTCCCTCAAAATCAAAGCAAATGGAAACCACAAATGTGACTACAACCACAATGCCCATGGCTCACACTGCTCCCGGTCTGCAATGTGCTCCCAGGCACATTGGTCTGCTCTCTTCTCAGCAGACTCCAAAACCTTACCTGAACCACGTCTTGCACAAAATAATTTAGAATCCTCCTTTTAAAGGGTCTTTGATTACATCATTACTTTTTGATAACTGATCGCAAACTGCCTGAATCTTCGATGAACATTTAAATATTCTCATTTACTCAAATGTTAGTATCTTGTGGGCAAGGACAAAGCCTTCCTGGAATGTCCCATGGTGTCCAGCACCATGTTTTATATTGTGATTTGCACACAACTGGTGTTCAATTAGTATTGGCTAATTGAGTCCTAGCCACTGGCTAGGTCTTCATAGCTTTCATAGATCTGTCTCACCCAAAGAAATAAAACTAGGGCTGAAAAAAAACATAAGAATAAATATGCATCTTAATCTCCTAGTTTTGTAGTTCATTTCATATTTTCCCTGGGCAAACATTCACAAATTTAATCTGCATGACAGACGTCTCTGTCTCCCAATACCTACAATTCCTCCTCCCCCAATCCACCTCCAAAATGCAGCCAAGAGAGTTATTTCTCATGCAAATCTATCATCTTCTTCCACTGCTTTAAACCATTCAGTGGCTTCCAATTTCCCTTAGGCCTTCATCCAAATCCTTCATCTAACTTCCCAGGCCCTCTGGGTTATGGGTTTACTGCTTTCTAAACTCATCTCCTGTCACTTTCCACCATGCTTTATAGGATACAGCATATTCAGATCACCATTCTTAAAACATCCACCCTGGCTCTCTCTCTTCCCCAAGCCTTCACACACACTCTTCCTGTTCTAGAATGTTTGTCTCCCCACCTTCTCCTTCCCTCCTCTACATCCCTTCATCTGACCGATTCCTGTTCAACCATCAGTTTTCAAATTCAACATCCGCTCGGAAAGGACTTACCTGAGACCTAAAAGTAAGAGCCAGCCAATAGCTAGAAGCTCACGTGGCATCCTGTGTCTCCTCTTCATTAATGGTCTTCCCACTCATTTGTCTTCCCTCCTAGATCCTGTGGTTACAGATGGTGTCTCTTATTCATCTTGTAATAACAGTGCTAGTTGAATAGAATTGAATGTCACCATGTTTTAGCCAAATTTTCAGTAAATCTTTTCTATTTATAATGTTTTCAGGCCATGAAGACACTGTATACTAAGTGAGTGCTTTGGGATTATTGTTTTTAAGATAAAATTTACAACTAGAGAAATGCTGTTCAAAAGAGTTCCATAGCCTCTAACTCAGTACAATTCATCTCAGCAAATAAAACAATTTACTCCCCTTACCTCAACATTTCCTACCCTGGCCTGTCCACCACCCTGACTTATAGTTTGTGGCTTGTGGGAGACCAGAAGAGGGAAGGGGGGTAGTCAAGATCCCTGACATAACCACTTCCAGTAAGTACCCAGTGCACTGTTGACATGTTAGGTAAATCATACCTGTCTTTCCTTCTGGAAGCAAAGATCCTAACGCTGCCAATTGTCTGCAAATCTGAGATAGCTTCAGTAGATTCACAAGCAACCATAGATGGCTTTATGTGTACATCAACTAGCCAAGCCCACAAGGAGCATGGTTGCAGAGGGTACTCCTGTGGTCCATCCACATTACCTCGCTCTGAACCAAAATGTCCCATCTACTCTTTGGTCCTTTAACTTAAAGAAGTGGTTCTCAAACTTCAGCAGAAGCAAGCCTCAGAACCATGTGGAAGACTTAATAAAATGCAGATTGCTAGGCCTCATCCCAGAGTTTAAACATGAGTAGGGCCCAGGATTCTGTATGATTGAGTTCCTGAGCTTTCCCAATAGGTTTTAATGGCAGGAAAAGGAGTGAGTATTGAAGCCCCTGGAACAAGAGGGCTGTGCAGAGGAGACACATGAAGAGGAAAAGTGAGGCAGCTGAACACCATCACTGCCCACTTCAAGTGCGTTGCCCAGTCTGTGAAAGCCCTTTTCAGGAAGTGCCCTTGAAGCTCAACTGCCACATCCACAGAGGCTCTTACAACTTTGGTTCTGTTTCTCATAAACAGACAGCAAGACTGTCACAATAGGCAGTGTCAAAAATCCAGCAAGTCAGACATTTTGACTGCAGCCTTGGACACTACTTAGACTCTGGCTATGGGGAAAACCTTTCCCTGACTTCACGCTCTTCATTATCTAGGGAGGTTCTAGAAAGTACCACCATATGAATTTGACCATTGGACTCCCCTTGTACATATGAGTTAAGTAGGACTTTAACTTCACTCCTGTCACCAGGAAAAATGACAGATCTCATTAGCAGGGCAAATTCAGCCAGATGTTTTCCCCTCTGCTTTTTAACCCCAGTTGAAGTGGGTGGCAAGGGAATGGGGCAGTGCTTTTCCAGTTACTTTTCCCAAATGCAAGTTTTCAACCTGACTGCCTCTTCAGAAGGTAAACCTATTTTCTTAGTCCCTTCATGGCTTTGAGCTGGCTCAGTCTTCTAAAGAAATTGTTCTCATTGTTCCTGAAACAGGAGTCTCTGAGCATAAACTCCAAATTTAATAGCTTTCACTTTCAAACTACAGCATCTTCAGCCTGGGGGCTAAGCATGAATAAAAATGAAACTTCTAGGCCACAGCTGAGGTGGGTGAATGGGATGCAGGGAAGTGAGTGGAGGATAAGAGGTCCTCCTGCCCCCAGAATGGTAGATGTGAGCAACGTGGCACTGGAGCATTAAGATGTTTGCAAAATGTGCTTCCCTTAATCCTTCGGTGTCCTCAGAATGGCCTGGATACAGTTCTTATTACTGATCTTTAGAAAGGAATGGGAAGCCCTGGAAATAGCTGGGATAGAGTACGTAGTAGAGAAGGAAATAGTTACAAGGGAGATCAGATGGAGAAATTTACAGGAAAATGGGTGTGAGAAACAGAAGACCTAGGTGCCCTCTTAATGGCTGGGTAAGATATGAGATACACATCATTAAACCCAAATTAAATATCAACCAAAAAAAGCATCAACTATCTCTGTTTTCATATTTACTAAATGAGACTTATGATCTCTGTAAGACTGCCCATCACCTTATCTTCCTCGCCTCAGAGTGGGCTCTCAGAAGGTGCGTATTAAATGAATTAATGACGTTACTCTGGGATTTTACAGATAATTGGCTAAACCCAACCCCTGTCTTCTTGGAAGACATGTTTTCACATGTTATTTATGTATGGATATATTCACATTTCATTATTATTTATATAAGTCTGAGAAATCTAAAATTTTGATATAAAATTTAAGAAGATAAGTTGACACATTTATAACATATATACACATAAAATCAGAAAGAACAGAATGACACTAGAGGGCAATCTGAGGAAAAGTGAATCCTGTGTCAGTGGGATTGTTGCCTATTTTCTATTCACTGCTGTGTGTTCAACACCTAGAATAGATTTGGCACTAGAAAAGACTCAAAAAATATTTGTTCAATGGATGAATGGATTGAGCCTCACACAGCAGCCAAAGGATGTGCCCTCCAGATCCTTCCAGGGCTAGTTGTAGGAAGAGTGGGGTTACTGAAGAGAAGCCCTCAGCCCTACCAGCCTCAAGGCAAGTTGGCCTGTGCTGCTGTGTTTGTGCTAAATGTTCCTGAGATGCCCTAAAGATTTTCCCACTTGGCCTTCAACAGCCTTCCAGAATCCATGCTGCACAAAGGTCTGACTGTGTTTTTAGCCAAGGGCAAACAAGCCAAAAAAGAAAAATACCACATCGGAAATGTCACCACACATTCATTTTCACTTTGTAATTTGTGTTGACTTGGTGAAGAAATTCAACGGAACTAAACACCTCCTTGCAGAGTGGCACTTTGAATAAAAGCCCCCAAGCAAAAATTTCAAAATGAGTCCCTTTACCTTCTCAATTATCAAATCAATAACTCTCCAGAGAAAGACATCTCCTGTGGGGGCCCCAGAGGTGTAGGGCTGCTCTCAGTGACATTTATGTCCATCTTCCTAGGAGTTCTTAAATTAGAGCACATCTCTGGGCAGAGCGTGGGCAAATTTCTCTATGTAGAACAGCTCGAAGTGTAGCTGCAGGTTACAAAGATGAAATGCAATTGTGTATGCAGAAATCCATCTGAGATGCCAAAGGTAATTAACTTGTGCTTTTTATGCTTCAGAATCCCAACCTCAAACATTTTTATTGCTCTCCTCTAGGCACTCCCATTATTCAGGACTAAAGTTGAAATGAAATGTCTTTCCTATGATGCTATAATTGACATGGAAAGGGAGATGATCTCAGTGCACTGTGGGAAAACAGACAGCACTCCAGGAAACTGCTTACCTTAGTGGCAGACCTAAGAGCTGCAGAGGAGGCAATCTGAGGAACATTCAAAATCCATTCAACCATAGCTAACTTTCCTTCTCTCCAGAGAACCCACTACTTTCAGCATTAATTTTCTATGAGTTACTCTCCTGCCCTCTAAAAATTTGAACAAAGATATTTCCTGAGTGTGGTAACAAATTAAACCACTGTCACGCAGGGAGAACTTGGTATTTGATTAACCCTCAAGTCATTCTAAAATGTCCTAAGGGAAAAAAATAAAATGTCCTAAAGAAATGAGACATGAGAAATGATGTACATCCCATGTACATCATCCATGCACAAGAAATGAGACATGGGATGCACATCATTTCTCATGTCTCATTTCTTTAGAACATTTTATTTTTTTTATGATGATGATAGTATTGATGACAGCTGTGATGACATCTGTGATGGTGATTATAAGGCTGTTAGTGATGGTGATTTGAGGACATTGATGGTGGGACTAAATAATAGAAAAATATCATTTTAAGAAAACGTATTATATAGCAGGTACTATGTCAGGCACCGAACTATTGCAGCTTGTCCTCACATTCATTTTTATACATTCACTTTGTAGGTTGGGAAAACTAAAACACAAAAAGATTAAGCAACTTGACCAAAATCACCCAGCTAAAAGAGAAAGAGCTGAAACCCATCAAAAAACGAAAAGGCCTGCTAGCCCATGCACTGGAACATCCAGCATTAGGAAAAGTGAATTCTGTGTCAGTGGGATTATTGCCTATTTTCTGTTCACTGCTGTGTGTTCAACACCTAGAATAGGTTTGGCACTAGAAGAGGCTCACTAAATATTTGTTCAATGGATGAATGGATTGAGCCTCACACAGCAGCCAAAGGATGTGTCCTCCAGATCCTTCCAGGGCTAGTTGTAGGAAGAGTGAGGTTACTGAAGAGAAGCCTTCAGCCCTCCCAGCCTCAAGATGAGTTGGCCTGCGCTGCTGTGTTTGTGCTAAATGTTCCTGAGAAGCCCTAAAGATTTTCCCACTTGGCCTTCAACAGCCTTCCAGAATCCATGCTGCACAAAGGTCTGACTGCAATTTCAGGTACCTGGAGAAGTAAGAGCACACTGCCAAAGAAGTAGAGGGCAGGGAATCTTCTAACTTAATGACTAGCTCAAACTGGCTCACCTCATTATTTCAGTGCTTACTTAAGGGGCAGCAGACCTCAAATTGACCTCTCTACCCCCTCTGATGAAGAAATGATAAGGACAAAGATGCCTCAGTGAACGAATGAATGCAGCAGGAGCTGCTGGGCGAAGAATGTTCTTTTCCTTGGAATTGTCTTCCCAGGAAGAAAAGACAGGTCATTCATGCTGAGTGCAATGTCTCAAAGAAAGCTGAGCACCTTGAAGAAAAGCCCAGGAGATGAGTGGGACACAATCAGCAGCATGTTCCATTCATCACTCACTGTCTCATTGCCAACATGGAACAATTCCATATGTTATCATCACCTGTTAGATCCTTCCAACTGGATTTCTAACTCTTTGTGGCTCAGACCATAATCCTGCTCCTTTAATACATTATCTTCTACCCCTCTGCACAATGCTGGGCATGGTATGGGTGCCTAATAAATATCTGTGGTCTGATTTGTTAAGTCACTTCCACTGTGATCAGTGTCAGCTACTGAGACATTGAGATGTCAGAACCATGAGAACCTAGACAGGGGGACAAGTTATCTGGAATCTCTAATGAGAACAAAGCTGACTTTGATATTTTTCTGCAACTCCAGGCAAACTTCCCCATGGTTTGGGATCCACAGCAGACTCAAGACACTTCTTTAGAAGGCAGATTCCGTGTAGTATGAAGAATGGCCTAATGTTCCCTGGACCCTAGAGTTTTCCCATTCAGGGAGCAGGAAGGATTTGCTGAGATCATGCTTTATAAACACATGTGCTTGCATTCATCCTAAAGAGGAGGTACAGTAGAGCAGTACCAGATTGCCTGGATTTGAAGGTCAACTGTGCTACTAGCTAGCTGTGTGACAGTTCACATGTCCTCTCTGTGTCTTAGTTTGTTCATCTGTAAATTAATATACTACTACTTATCCCACAAGATTGTTAAAAGGATAAAATGCATATAAAGTACTTAAAATAGTTCCTGGCATATAGCAAGTGCTGTTTATCGATTAGATGTTATTACTACTATCCTTTTGTTATTATCACTATTAAAGTGTTCTGTGAATACAAGGTATTTTTACCACTTTTCACAATGTATGATGTTTTACTTTCTCCCACCAAATCTTTGAAACAGGTTAATTATTACTTTAGAGAAGAGGAAATTTTAGATCAGAAGAAGTAAGTGGCTTGTTATCAATCATATATTCTTTTACTACACATAGATGTCTTTGATGATAGTGACGTTTAGTGATAGTCTATTCTGCATGCCTAGAATGGGGGAAAGGCAAGTGGCTCAGTGGGACCCTGCTGTCCCAAATAAGCTGCTTTCTCAATAGAATCCTGAGTATCATCTCTCTTCATCAGTTGACATCTTAGTTCTCCTCACTCCTCAGCCACTATGCCTAGCTGCAAAATAAGCCTCTAGTTTTCTTATTCTATTAGTATCGAGGCACTTTCTCCCCATTGCAGTGTATCTTGAACACTATAAGCACTTTTCCCTAGGGGAAGAAGGTTTATCTGCTGCTGGGCTCAGATACAGCCTGATTAGTCAAACCAGAAATGAGCAGGCAGCCAGATCTTTGGGAACTGGGCAACGGGCTGCAAGCAACTGAGCAGTAAAAAGCTGGCATCCTCCTTCTTGGGGCTCTTAGCAACTAAAGAGCAGATAACTTTTGCTGATGGCATCTCCTCCCTTAGGCATGCCACAGAAAACTGCAACCCTGGCACAAGGCACTGGTAAGATGACATGGTTGATTTAGACACACACAGCACATGAAACTCCCAACCCAGGGGGGATGGCAAAGCCCATGTCCAACAAGCTCTAAGACTAGAGCCAGCCCACCTCATTTCAAATTCTACTCCTCCTCTTACTACACACTTGCTAAATTACTGTAACTCTTCTGTGCCTCACTTTGTCATCTACAAAATTTAGACAACAGAATTAATACATATATAGCTCATAGAACAATGTCTGGCACTTGGTATTTAATAAACATTATCATTATTACTAATATCATCACATATTACAAATTATTATATAACTTTAAATATATAATATATCCCACAAATAATATACAGGATATATACTATATATAGTTATATCATAGGTGTGTAGTATACATATTATATAGTGCATATAGCATATATATAGCACATTACTTTACATAAAATTATTTAAATGATTACATATTATACTTATATTCTGCAATAACACCAAGGACAGTGATTATTTCTGACAAAGCGGGTAAAGATGTAGTTATAAGGTGACAATAATCAATATTTGTGGAGGGCTCAAAGGCCCTTCACAAGCATTTTCTAATATAGTCTTTGTCAAACCCTGTGAGTGGATAATATGTGCCACATTTTGGTTGCATAAACTCATCCTCAGAGGGGGTACATAACTTGCACATCCATCCATAGTGGAACTGGGATTTACACCTGTGTCAGATTATCTCCAGAATGCAAGTGCTTAGCACTGTACTTTATTCATCCATGATGTGTGGCTTTTAATGCAAATCAAGAAGGCAGGAAAAGTACAAAATGTAGAAAATCAAAGGGGAGGGCATGGAGGCTTTGATAGTTGAGGAATAGTGCTGCAGAAGGGGCTCTGGCAGGGCAGTGAAAGAATGCTGCAAGATACTTCCATGCTGCCACCTTGACTAAATTGATGACAAGCTCATATAACACTTAGCTGCCCCTTTCTAAAGCCTCCAAGCTCATGTTATAGACAGATGGAAGTCCCTGAGGACAAGCACACTTGATGAGGTAGCAGGGGGCAGGAAGCCATCCCCTGTCTTGCCATTGATCTCTCTTATATTCTCTCACTTCCTTTCATCTCTAGGTTGGTAATATACCAATGACCATCACTTGCTCAGAGTCCCACAGGCCCTGGGAACAGACGGTGGGCAGAGGCTGCTGCATATCAAAGAAGGTTCCCACAGCAGGTGAGGCTGCTCAGACTCACTCTGGGAGAAAGAAGAGCTTAGAGTAATTGGCAAGGGCAAATCTGCCTCTTCCTCCAGCAGCCATCCTTGACTTCAGCATTCTTACCTTCACCATCCAAGAGGGGATTGCAGACAAACAGGAGATGGGGGCACAGCTGGCACAAAGTAGTCCCAACAGACCACTTCTGCTTTCACTCATTTCTGCCTGTGGATGGGTAATGCGAAGGAGGAGACTGAACAATCTGAAGCCTCTTCTCTGACCAGGAAATTCAGACCTATGAGAGATGACAACAATAAAGTCGCCCTCAGGGCCACACAAGTAAACATCGTGTGCATATTCATCTGTGAATATACCTGCTAGGTACCAGGTAGATACAGAGATGAGTAGAATCCCTGCCTTCTAAGGTAGGAGGTATTAGGAAACAAATATTATAAGTCAGTGGGATTCATGCTATTATAGGGGTCATGGGTGCTTTGGGAGAACTGAAGAGGAGTACCCAATCAGCTAACGGAGGGTGGATAGGGCTGGAACACAGTGGCCTCTGAGTTGAGTTGGGAAGTTGAAAGTGGAGGCAACCCAGGGAAGAAGTGAGATGACATCATTTCAGAAGGAAAAGATGGAAATGAGTGTTTTTGCAGATGTTTGTGGCTATAGGGAATTATGGCATACACATCCAACTATCTATATTTTCTCTAAGAGGGATAGGTGAGGGGTAGAGGATAGAAAAGTTCAAAGATGACCCCTTTAGAAGAAGAGGGAGCTGGAAAAGACCTGACAAGGGATGCAAGTCACAAGCATGGGACTCTTCCACATCAGTGTCCTCTTCCTAATGCAGGATTCAGTTTGAATTCTGACTGTTTCCACTCTTTTGCATGGTTTTAGCATAAGAAATGCTGTGTGTTGTGATGGGAACCAAAGCAGTTTCACAGAACATTTTATGTGTGTTATCTCATTTGATCAACCTGCTTTATAAATGCAAAAGCTAATGTATAGGAGGGATAAGTGACTCACTCAGTGTCACACACCTAGAGAAATGAAAACATAAAGAAGGTAAAAGATTCATTCCTCCCACTTGGGACTAATAGAGATGATGAGAGCTGAGCACATATCTTTTAACTCCAAATCCTGAATTTCACTCTGAGAGTCCAGAGACCCAGTATGGGTCTCAGGTCTCTTACTGGCCTGCAATAGGGTCTTGAATTAATCTCTAAGTCTCAATTTCCTCATTTGTAAAATGAATCAGTGAGTGTGTCTGAAATCCTTTCTTAATTCCAATTTGCACAGAGCCTCTGTCAGTGTCTTAGAAAGAAACTTAGTAGTCATTATCCTTGTCTCCTAAAATGTGCCTTGTTGAGGGCAGATATGACTAGAGATTCAAGAATGGCCACCCGGATCCCACCCATATGCCCTCTAAACCAGGACTGGGCCTTTGACTGGAAACATCAGACACAGGCTTTTAAACATTTCCATGACCCCATGAGGTTTGGGAATTTCCCTAAACAAATTTACCTCAAAATTCACTGACCTAGAAATCATGCATGGAGAGATGGCATGTAATGAGTGTAGAAGACCAAAACTAAGCGCTATGACCAACCAATTGCATGTCCTTAATCAAGGCCTCCTCACCTCACCCAGACTCAGTGTGTTCAGCTGTGAAGTAAGGTAGTCATAACACATAATCGTTAAGTCCATTCTACTTTAAATGTCTCCCATAAACCTAAAGTTGTATAAGCAACTTGATTTTCTAGTAAACATTTCCCACTTAACAACATCCTCCAGTTTCTCCACTAAATCTGCTCCTCCTGCAAAAGCCAGTTGTTCTTAGTTCCTCAGACAAAAAGTCACCCTTGGAGTCATCCTTGACTCTCCTCCTTTCTTCATCTCTGCACCCAATCCATAAGAAACCCCTATTGACCTTACCTTCAAAATATGCCCACAGGCCAACTACTTCTCAGCACCTCCACCACCACCACCACCCCACCAATCCAAACTGCCATCATCTCTCCCCTGGATTAATGTGACCACTTCCTACCTGGTCTCCTAGCCTCTGCCCTTGTCCTACCACAGTTAAAGCAGCTGGAGTGCTGCTCTTAAAACATAATTATGCCCCTGCTTTGTTCAAAGTCCAATGGCTTCCCATCACACTAGGGTAAAAGCCCAAGTTCTCATTTGGGCCTGAGCCCGACATAATCTGGCATCCTCTCTGCTCCAGGCTCTCTCTACTCTCCCCCTCTTCACTGAGCTCCAGCCACACCAATCTCCTTGCTATCTTTTGAACAAGTCAAGCATGCTTCTTATTAGGGGTTCTCATACTTACCATCTCCTCTGCTGAGAAGGGAATCACGCCTGAGCAGATGCTCTTCCCAAAGCAGTCTCATGGACCACACTATATAAAATAGCATTCACATACAAACCCCATCCCACCATCACTCCCTAGTCCCTTAAACCGTTTTCTTTTCCTTCGTGACATGAGCAGACTGTTTTTTGTAAGCAGCATGCTTAAACTGTAATGTGCACATGAATCGACTGCAGATCTTGCTAACATGCATTCTGCATCCATAGGGCTGTACTCTGCACTTTGTAACAAGTTCCCAGGCAATGCCACTGCTGTTGGCCCTTGGGCCCCACCCTGAGAACACAGAATAAATGGTACTGTATTCATTTGCTTATCGCCTATCTCCCCGACTAAAAAATAACCTCCATGAAAGCCACAACTTTGTCTTGGTTACTTTTATATTTCCTATCATTTATATCAGGGTTTGACAAAGAATAAACATAAAATACACTTCACTGGGTGAATGAAGAGATGGAAGAGGCACACAAGAACCCCAGAAGGTTGTCTAGTAAAGTTCTGGGAACTGGGGCAGAATCTAGTGGAATGGTTTCCTGAAGCAGACAGAGATGTGGTAAGTCAGAGAAGGAAACATGGTCAGATCAGGTCAGCTGAGTTTAGCCATTAAGACAAAGAAATTTGTTGAGCCAGCAATGAGAGACAATGTCCAATGGTCAGAACATACCAAAAAGCTAGAGCAATGGTAACAGAGAAGTGAGCAGGTTCAAGAGAATTGTCATGACTATAATGCCAATGTCTGTTGGTGGTAAAGAGATTATATGGTCCATCAGTAGGCTACTGTGGTTTAAAGTCACAGAGTTACAAAGGATAGACTCTTTCATTTCAACCCATTTGATTTTAGACTACATGAGACATGTTCCCTAAAGTTTACTATCCACTACATTTGATTTCATTTGTTCTTAATTTCTTTCTAAAAGATTTCTCAAATATTCCAATGCAATATGTAATTTCATGGCATATTATATTCAGTATACTTCCATGCTGACATAGTTTTGATGATTGATGATGATAATGATTCCCATCTCACATTTCAAAGGGACTGGAAGCAGTTTATAAAATAATATAAAATAACAAAATAATAAATAAAATTCTTCTGAGGCTTGACACAAGCCAAGTTCTAAAGACTTCACAGACACTCACTCAATCCTCCTTGCAATCTTATGAGATAGGTACTTTTATCATCCTCACTTTGTAGCGGAGAAAATGGGATCCCAAACAGGTTGAGTGACTTGCCCAAGATCACTTGGATAGCAAAATGCTATACCTACAATAAAACAAAAAATAAAATTTTAAGAACCAAGTCATAAAAGAGAGAGACAAGTGAGAAGAAACTCATTTTGTCAGAAACCATGGGAAGAAAACACTGCGTAACACAAAACTTAACTAAAAGCTTCCTGGTGACCCAGGGGAAAAGGAAAGTGTGGCAGATTTTAATCAAAGGTGACCTCAGGCAATTGTACGAGAGGCTTATGGGACTGAGCCAGAAATACCGAAGAGGGGTAGTCAGGATGAGCAATGTCACTCTAGAAGACAAGGTCAGAGAGAAGTGTAGAGTCGGAGGGAAAGATGATTGAGGTGACAAAAAAAAGGTGCAACAGGGGTGGAGTGAAATTGAGAATAGAAGAACAAGGTAAGACATTTCAAACAGAAAAAAGGCAAGAGTCAGTATAAGCCACCAATGCAGAGTGGGGTCAGCACTCAAGCAAGTCACAGAAATGCAGGACTCTGATTACAAAGTCCTTTAGCACCTTGCTATCCAAAGTGTAGTCCTTGGACCAACAGCATCTGTATCACTTGGGAACTTGCTAGAAATATGGACTTTCAGCCCCACTCAGTTCTACTGAATCGAAGTCTGTATCTTTAACAAGACACTCAGGTGATTTGAATGTACATGTAAGTTGAGAAGCAGTGCTTTAGCACAGACTTCGGTGAATTTCCACACAGAAATAGACTCTTGACACACCCAGGTGCTGTGATAGGTGCCAACATGCTCAGGATCTCATTTGAGCTTTACAGTAATCATACAGTACAGATATCTTTGGCACCTACTTTACAGATGAGGAAACTAAAGCTCACTATCATGGTCGCACACTTAGAGAGAGACAGGGCTGGAATTTGTTCCAAATCCAATTAGCTTCAAATTCAGTTTGCTTCTATTGGCAATTCCATAAGGATTCATCCTAAGAGGAGTGGCCTGGACATGGAATAGAGGACAAGCAGCAGCTGGCATCCATCCTGAAGGTCAGGAGGAGAGTGTGCATATCAGAGAGCAAAATGGCAAACAATGGAAGACTCCTCCAGGAATAGGTTCCAATGGAAACGGGGAAGACATATGTAAGCAGGTATAATAAATGTGTTGCAGGAAGATACTTCCAGATCCTTTCTGAGAGCATGGCAAAGCCGGCCCTGAAACCATTTCAGAAAACAAGTCCTTCTGCATTAAAACTGAAGATATGTAGAGATGGTTCCGGGCACACCAAGCAACCCCATCTGAGATCCCCACCCCACCCCCACTTCAGCTAACTGTGTGATTATGTTAGTTATCCTTCTGTTTGTTCCATCCATTTAAGTAAAATGTCAGTGTGGGAGCAAACAGAGTGAACATGTCTTTCATTTGCCAATTAGTCATGTACCACTTGTAACTGCTCTTGTGTGTGATTTATGTGTATGCATGTCTTATGTTATTTAACTTTTCCTTTATTTGTGGTTGATGTCCCCACTCAATTTTTATTAAGTTCCACGTGGGCCAGGACTGTCTTGTATTTAATCAAATTCCCCAGAGCACAGAGCGGATGCACTATGCATGTCTAACAAGATTTGTTGCCAGATTGCCTCTTCTAGAGACTGAAATAAAACCCCTCCATACCCCTCCAGGGAGAGCAATCAGGGTGGAGTTAATAAGTACTTGGGCTGGGCTAATGGTCCCTTCCTTGCCCCGTTGAGTCCTCCCCTTTGGGGCCCAGGGAATCCCTGCCATGCTTCTCCTCTTTCATCTTCATGGGAAACTGCAACTTCACCACACGTGGGTGTGTGGTGTGAAGACACTAGGTGGTGTTCTAGTCAGGGTAGCTGTTTTGCTGTGTTGTTTTCCTGTCCCTTCCTGGGAAGATCAGATCTGGATAGGCTTGTGGTTCTCTCCCACCGACCCTCAAAGGCAACCAGCAAGCCAAGTTCCTATTTCTCAAGCGCCCCCTCAGAATCATGCCCCACTTCAGGATATGAAATGAGATCCGGGTCACTGGAAAGCAGCAGCCAAAAACACAGCTTCCCAGAACTCAGGGTGAGATCAATGCCGCTGAGTTTCCCTTTCTTCTCCCAAGATCTCCAGGCAAAACTGATTCGCATGCTCTTACAACTGGGTACCTCCCAACAGGAGATAAGAGAGAAGCAGCCTGAGGTTCCTGGAGATGCTGCCACCTTCCTCAGATGGAGAGAGTGGAGGGAGATGAGCGCTTAACAGAGAACTGTGAGGGTCTCTGGGAAGCCTAGGGAAAAGGAAGCAAACTGCCCAGAAGAGTAAACACCAAAAGATGTCATGAATATGGCCAAAATGGGATTTTTCCTGCCTGGCTCTAAAAGAGGATTCCAGTTAC
Source organism: Geosciurus inauris (assembly GCA_004024805.1). NCBI lineage: Eukaryota > Metazoa > Chordata > Mammalia > Rodentia > Sciuridae > Geosciurus > Geosciurus inauris. The sequence goes on from PVHX01000234.1 coordinate 179,713, forward strand.
AAGCTACCCTAAGAAATGAACTAACTCCTCTGGAACCACTGAAGCCATAGATGGGGGCAACTGTGCCTGCTTTGCCCAGGGCAGACCACAGAATTAGCCCCTCTGGGTAAAATCCTGGAACTGGCTGGCTAGTTACCAGTGAGCTCCCTCAGCCAAAGAGAAGGGAAACCTAATTTTAATCACTCCTCCTTCCTCCAGAGCTTCTCCTTTTCCTCATTCCTCTTCAGGCCCCTTATTGTAACCTGGCAGCTGATACCATTCCCTTTGTTTTTGTTTGCAGTGCTGGGCATGGAACAGGGCCTCACACTAGGCCAGTGCTCTTCCACGGGACAACATCCCCAACCCACCATAAATCAGAGGGACTGAGTAGAAAACAGAGCACTGTATATAGGACTTGCAAGAATAGAGGGTAAAAGAACCAGAAAGCTCTCTTTTTATTTATAAGCATCAGGCCCCCTTGACCTAGGTCTCAGGGATCAGGCTAGGGAGTGAGAAAGAAAAAGGTCAAGATTCCTAATATATCTCCTGGTGTGAAAAATGGTGGGAGGAGGAGTCTGGCATGGCTGTGGCCCCAATGTGACCTAAGGATACCTTTCCTAATGGCCATCCCAACAGCTTCCCAAGACACATCTGCATTACAAAAATCAGAGAATCAGGTCTGCAGAACAGAAAGTCCACCTGGTCACAGAGCTGGAAGGGAAGGATGTGGCAACCCTGGGGGCCAAGGGTGGGGACATATAAAGGAGCTAGACACTCAGTGTTTAAAAATACAGTGGCACCTTCTTTGTTGCTAAATTTCAGGATATTTTTCATTCCGGGCAATGTAGGGTGTTTTTAGCTGTTAAGGAGAAGGGCTTGGAGTATATGGGGAAGAGAAAGTAGGGCTATTGCTAATGGTATAGCCTGGGTGGGGGAAGGGGTTGCATAGATCGGGTCTACAGGGCTTCATTCATCAGTTCCTTTCCTGGTTATCTGTATGTAATGAATTGAGTCAGTCTCAGTCAGTCCTGCCACCACCGCCTCCTTTCCTACATTGTTAAATTCAATTCTAGGTAGCTGTGCCTCTTGTTTAGGGTCCCCAAACACACACACCCTAGACCTCAGATGACTCTGGCTTCCTGAAGTCAGGCCAAAAGAACAGATGTGAAAAGCCGTTAGTCACATGACAAAATGGAATAAGCTGACAATCCAGAACACACCTTAGTTCAGTTCCACATTCATGCCTCATCCCAGAACAGACTGAGCCCCCAGAAGGTTCAGAAAGTATCTTCTCAGGGGAGAGTAGTGGGGCCATTCAGAGTGCAGGCTCTGGGGCTGAGCCCCTGGATTTGCGTTCTGGCTCCACCACTTACTGTGACCTTGAGAAAGCAAGTTGACTTCTCTGCACCTCATTTTCCCCCATGTGGTGAAGGATAACAATGGTCCCAAATGAGACACTAGGTATGTCAAGCACAGTGCCTGAGCAGATCAGAGGCTTAATCAATAAAAGTCATTCTTATTTCTATTTCCACTACTATCATTCTATCATTGAGATCAGGAGCCAAACGGCCTGCAGTAAACTGTTGTAGTAGATTTTTTAGGAAGCCCTTGGCGTTCCCAGAGGCCCTCATCTTCACTAAGATTTATGGGCACACCAAGTTGCTGGGTTTGGTTTACCCTTGAAGGGACTTGGGCCCCAGGGCAGCCTAACAATGGCCTAATACTTTGAAGAGAGTCTGATGATTCCAGTGCTTCTGTCTTACTTTCCTGGATCCAAATCAGCTTTTTTATCCACTGAGATTCACTACAAGGATTTGCTCTAGTCAGAGTTTTATCAAGTCTGATTGAAAGATTAAAAATGATGTTGACCAGCAATTCTGACTGCGCTTCCGCCAGTCACTGCTCCACATGGCTGCTTTCGCTTCTCTTCCTCTTCCTGTCCTCTCTGCTGATCTGGACTGGGCCTCATATTCTTGTCACAAGGTCATTGCCCAGGTGAATTCAGCTCAGCGTGAAACAAAACAGCTCATCTGAAGGCACCATGCGGTCTGTAAAGGGAGGGGACAGCCCTCCTCAACCTCCTATCTTCTTACCACTGGGCTCTTTCAGTTCCATCTTGCAAAAACCAAGCAGAAAGGATTTTAATCTGAACTTTTGGAGCCCTCAGATGTGGAGCAGGAGCTGCCCCTAATTCCTCGGGTGCTATGGTCAGCAACCATTCCCTCTGAGCCCCATCCCAGGCTGACCCCTCAGCTTTAAAGTAACTGGGCACAATTTGTTTTCCAAAGGCTCTCACATTTGTTATTTCTTGAACTTCAGTTTGAAATTCATTTGGGTGTTCCCCACAGGGGAGCCACACTTGCTTGGCATTTAACCTTTAGCTCACCCATACTCACTTTCCTCCCTGCTCCCAAGAATCTAGAATCCCTGCTGGACCAGCTGAAGTTTTATGCCTCCGTAGTGTTTCTGTGTTGTTGGCCCATGGGGTATATTTTATAAACACGCAGTCAGTTTACACTGCCTGGGAACTTAGGGGCTTTCCTCTGTGCGGGAAACAGCTGCAAGGAACTTGACCAACCTTTGCTTTGTGCAGAGCAATACATCACCTCTGATCATTGCATGGGGCAGCTGCACTGCTGGGCTCCTGTGGTTACACCCAAGGATCCTCCCAAAAATCTGGGCTAAGAAGGGTAGCTTGCTATGCTCTCCTCCCTTGTTTCCAGTTTAATTGCTCATAAATGACTTTGCATACTACAATACCCTGTGCCTACTCATCTTCATACCACCTATCACAGCATCTTCAACCAACAGACTACTGTGGGCCTCTTAGATCACAGAATCATGGGATGGTAAAACTGAAAAGGGACTTCAAGGGTCATTCACCCAACACACTGGACAAACACTGACTATGTGCAAAACACTGCTAGATTCCATATGTGAAAGAAGGTGAGCAGGACCCAGCCCCTGTCCTCAAAGAATTGACAGACTCCAGGCTCTGTTATCATCTCCACAAAGCCTTCAGGGACCTGCTCAGTGACTCAGGCTGTCCTCCATTACATTCCCTTCTCTCTCTGCTGACCTCTATAATGACACCTGTCATGATACAGTGAAGTGACCTTCATGTCTTTCCTGCCTATAGAACATAACCTTCCAGAGGGCAGGGCATGCCATGCTGGGTGATGTTGAGATTGTACAGGTTCTATCATCAGATTTTCTGAAGGAGAAGTAAGAGTAGAAATGCTACATTTGTTGGCCAACTTGGCTAATCACTAAAATAAGATGAGGTTGTTGGCTGCCTGAAGGAGAATGAACCAGACACCACCAATGCTGAAAACCTAAGAAGTTGGTCAAAATGGGAGCCGCTAGTCTCCCGCTCTCTAGGACCCTCTGTAAATCCTTTGTTATGTCTGAAGGAGGTTGTATTAGTTTACAAGCGCTGCCAAAACAAAGTACCATAGACTGAGGGGCAACAAAAATTGACTTTTTCACAGCTGTGGAGGCTAGAAGTCCAAGATCAAGGTGTTAGCAGGGGTGAGTTCTTCTGAGGGCCTCTTTCCTTGGCTTACAGGTGGCCACCTCTACTCTTTGTCTTTCCATGGTTTTCCCACACTTACCTATGTTCTAATCCCTTCTTGTAAGGACAACAGTCATAATGGATTGTGACTCACCCATGTTACCTCATTTTACCTTAATTACCTCTTTAAAGACCTATTGCCAAATATAGTCACATCTGAGGTCTTGGGATAGAACTCAATGTATGAATTTGGGGAGGAAAGGACACAATTTATCCCATTACAGAAATCAATGCTGGTGCTCATAGAATGCCACAGCATTCCCACTAAGGCCACAGCTAATCAGTCCTAGAGCCAAGAAATAGGCCTAGGCCTTCTTGGCTGATTTATAACCAAGGGGATTCAAAGCTTCATTCACACTGGTGACCTAACTCTGCTTTGCCACCACCACCTACCCTATGTCCCTTCCCCTCCCGACACAGTTGTTACTCTCTGAGGGTGTTATATTTGAGCCAAGGGCAAGAGAAGGTGTCTATGTGGAGGAAATAAAGAAACATGTCTCTCTTGGGACCAGGATGTGCAATGGCATCAATGGAGGCAGTTTCCAAGGAAAAGTACTGGCTTGCTTCCCAAGCTCACAAGGAGAATATAGGGAAAAGGTCCAAATGCTTTGGCTACATGGAGAAGTGCCAAGCCACCAACAAGCACCAGCAGTGGATTTCTGACTGCCAGCCAGCACCACGGTGCTGCTAGACAGGAACCAACATGGAACTGAAAGAAAGGCCTGCCAGCAGGATGGCCTCCCATTCACATGGCTCTTGCTGTTGGCTTGTGTAGGGCCACAAGTCCTTGGCAGCCTCAGTTCTCAGGGCTGTTCCTCACCATTGGTTGCCAGTTGGCATCTTGCTGGAAAAGAGTACAGGATATGAGATTCCAGAAGAACCGACTCAGTGTAACCAGACTTGGCCTATCTGCCACACAATGCCAAGGCAGTAGGGAAGATGTTGCTGACTCAGTGCAGGGGAGCCCAAGGACAGGCAGGTGGGGAGTGGCTTGGGATGGAGCATGCCCACAAAAGACAACTGAAATAGCTAGAGATGCTCAGCGCCCAGCCACCAAGATAGAGCCCGTTTCTCCAAGGAAAGGGAAGTTCACAGGCAGTATTCTCTGCTTCACATGAGCAGGTCTCAAGGTGCAAAGTCCTGGAGGACTTGCAAAAACGGTTATTGACTTCCCCAGGAGATACCAAAGCTTGCTCCAAAACCATCCAAAGCAGTTCAGAGGACACGCTTCTCAATCTCATCCTGAAATTGCATCTATGGAAGGTAGACCAAGTTGAGAAACTTGGCTCTGGAGCTATAACTCAGAAGAGCATAATCAATAACTTTCCCTAAACCAGGGGAACACCTTAGCTTTGCCTGGAGAAAGCCACATTTTTCACACAAAGACAAGATTAGGAGAAAGCAGGCAGAGGGCATGGTAGGGAGTGGATTCTGTCTCTGGGGAAGAGATGAGACTGTGGTCATCTTGCAAGAGGTAAGCCTCAAAAGCCATAGGAGTTGCTGTGTAGAACTACGTAGCCCACCAGCAGTCCTCGCCTTCAGTGGGTAAAAACAAAAGGCAGTATCCATACAATTTGAGGAATCTGTCCAGGAGAAGGCCAGTGGGTGTATCTAGCACTGATCACCTGATAATCCCATTCATCCATTGTACACATTTTTTTGGTTGAGCACCTAAATTATACCAGAGTGAAAAACAAAGGATAAACTTACAGGCCCTTCTCTCACGAAGCTTACATTGTAGCAGTGATAAAAGAATCAATTATGTGACTCAAAGTGTTGTGTTTATAATTGTGACAAGTGCTATCTGCTTAGTTGAGAATGTTAGATGGAATACAATCTAAGCTTCCTTGGGGAATTGACACACAGACTGGGGCCTGAAGGATAAGTAGCAATCATCTAGATAAAAGGATGGGATAGGGAGGGGAGAGAGCATGCCAGGAAAAAGGAAAAACACATGCAAAGGCCTTGAGGCTGAAAAACACCTGACAGAATCCTGGGACAAGGTCTAAGTAGCTGAAGGAAAGTGGAATGAGATGGGTCTGAAGAGCATTCTTTCAAGGAGGGTGCATTATGCAAGGCCTTGTAAAGTTCTGAAGTGTTTTAATTTTTATTAAGAGCAGTGGGAGCCATGGAAAGGCTAGGGGAGGGAAGAGATGGCACAGTTAGATATGCTGACCTGAGCGCTCACCCACCTCTCTTACCTAATGTTGCCTAGATGCAGAGGGGGTGACTGGGCCTTGTGTTTGAGTCCATAGGGATTTGCAAACCCTAAACAGACAATTTGACAGGGTTATTTTGCTTCTAGCAAGCAGAGATAGCCAATTGAATTGCAAAGTTAAAGTCTAGGGCAGGACATCCCTATGGGTTTCCATCTGATCCACATATTAAATGGTGTCTACACCAAAGAGGGTAAAAAACATCCAGCTTGCAAGAAAATGAAAGTAAGTTGGGCTTCTGAGCGATACTACAAATGAAGGCCTACAAAAGGTGGGAGGTAGGGCAGATCAATGGTGCCACATTGAGACTGAGCTCAGGACTCAAAAGAGCACAGAAGTTGCTGAGGAGGGGAATCGGTCTCTCTCCATCTCTGACAGTCAGTAATCTGCTGCAAATCCCATCACGAACAGAACAGTCACTTCTCTTTTCTTCTGGAGGGACTCTCTTCTCCTGAACAGCTCCAAGCCAGTTTCTTCTTTCACCAGAGGATACAAGGATGCAGCAAATCCCTCCTCTATCCCTGAGCCAACCATCCTCCTGGCATCCCAATCTCAATCTCACTGCACAAGGCACAAAAATTAATCTCAGAAATCACCAATAAGGGCAGAGAGGTTCTGAAATAGACCACGCTGACCCACTTTTGTAGACTTCTTCCCCACAACTCATGAGAAATGGCCCCTAGACTCTGCCTCTAAGACCACCCAGGCCCCCTCATCCTCTGAAGCCTGGACTCCTCCCACCAAATCAAATCAAACAGGTGCAAGGACAAGAAACCTAACATCCTATCCTTGGGCTTCCCATGCCTCATCTAGTGTGACACAGAAATGGGGGAGAAATGGCTCTGTAGCCTCCTGAGTAAGGTCACAGCCAGGTCCCACATGGGCCTAAGAGTTCCCTTTTAAAGTCCCGTCCTATCCTTCCACTGCTGCAAGTTCCCACAGGCAGCCTTGGGTAGGCAGAGGGAGAGCAGTTCTGGATCCCAGTCCCAGTAAGCAGGTGCCAGGACAGCTTCATCTTGGTGAGGTGGCACCCCTCTCTTCCCCTTCCTGCCTAACCAAGCCTCCCTAAGTCAGGATGTTGGTGTATTTTCTTTGCATATTTACCCTGAGCACCCCTCACAACCCCTGGGCACCAGGCATATTAGATGTCCATTTCTTTTTCATCCAGGACCCCTGAAGCCAGTGACTCCTGACCTGTCCTCTTCAGTAAACACCCAGAGTTCTCCTGCAGAAAAGAACTCCCTGGTCACTCCTCAAGACCCTCCTAGGACCCCTCCACAGACCGTAAAGACCCAGATTCAGCTGCAATGGGCTGCCACAGTGATGGAGCTCCCCCTACTGACAGCTTGTGTGATGGAGGGCCCAGGGAGACTGGTGGGATGAGACTCTGCCCTTTCACTGTTCTATGAAATTAGGTTCCGGAAACACCTTCCAAGTCTCCCTGAACCACCACTCCCAAATAAGGGCAGCTTTATCCAGAAGATCTTAGGAATCAGAGCTCTTTATCAGTGCCAGGACTCTCTAGACAACACAGAACTTGAAGTAACGCCCAGGAGAGGCCCTTAACCCAGTGCTGGGCCAGACTGATGGGATGCATTCCAGGGTCCCCACAGCCCTGAGCTCATATCATGATTCCAAGTGATTCAATCAAGTGCCCTCACTGACTGCCTCCCAGAGAGCTGAACTACCCCTTCCCAAGGAGTCCCAAGACATTCTACCCACCCCAAACTACAGGCAATGGAACATAAGCTGACAGCTTCTGAGGGAACTGTTGATAACAGTGACCATAAGAAATATCACATACTTGGTTCTCAAAGTACCATGACCTTCATCTAATCCTCAGAAACAATACCATCACCCACATGAAGCAGATGTCACCATCAGATGAGGAAACTGAGGCATAAAGCGATGACAGGCCAGAATGAAAACTCAGCTCCTTCTACCTAATGCCACTTTCATGAGGAGCTATGAGCTGAGAACAGTAAGGAGGAAGGACTCTAGAACCAGGAAGGCTTGGAGGCCTGAAGTCCCATCCAGGGCCTGCCAGAAAAGGAAGCCCAGAGATCCAGGCCTCCCCCTCTCCAGGTGCTGAGTCACCATAGAGACACAGAACCCCAACACCAGGGGGCCAAGCGCTTCATGGAGAAGGATAGGTAAAGGAAGTTACCATACGCTCAGAGGCTTAATTGGCCTTTCCTGTCCTGACCATCGCCACGAAGCACAGCCTTTGGAAGGGCCCAGGAGAATACTGGGGAATGCTGAAGGCTCTCATAGGTGACTCTCCCATCCACATCCCAAGTTTATAGCATCCAGAGCCAAAGACTAATAAGTACTACCCATGTAGACTATATAATAGCCCCCACTATCTGAGGTTTTTCTTTATGTAGTTTGTTACAAATGGTCAACTGTAGTCCAAAGATGTTAAATGGAAAATTCCAGAAATAAACAATCCATAAGTTTTAAGCCGAGCGTCATTCCAAGTAACATGATGAGATTTCACACCATCCTGCTGCATCCTGCCCGGGATGTGAATCATCTGTCCATGCTGTATACACCTGCCTGTTAGTCACTTAGTAGCTGACTCAGTTGTCAGATCTGCCTCTGTGGTATTACAGCTCTTAGAGTCCAGGAACCCTTGCATAGTAGCCAAGTGCTTTGTCACAAGGCCTGCATCGTTCACCTCACTTCATCTCATCCTATAGGCACCGTACCATCTCATCTCACATCATCACAAGATGAAGGGGAGTACAGCACAATAGTATATTTTGAAAGAGACCAGATTCATGTAACTTATTACAGTATATGGTGAAAATTATTCTATTTCATCTTAATCACTTACTATACCCAGTTTATAAATTAAACTTTATCATAGGTGTGAATGTATAGGGAAAACAGTGCATATAGAGTTTGGCACTCTCTTCAATTTCAGACATACACTGGGGATCCTGGAATGCATCTCCACGGATAAGGAAGGAATATGATGTATTCAATTTGGGAACTAGCTGGATGTGGAGGACAGGACAATGAAAGGAAAGGGCTGCAGCCTGGGTGGCTTCTAGAATGTTAGTGCTATTCTCCCAACACCAGAAAGTTGAGAGGAACCCACTGAGAAAGGAGCTGAGGAGCTAATGTGGTCTTGCCCACCAGGAGCTAATGCTCAGGGTCTTGCCCACCAGGAGGCAGAGTGCGGCCCCTCCAGGGAGAGATGAGGGTAGAAAGGAGAACATAAAGAGACAGTGGGAAGGGAAGGCAAATAAAAACATGGAAGGGTGAGCAGGCTTGTAAATAACTACACCTCCTCAAACCCAGCACCTACTGCTCTCACTGCTTGTCTCCCAAGCTCTTTGGAAATACATGTTCTCTTCCAAAAGCCATAGCTTCTCCCTGGGAAAGCACACAATAGAGAAAATGTATTGTAGAAATGTATGTGGCAAATATGGTGGGGATACAGAATGAGATTTGGATCCTAGCAGTGGTGGGTGGAAGACAAGAGTTTCCATCAGCAATGTCTCTTGTAGCTCTAATACTTTACCTGGGTTTTTCCTTGCAACTGATTTCTCCTCCACTCTCCAGAGATCCCAACTCCTGGCCCAGAGCCCATGACTCCTCTGTTTTTTCCATTACTCTCAGAGCCCAGACTGGCCTGAATTCCAAATGACGACCACACTGAATCAGAAGTCACCCACTGGCCAGCACTCAGGGCCTCTTTTCTCCCTCCCCCTGTATCACACTATAGTAGAAGCATGCAGGCCGAGGCAGGTCTGGCACAGCCAGCTCCCAGGCTGGGGTGGGAAAGTTGACATTTCCCCAGAGTTTACTCAAAGTGCATGTGTTCTAACAGACCATATCCTCTGGACCTCACAGGGGCCTGGGTGGTGCTATCAGAACATTTCTCAGGCTTGCAAACCCCTTTGATTTGTGATCATGACAGTGAAGCCTTAAAAACAGAACAAAAATCAACTCCCCACAAAGAAGTTGATTTTCTTGGAAATCTAAAATGGCCTCAGTGGTAGCATTTCTCCATAAATCGGTGTTTTTAAATGTCCTTCCTGTCTGTATGGCCAGAATCTCTCTCTTCTCTGATAATGCCTTGAAACACCCCAGCAAAAGGGACCACTACATTGAAATTATCATCAAATGATGAGTGCTTTATTCATCTCCTGCTGTGGAGACTGTGGAAAAGGCAAGAACGGTTCATGAAAAAAGATGCTCTTCTTTCTGGAGAAAGCCAGCCACATTATAGACCTCTCTGAGTTCTGAAATTGAGTAAGACTCTTCAAGAGAGGATGTGAGAGATGGCCCATAGTGGGCAGGAATGGTTATTGCCTGTAACCCAAATATGGAACCTCTGCTAACAACTCCCAGAGGGCTGCTGCAACCTCATCTAGGCAATATGTGGCTGATTCCATATAAAACAACAGAAGAATAAAAAGGGACTTTTTTCTAATAAATATTATTTTGCAGCTAATCCACCCTTTGTAACTGTCAGGCTTCATGGGCCTGGCAGCAAGCCCATCAGATAATAATGCAGCTGTGACCTGAGAAACGTGAGAAGAGGAGCAGATTAATAAAGATGAAAAACATGTTTGGCAACTGTGTCTGAGGGGAAGTCCAAGGGGAGCCCTCACAGGGATGCCCTGGCTTTTCAGAGACCCCAAAACCAGTGCTACTCAGGAGCTGTGGCTACCCCCAGGGATGAAGTCAGTTAGATGTGTGGGCCCTGAAAGCAGGCAGCTGCTTTCTCTATTATTTTGCACAGGCATTTATACCTTGAAACTTTGTGAGTCAGCTTAATGGAAAATGGCAAGAGAATGAGAGAAGTGTCATATCACAAGGCACATGCTTTTGGTGTCCCCCACCCCCAGCATCAGGCCAAGGACCACACAGCTCTGCAGGGAGGCAGCTCAAGGCAGTAGCATCCTCTCTTCCTGCTCTCTAACAAGGGCCCAGCATGCAGCCATGACAAATCAAGATGAAGCTTCAAGGAGAGGGATTTGACTAACAGGATTTTCCTAACCAAGAGTTGACAAGTGGTCCAACAAGTACATGGACACATACAGAGATATTAGGAAAGAAAACTTCTGAGTAAGGACTACCCTCAAAATATCTGGGTTTTGATAAAGAATAGTATAGAAATACTGGTCTTATAGGCTGTGACATGACAGGACTGTTAAACAGATGGAAGAAATGAAGGAACTGACTTTCTTATTTAAACTCCTACATCTTTCTCTGATTGCCTCAATCATCATCTATGATGACAAAGAAAGCTCTCTCCCAACCAGTTCCCCAGGAGGTCTCCAAACCTGCCATAATGTTCCTGCTGCTTTTTTCTTGGATCCCTGCCCTATGGGTCTCAGCAGGCCCAGCTGACCTACACAGTTTTGCAATATCTCTAGCCAGAGGCCACCTTCCCTCCCCAAAGGGAACTGAGCAGTGTGGACCTGGGCTCCATCGTCACACCAGGAAGAGCAGTCTGGCAGGGGGCTGTGGTAAAGCCCATGACAGATGAATGAAAGGTATGATTATTTGCTAAAAATTAAGCAAGATGGTAATCACCATTACCATTTATAGACCATTGGCTACATTCCAAACCTTGTTCTAAGCTCTTCCCATTCATGAGTTTGTCCCATCCTCACAACACCTTACTTTTTTAAATGGAAGTAAAATTTACATAGCATAAAATGCATCACTTTAACCATTTTAAACAGTACAATGAAGTAACTTCCAGTGCATTCACAATGCAGAAGGTTGTTCTGTGTACAACCTTCACAACTAACTCCAAACTATTTCTATCACTCCCAGAAAGAAACCTCATACTCACTAAGTAATTACCCACAAAAATCTACTTTGGAGGGAGGTACCTTCTACTGACAAGGCTTAACATCATGCTCATGGGGAGGGAGAAAAGTTGAGAGTCCAGCCAGTTCTGTACAGCAGGTCCTGAAAGGTGAACCTGGAACTGAGAAGCAATAAATGGATAACTGGCACAAGACTCAAATTTTACACATGAGGAAATGGAACATTGGTGGTTCAGTACCTTGCTCAAGGTACGCAACTAGGGATAAAATCAGACTCTGATTCCAAAAGGAGGCAGACACTTATGTCTGGAGGGTAAAGGTTGAGGGGGAAATGCTGTGTATCTTCTCAACTATAAATAGTACAAATAAGGTGTCCCTGGACTTCTTGACAAACTGAAGATTGTACAGAATGAAACATTTCTGGAGCTTCATATCAGGTAGTTTTAGGAAATTCAGTGAAGAGCTATTAAAAAAATAGTAAATAATCAACCTGTAAATCTTCATATCTATAAGAGATACAGGCCAACACAGTTAGGCCAAGATTGTATAGGCTAAGAAGTTTGGTAGCAATCCCACAAGCATTTGCTGAGCAAAACACCATGCTCAGCTTGAGAGAGAGCATGAGGAAGAAACCGCCTCAATTTCTGTTCTCCGTCAGCTGCTCTCACCTAATTTCTCAGATCTTCCAAGACAATGTTCTACTATTATATTGTAAGTTCTCTGTAAGTAGTGATGTACACCCCACTGTTCTCAAATAGTTCTTACTCTCTCATAGCTCTTACTCATTCCTGGTTGTTGATGTTATTGCTGCCGCTTTGATCTAGAAGGTATCCCCTCTCCCTCTTAATTTATCTAAATCCTATGCCTCCTGATGAGTACAGGCTTCAATGACTCATCTTCTGTCCAAACACAGAAATCACATCTTCATCATCGTAATAATAGTACACGCTTAAGGAGTCCTTGCTGTGTGTCATGCACTGCCGAATAATTTACTGAGCACAATCTCATCTAATTCTCACTAAAATATCCAGATGAAGAAACAAGCCCAAAGAGGTTGAATAACTTAGCCACATATCCACTGAGTGGCAGAACCAAGATTAGAATCCTGGTTTTTTATGATTCCAGAACCTTATTCACCACCATATTAAAGGGCGTCTCCACTGAGCACAGACATCTCCTATAGCCTTTCATCACATGAACCTAATACTGCTTTCTAACAGTTTATTTCACACATCCTTGCCTTTTCTTCCTGCCAGGTTACAAGCATTTTGAAGACAGGCACTATGTATGTAAAAGCAGTCCAGCCTAGTCACTCATATGTATAGATTAGTTTCCTTCTTCTCTTTGGTGCTCCCCCATTTATGTCGGTGATGAAGGGTTCCATATCCAGAAGAGGAAATTAACAGGCTTATCTGAAGGGGGAACTAATCCTTGTACCTTGTATCTTGACCCAGGCTGTAAAGGAATATTGTACCGAGAGAGAACTGAAGCATGGGGAATGGCAGAGAAGGAGCATTGTTTTGTGTCTAGCCTAAAACCTCAGGATCACCATCAATGTCAACCAACAAATAGTAACAATAATTCTCACTTTCAGAGCCTCTGATGTGTGTCAAGCACTGCTCTAAGAGCTGAATTTGCAGTATCTCATGAATTTGCAGTATCAAGCCTATGAGATAGGTAACCCTATTATCACTGCTTTATTGAAGAGGAAATCAAAACTCAGGGAAATAAATTTACTAAAGACTTGTTTCTGGTAAATGGAAAAATTGGAATCTGAACCCAGAACTTTCTGGTTACAAAATCAGAGAGGACCCCCAAAATCTGTTTAGGGAGCAGCACCTCCCATCAACATCCAATCAGATTTACAAATGATCAAACATTCATTATTTTGTGAGCAGAAATTGATGGAATCATATACAATATGGCCCCTGTTGCCAAGAGACTTGCCATCTAGACAAGAGGACAGATGGAGAGAAGAATCAAGATGCAGGACAACCACCAGGACTGGAAAACAGTGAAAGAGTTGCCTGTGAGGGGACTGACAGGTGGAGAGGAAAAGAATAGGGTGTTTGGGGAAGGGGTCCAATTGGATGACTTCTAAGTTTTCTTCTAACACTCAGTCAAATGTGTTAAGAACAGAACTCTAAGCTGGGCACGGTGGCGCATGCCTGTAATCCCAGCACTTCAGGAGGCTGAGACAGGAGAATCACGAGTTCAAAGCCAGCCTCAGCAATGGTGAGGCTCTAAGCAACTCAGTGAGACCCTGTGTCTACATAAAACACAAATAGGGCTGGGGATGTGGCTCAGTGGTCGAGTGCCCCTGAGTTCAATCCCTGGTACTCCTCCCCACCAAAAGAGAACTCTAGCAAAATACGGAGCTGGGGATGTATACGTCATAGCAATCAGAATAACAGCAGAAGATGCCGCCCAAAGCGTGACTGGAGTTCCCAGTGGAGGACACCAAAAGGTATCAGAGCCGAGACCAGAGAACTGAGTATCAAGAACTATTTAGAGAAATGGAGCAAATTACATTACATACATATATGAATATGTTACAATGAACCTCACTATTATGTATAATTATAATGCACTAGTAAAAAGGTAAAGTAAGGCTGGGCACAGTGGCGCATGCCTGTAATCCCAGCACTTTGGGAAGCTGAGACAGGAGAATCATGAATTCAAAGCCAGCCTCAGAAATGGTGAGGTGCTAAGCAATTCAGTGAAACCCTGTCTTTACATAAAAAAAAAAAAAATAGGGCTCAGTGGGGCCTGTGTTTACATAAAAAAAAAAAAATAGGGGAAGTGGCTCAGTGGTCTAGTACCCCTGAATTCAATTCCTGGTATAAACAAAAAAGTAATATGGAAAAAAGAAGAACCACTCATATCAGCCAAGGAGACTGTCAGAGAGATAGGAAGCAGGTTAAGTTTCACGCCAAGTTAGTCAGGGATGGCGATGAGAGAGATTTGCTCAGTGCAAATTAGTATACACTTATGAGTACCAATTCCTCGTTTCTCTGATATTCCATTCTTTCAACAAGTACTGACGAAGCATTAAACGTGAGCCAGCACTGTTCTTGGAGTATGAGAGAAGGGTGAACACACAAGTCAAGCCCTGCTCTTGGGGCTGCTACTGGGAGAATGCTTATGAGCAAGGCACTCCATCATGGGACTGTATGAAGCAGTCAGACCATGGACTCCATTGCTAAACCACCTAAAGCTGGGCTGTGGACACTAAACAGACACATAGCCAACTAAGTTGCTAGCCAATATATAAGATTTAAAGAAAAACAATAGACCTAAGAGAAGTCAACAGGTCAAAGTTTTATTCTGCCAGATGAAGAGATATGAACATATTTGGAGGCAAGGAAGAATGATAGCCAATTTAATTCTAACAGCTTTACATTTTTAAAAATTAAACATTCACATTCCTTAAAAACTGAATCTTATTATTGGTGCTTCCCAGATAATATATCTTTCTGTCCTAGAAGTAATCCTAGGAGCTCTTATCATTTTAATTAGTCCCAGAGAGACCTGGTCCTAGATTTGAAGCAAGAGGAAATGGTCCCCAGAATTCATTCACAAACCTATACATACTATTGACAGTAGACTTAGGATAAAAAAAAAATAGTCACCGAATGGCCATAAAAGATGGAAGAGACCTTAAAGATCATCCAATTTGACTTATTTTCCAAAGGTGGGGGGAAACTGAGTCATAAACACATGAAATGATTTGTCCATGGTGAATTAGTAAACTTAGCAGACTCAAATCCAAGTTTTCTAGAGATTCTATAGAAAGAAAAACAACTGTCTAGGAAGAATTGAGGCGGCCAAGGAATCTCTGAGGTCCTTCTGAGCCCTGAATACCACCTTTATTGACCCCTCACCTGTCACGCTTTCTGCCTGACTCTTATTCCATCAGCCATCTCAATTCTGGCTGCAGAATGAGAGAGCTCATCTGACAGTTCAGACATAATGGCCATGAGACACTCTCGCCAGACACAACTCAGAAAGGCCAGCTCAGGACTGGTCCAGGTTTCCTAGGGCTGCCTAGTTCTGACCAGAACTCTAAAGTCTAGCAAGACAAAGCCCGGAGGATCTGAAACCCATCTCAGTTTCCCAAAGCAAACAGAGACAAGGGCACTAGGCCACGTGCAATGGCAGAATACTGGTTCTCTTTGCCAGAGTGTACCAGTACCAGCCAGGGCTGAGGCAGAAACCCAGCAGCCCAGCCCTGGTCTCCACGAGGCCAAGGGAAGTTATCAGAGTTACTTTGC
This sequence comes from Geosciurus inauris, assembly GCA_004024805.1. Classification (NCBI taxonomy): domain Eukaryota; kingdom Metazoa; phylum Chordata; class Mammalia; order Rodentia; family Sciuridae; genus Geosciurus; species Geosciurus inauris. The sequence goes on from PVHX01000234.1 coordinate 195,554, forward strand.
TCTCAAATGATCAGACCTAAGATGAGGAAAACATTTAAGGCCAGTGACAGAGAACCCAGGGCCTCTTGGGGGTAGGAAGGAACCAGAGAAGGCCCACCACCACAACCACCTTGGGTGGGAAAGGTGAAAAGGGCTCTTATTTCTCCAAGAGGCTGCACCCTACCCTGGGGAGGAAGCAGCTCCCCAGAAATGACACTTGAGGACTTGGCTTGGGGCCACAGGTACATATAGTTCAGGGTTTTTGTTTCTACTTTATAAATGGAGGCAGGCGAGAAAATGAATTCTTTGGCTGAGTAACACAATACTTCTGAGTCCAGCCCACCAGGCTTGGCCCTGGGAAGAGCAAACAAGCTGCCTGCCCTGTCCCAACAGGTTTGTGGACACTCACCACCGGCTGCCATTCACTGCACTGAGGTGTGGATGCTGGGGAGAAGGGGAAAGCCGATCCCCATAGAGCACAGGGATGGGTAAAACCTACAGCCCAATCCTCAATCCCCAGAGTGAGGCCAGAACCTGATAAGGCCACCAAGCAATCAGATATAACTCTATGCTCCACCTACCCCCCACGCCATGGGAAGTTCTCACTTTCCTTGCAGACCCAGACTTCAGAGCCCAGCTGTCAGTTCAAGGTTTCTTCCCCAAAAGCCAAAGGACTTCCCAACTGCCACCTGCCCAGGCTGAGGGCCTCTCCCACTGATGTATATGTGTCCTGCAGGTCACAAGCCAGGAGAAAGCACCCAGATCACCTGCTGTAATCCAAGTGGTCAATGCAAAGAAAATGGTAATAAGAGCATTCATATAATATTTTACAGATTACAAAGTACTTTTTATAGACTCTTTTCCATTCTTGCAACAACCTTCTAAGTTAGGCATTATCATCTCCCTGTTTTACAGAGAGGGAAGCAAGAGGCTCAGAGATCAAGTCCCCAGCCCAAGCTACCTAACTATACCTCTCACACTCAATGAGTCTCTACAAACCCAACAGCCTGATCGTGGTACCAGTGATCAGAAGAATTGGTGATAACTAACTCCAGCTATGTAACCCCTAGCTTTTCAGATCTGGCAGCTGAACAAATGAGAGGCTCTCACCTGGCAGGCCTGAGAGGGCTGGGCAGATGTGGGTACAATCTCCCCTGACCCCTGCTCCTGCAGCCAGCCCAGCCACAGCCTGGTCCCAGCAGGTGCCCTCTGGCCTCTCCTGCCGCCTGCCCCACCCCTCCACTCACTCGGCAGGGCGCCCTCAAGCACTGTTTGTTTTGCTGAGAGTTTCCGTTGGCTCCTTGGCTGACTCGTGTGTGGGTGTTTGTTGTATTTCTCCTGCAGATGGCAGACAGCATGCCCACCCCAGTATCGCCCCACCCCAAGGGCTGTGTGGAAAGCAGATGCTGCAGGGCGGAACAAAAGCCTAGCAGGTGAACAGCCCCGTCTGCCTTCTGCCGGCATCTTTTATCCAACCCAAGTCATAGACAATATCTTAACAAAATTCCTTTCAACTCCCTCATCATCTGGAGCCCTTCCTGCCTGGGTCCCATCCTGCTGGAGCCCCCAGCACTCCCTACCCTCACAAAGGCAGCTGCTGTTCTGATGAAGCAAGGGACACACAGTTCCAAAGAGGTTTCTTTTTTTTTTTTTTTTTGCTTCCATCCATTATGCCCGCTCAGAACCCAGAGACCCCCATGCTCCCAGAAACTTCCTACAAAAGGGGAGGAATGCATTGAACTGTGGAATGCAGAAGATGATTGTCATGCTCAGATCTCCTCAGCAGAAGGGCTTATGGAGGCCCTTAGCTTTTTACTGTTCCATGAGGCCAGGGATGGGAATGGGAATGGAAGCAGCTGGAAAAGGACATTTTTAAAGCTGATGTTCCTCCTTCTCAGCCCAAGTGTGCTCACCTGGCAGACCTGAGGGGGTTAGACAGATGTGGGTGCAACCTCACCTGACCCCTATTCCTGCAACCAGCTCAGGGTACCTCTCCCTCTGCAAATACGCTGGGCCAAGGCCAGTGAATCAGCTACTGCAGAGTACAGGTGATAGAGAAACTCAGTGTCCTCACTGCTGGCAACTGCAGCTGGCACCTGCAGCTGGAGCTGCAATAGTGAGTGCCCAGAGACATCTCCTGTATCCCCTCCCCCCAACATCCAGCAGCTCAGGAACAGGCTCTTCCCTCAACCCCCAGGTTAGACAGCCCAGGTTCAATCCTGTTGTCTCTTACCTGCTTCCCCACTCTGCCCAGATCCTCAGGTGCTAGTTTGCCTACCCAATCTTCCCAGGTTTTCTTCTCAGTCCCCATTATCTTTGGTGGTCTCCATCAGCAACATGTCTTGAAGGTCAAGGGCCAATCTCACACCATACTCATGCTCAGCTCAGACCCTGCCAGGCCCATAGTCCCCTAGGATGGAAGAAATAATGACTATGACTCATGACCCTGCTGGGCAACATCTTATGGCCACCTGGAAATAGGGAGATGTCCAAACTGACCTTGTTACCAAAGGCTGAGAAGCAGCTGAAGATACTGCTCAGGAGTAGAGTCAGAGGAGGATGCCAGGGCACCCACAGAGCCATTTGAAGGCAGGATACAGAAGCCTCTGGTGCCACACCAATGGCAGCTCTACAGGTGCTGACACAGGGCACTGAAATCCCTAGATATAACATTTGTGGGTTAGACTTCTGACTTTGATTTGTGCAGGTCAAACTCTAGCACAAAAAGAGATCTTGGACCCAATATGAATAAACTGCCTCCCCCAGTGCCTGAGACACTGTGTCATCCAGGCACAGGGAGAGTCCATACTCTACCCTCGGCTCCTGTAGTCCCCACCCCTTGTATGCCCCAAATTCCAGAACTGAGGCCAGCTCTAACATTTCTTACTCTGCAAAGCTTTTCCCAACCCTTCTGATTAGCCCTGATCAGAAGCCAAGCATCCCCAACACTTACCAAATTCTGTCAGGTATTTTAGTTACCTGAGTAAACAAATACCTTATCTCTAAACTTCTGAACAGAAACAGATTATTTATCTTTGTTCTTACCCAACATCTAGCACTGTACCTTGCCCAAAGTGGATATTAATTGAATATTTTCTGGATTAATAAACCCAGGATAGTCTCCCAGAATCCTTCTTCTGATTGGCCCCTAGGGATCGTGGCCAGAGATTGAGAAAAAAGAAAACAAGAAAACCAAAACATGTCTCCATCTCCTGGGCAACTACAAACATTACTCTAAGTTTCAAGAGAGAATGCTAAACAACGCCATAGGTGATAATGGTCAGAGGGTCCCTGGATCACTGCTCTGAACTTCCAGTTACACTGTCCTGGTAGCATCTCTGTCCCTAAGTCCTATCCATCCATCAGAAACCTCTGGATGACATGTTAAACATATTTTCAAATCCCGAGTTCCCTGAACTAGAGGAAATGCAGGCTTCCCTGCTGGGTGCTGGTTACTGCCTGATCCACACGTGTGGCTGCCCCTTCTTCCACACACCCACCCAGACCAGGCAGCTAAGCCTCTGTGGTCAGGACCCCAGAGAGGCCTCCCAGTGATTTGCATATAATCACACAATGCCAGGCACAACAAAGCCACTCAATACAGCAGAGCCTTCTCAGCTGAGTTTAAGGTTTAATCTCCTTAATACAAAAGTTTTTGCTTTGCTTTTGCTGGGTTCTGGGACTCTTGCTAATGATGCTAAACAAATAATCGCCTTTATCCCCTTCTAGAAGCTTTTCCCAATGCATTGTGGTCACACAGGCCCTGGTTGTTGTGGTTTACGGGCCAGGCCTGCACCTGCACTGTTTGTGTGAGCTCATTTGGACACCCAGCAGAGCTCTTTAAATAGTCGAGCACGGGGACCTCTGCACCACCACAAGAAGGCCCCAGCCCAAGGGCTGTAGGAACCCCTGGTAAACACCAGCTCTATGCTCCCCACACTCTTGTAGCCCTAGCTTATCCTCCTGGGAAATATTCACCCCATACCCTCCTCCCCAAATCCAGCTTCTTTTTTGTGTCTTCTGGGTTGATCCTCTTCCAGAGTCCAGCACATACACACACCCTGTACCATGCTTCCCCTCTCAGAGTCACACCCCTCGGTTTCTGCAGCCAGCCTCCTCACATCTGGATGTCATTTCTAGGTCAGTTTTCCTGTTTACTTCAGTGCTTTGCCCTTAGGTCTTACTAGGCTACTCAGGCAACCACAAGCCCAGAGCCTCCAGGACACCTTGTCAAAGGCATGCTTAGGATTGTCAGTCTCCACTCCAGCCCTTCAGCCAGGTCATTTTGAGAATGATCCAAGACATTTTGTCTCTTATTTTGATGCAGAGTTTGGAAATGATAATTTCCAAAACTGGTGGCCTGAATGAGGGTGCTCCAGATGTTTTGTCTGTTTCTGTGTAACAAATAATCTCAAAATATAGTGGCATAAAACCACAATCTTTTTTATTATTTATTTTTCATTACTATCTTAATGCTGTAATTCAAAAATCTATGCAGGGCTCAGCCAGACAAGTTGACTGCTCTATATGGCATCCATGATATTTGGCTGGAAAATGGACAGATCTGGGGTCTCAGTCTCACATTCATGGCTTCCATCTTGGTGGGTATGGCTGGAAGCCTTGGCTTAGCTGCAATTACTGATGAAAGGGTCTACATGTGGCCTCCCCAGCATGGGAGTCTCAGGAGAATGAGAATCCTTACATAGCAGATCGAAGCTCCCAGACAGTATTCCAAAAGAACCATGCAGAGGCGACAAGTTTTCATATGACCTGAGCTCAGAGATCCTCAAATTTCACTTTTGTCACATTCTATTGGTCATGTAGTTTCAAAATAAGGGAATGTGCAGATATCTCTAATCTATGACAGCAGTTAAAAAGATCTTGTCAGGAGCCACCAGCCCCTATAAATAATACAGGGACAGAGATTCCCCAGCTCAAAGGCTGCAGAGGTTAGCCTTGCAAATACAGCAGCATGGTTACCAGCCTGTTAACAGTAGGGAAGGGAATGTACCTACACTCTCATTCTTTCCCAAGAGACTCAAACCAAATGCTACTCCTGACCTAGTATTATCCCCAGTTAACCTAGTGCTTGGCATGCTTCTCACCTGCCTTCTCACCTGTTGGCAGGACTTTTGGTTTTTCTTAGTTGCTGCTAGACCCAGAACTGCCCTTCACAGGTTTTCACATATGCTTTAGATAGGAGACAAGGAAGCTTGAGTCAGGTTACGTGAGACACACAGATAGAGGAGTTAATGCCCCGAACTTAACGCCCCATCCCAGCTCCTGCAGAATGGCTTCAGCAGGGAGTTTCTGATGTAAGAAAGAGTTGTCACAAGGTCACTGCTCTAAGTCTCTCTGGGAGTCAGGCAGGCCATGGAGATGAGAGGGACAAGGAGAGTGGTGAGAGCATAGTTTTCTGTCTACCATACCACTTGGTACAGAGTCACATCAACACCTAAGGGACACCTGGTCAGACAGGCTCCAGCAGACCTATCTGGCCCAAGCCAGCTTCAATTTCTCTGGCTCCAGGCTGGGAGTGGCAGGCGTCTGGCAGGGCAGTCCCTGCTCAAAGAGCAGGAAGGCAGGGTAACTCGGAAGAGCCAGAGACAACGTTTTTTTTTCCTTCATAAATAGGTTTCAAATTTTATTATGAAATATTTAAGTCATACAAAAAGGAATGAAGAATATAATAACAAACTTCCATGCACCCACAACTTAAGAAATAAAATAATATTCCATTCATTCTCAGGGCTCTGGGTAGTTGAAGAGAATCCAAGATCTGCTCATTTCCATGCAGGAAGGAAAGGAGTATTAATGGGGAGAAGGAAGCAAACCTTAGCATCAGCAATGATGCTCCATCTAGAGAGACAGTACTCACTGGCTGCCACAGTCAAGGGAGATGGTAGGAATTTGGAAACAGACTGAAGAGAACATAGAACATTCCTTCTTTCAACTTTCAGCTCAGAGACTTCCCATATCCCATAATCTGAATTAATCACAAATTCCTTAGGGACTCCCTAGGCATTAGTGCCATGTCCCTATCTGCTCTCAAGCTGTTTACATCCATCTGTCTCCCACACTTGACTGTAAACTGAGTTTATGACTTCATGACTTTTCTCTCACAAATTCGTATATGTAGTCGGGACTCTTTTATGATTGAGTTGAACATGTGATTTACTCTTGGGAAACCCCTGTGATTAATGAACTGGGGACAGGAGAGTTAACAGAAAGGGGAAAAAAATGGATTGAAAAATAAGAGACCAGAGTATATCTAGCACTCAGATCCCATATTCTCAATAAAAGGAAACAGAACTCGTTGGAAAAATGACCAATTCTAGGACTGGGGCAAGAAATATACAAGAGCAGCCTGGGGCATCTTATGCTAGAAAGGTAAGGAATTTCTCAAACACACACACACACACACACACAGAGTCATGGAAGATGTCAAAAGGACCCAGTAGGCAACTGAAAGAGCTCACAGTAAATCACTGAGAAAAAAAGTAATAGTTTAACCCAAAGCATGAACTAAATGATTGAATAGATAATAAGACAAATCTCATTAAGAATCTTGAATAATTTACACAGATGTTCCACCCTCTCAGAGATGGGACACAACTCCCTACACATTCAGTGCAGGCAAGTAGAGTAACTTTCTTCCTACAAAAAGTACAGTATGAAAAAGGGAAATTTTTAAAGCAAATTTCCAGTGGAAACCCTAACAAAGACTACTTCAGCCAGGTGATTGAGGTCATCAGCAGTGATGACATGTTGATAGGATGTGCCCTTGATGGAGTGTAATTAAAATGGCACCTTATCACCCTGGTCTTCTCAAAAACCCATAGCTCCAGTCTAATCATGAGAAAAATACCAGATAAATCCAAACTGAAGAATATCCTACAAAATACCTATCAAGATCACCAAATCGGGCTGGGGATATAGCTCAGTTGGTAGAGTGTTTGCCTCGCATACACAAGGCCCTGGGTTCAACTCCCAGCACCAAAAAAAAAAAAAAACCACCAGATCATGGACCCTCCACTGAATATCTCCTTGTGAGACTCCCTCACTTTACCAACCCCAGCTCAGCACTTCCTGCAAGCTCACAGTGCCACCTACTGGAAAGACAAAGGCAGGATAACTGATCCACTCAGTAACAAAGCAGATGATGCAAGTGTTGTGCCGATCAGGGGCTACAAGCTGGGGGACCCTAGAGAGAAGTGGCTTTCCAGGAAGTTAGCCTGTGATGAACAATATGGAAACCACTTGCAACATGTGACTACAGAGCATTTGAAATGTGGCTAGTCCAAGTTGAAATGTGCTAAGCGTAAATGCACAATGGATTCCAAAGACTTAGTAAAAAACAAACAATGTATGTAAAATATCACATTTTTACATTGATTACATGTTGAGGTCATATTTTAAATGCATTGAGCTCAATAAAATATTAAAGTTAATTTCACTTTTGTCCTTTTTTATTGTGGGTACTAAAAAGCATTTATAATTACATATACAACTCACATTATATTTCTATCAGACAGCACTGATGTAAGACATGTTTTCTCAGAATATGGATTCCCAGGAATGCTAATCTCCTCCTCAAGTGTGACTCTACAAGGAGCTTTACTTTACCCCAGTAATTCTCCTTCTAGTCCCAGCTGCAAAAACAGCATCCTACAATCCTTCTGCACTTGCAGCTCTTTTAAGTATCACTAGCCCCAGGAGAGAGCCCAGAACATAGTAGGTACAAAATATTTGCGGAATGGATGACTAAATGATTGAGTAAATGAATGCCCTCAGTTAGGGGATACTTGTCCTAAGTGGGGGGATCTCTTTTTAGAAGCAAACAAGCCACACGTCATTTGGAGAAAAAGTTGATGAATTACATAGGGATAGATCAAATCAGATATACCATCTCTTATTTTTACAATTTAGGCCTAACTAAAAAGTAATGCAATGAGTTTTCTGCAGGCTCTCCCATCCTGGCACTATTCAAACTTGGAATCAGAAGCCCCATTTACAAGTTGTAAACTGGGATTACAAACTGGGAGTCTCAGTTTCCTCTCCTTAGCAGCCAGACCTCTATGGCTTTCCAAGCACTTCCTGACTTGTTAGCTTGATTGATTTTTCACAGCAAAAATACTACCTAGAATACCACCTAGAAAACTAGTCAATATTACCTATTATAACTTTTATACAAGGGACAAGCCAACTAATTATCCAATTTTGAAAGATATCCTTTCTCTGCTGAGCATTTTATCTATGGTGTCACTGGTTATATCAGGGGCTCCCTGTTTTACAGGTTCTAGTTATTTTGTGTATGCATATTCCTTAAGAACATGTGACTGTCAGTTTGTTGAAACTGATTCAGTCTTTCTGGACCTCAAATCTTTCCCTTAGTAAAATGGGAGAACTAAATGATCTCCTAGGTCCTTTCTAAGACTGAAGTCCTACAGGTCTCTGAAACCAAAGACAGAATCTTTGGGTTATAGTCCCTTTGCATTTTTCCTGCAGGGTTTTGTATATCAAAAGTGGTTAAAGGAGGTTGACTACTTGACCTAGCAAAAGGAGGAAGCTAGGATGTCTTTGCCCTAAACCCACACACTCCCCACCCATCGTCTCCCCCCACCCACCTCACCCCACACACACGGCGCTACTGTAGGAAGTAAACAGAGCCTAGAGGGAAAAAAAATGTGGGAACACATATTCTCTAGGCTAAGGCTGCCCAGAGGACCTATATCTCAGATTTCATCTTCATGAAATATTTAGTGAGGGCTTGCTGGAGCTGCTGTGAGTGGCAGAGGATGTCCTTTGTGGGCAACTCTGTGCATTCTGATCCTGGGCTCAGATCTCTCTGGGACTCTCCTATTGAGCCATCCTTGTCTTAGCTTCTGCTATTGCCCCCTCTGTCTCTCCATCTGCTCCCCCAGAGATCTTTCTTGGTTCTGTCCTCCATTTATCTCCATGTCTACCTCTCTCCCTGCCATGGTCACCCCTGCCCAGAAAGTAAGGATTCTCCCCTTTGGGGACATCCTGGGGATGTGGGCCTTGATAGCTCTTTTCTGCTTTGTCCTCCAGAGGGTCACTTGCCTGATCAGAGAGAATCCTCAGGAATGCGGGGATGAGATGCCCTGTGCAAAAGAAGAGCTGGACCCATCAGGATGCCCAGAGGGTAGGAGCTGGGAATGAATTTGCACCAAAGGCATCGGAGGTAAAGTTGAGGAGAGGGGAATAGAAATGCAACTCTGAGGGTCGCTGATGGTTTTGTGTGACACCTAGGTTTGACTAAGGGTCAGAAATTCCCCAGTGGGAAAGAAGGGTAGTCAGGGTCCTCTTGGGATCCTGAGGAATCAGGGGGACTTATAGCTCCAGAAGCCAAGTCTTATCTTAATTACAGCACAGCTATCATCCACAGGTAGATTCTGTCCTAGCCCATCACCGGCTCCCTGTCCCCCGGGAACTTTCTTATCCAGAGCCAGTCCCCACAATGTCCCCTTCTGCCACCTTTGCCCTCCGGAGTTCTTCAACCCCTGGCATGGCCAGGATGCCTGCTTTCCCTGTGGCATGGAGGCCACCCAGCCAGAGGAAGGCAAGGACACGTGTGTCTGCCGTGAACCTGGGCGAGTATTCCAGGTATGTCCTCTGATGGTGGGACCTAAGGACTGGCTGCATTTCCAGGACTGTGTTGGTCCCAGATCAGGTTTGGCTCAGGTGTAACCTGACTTGGATTGGCTCAGGTTTCCAAATCACTTTGGAGTAATATTGATAGAAGGTTCCCAGTTAAACTTGAATTTCAGATAAAATGTTTTAGTACTGCATGAGATATACAAAAAAGAAAAAAAAAGCCTTCATTTTATATCTGAAACAAACTAGGCATCCTGTGCTTTAATTTGCTAAATCTACTGACCCTCCTCAAAGGAAAGGATAAACTTTATGTCATTCTCTACCATGATCACTCCCAAAACACTCTGGTCCAAATCCTTCCAATTTGAAGTTTCCTCATAAGCCATGTAAAACCTTCCTTCATTGAAATTCTCAAGTCTTTTGGAATGCAGTGATAGCACCAGCTGGATCCTTACCCATACATGCCAGTAAACTTCCTCTCTGAACCACCTCTGTTTATTGCTCCCTTCCCCTCCCTTGCCCTTCTCTTCTAGCCCATCACAGGCAGGGTCCCAAAGGGTTTTGTTTGGTTCACTACAACCAAGTACTATCCAGCCAACCTGAAACAGCATTCCTCCCATTCCTCCCACCCACCAGCCCAGTGACAGTCAATGCCCCTGCCTCCCTGGCTACCAAGACATTGGCAAGCCATTGGGGTGTGTCCAGCGAGAACACAAGAGCTGCAAGGATGGGGCCACTTGGAACCAGGAGGGGCTATGTTTGACCAAAGGTCAATGGAATGACCACTGTGCCCATGAGGTATGAGGCTGCCCATAAGATGACACCTTTGCCTTCCTGTCCCTCTGTCCTCTTATCCAAATGCCCAACCTCCCAGCTGCTGGCTTGTTCCACTGGCCCTTCCCTGGAAACAAGGAAGCCTGTACCCTACACTTTGAGACAGTTCCTAGAAGCTGGATACAATGGGGGTGGCCTTCCCCATGGAAGTATCCCCAAGAAGTTTGAGTCTTTGCACAGGTATGTGCCACACCTGGAGATGCCCATGGCTATGATATAGGCCTAGGGCTCTGCCTGTGCTGGGAACACTCAAATGGAATGTGTGGCCCCCTGTGCCCAGAGAGACAGAGACATATCCTG
>PVHX01000234.1:206384-244166 GCA_004024805.1 Geosciurus inauris
TTTCATTTTTAAAAATCTCTTGAAGAAGGAGGGGTCATTGTGTTCATTACTGAGAAGGGATACCATCCAAGAATCATGACTCTGGGTTGCTTTTGCCCACAGAGTTCTAAGAACTACTCACCCCAATACTTTCCTACCATCTCTGTTAGGACACTCAGGGCTCAGAGAAGGCACTTGTGCTCTCTTCACCTCCTTGCTGAGCAAATGTGTCACTTGTGATGTCTTGACACTGCCCTCCCTCATTTCTAGAATCTCTCTCTCTTGGATAGACCTTCTTCACCACGTGCTGTGGGCCATCCCTGCAACTTGGGACAAGCACAGAAGTCTGTTCCTCTGTATGTGGTCAAGGTGGATGGTAAGAGCTGGCAGAGGGAAGCCACTGCTCGGGACCACAGGTCTGCAAGTCCTGTCCTTCCCATGGCACATGCTTTGCCCTTCAGCAGAAGATGGAGGAGCAAAGGTGATAGGGCAAAACCTCCCCCCAAGGCAGGGTTCCCTGAGAAGTGCATGTGAATTCTGACTCATTCATTTATTTTAGAAATTTGAATCCTGTCATGTGCAAATTAACACTGGACAGTTTGGGATTGTGGGAAAACTCTAGCCCCAGTTCCTGCAGGGTCAAGGAGATCCTGATTTATTCTAGAGCTTGGCTTTCTGGGCCTAACCAGACCAGGTCATGAGCTTCTGCATCCACTTGGCCTGCCCCTCACAGATTCCAGGCATCCAGATGAAGGTCCAGGTAAGCAGTACAGCTTCCCAGTCCCCAGCAAAAGCCATCTGAAAAGCAGGTACTCTCCCTCATGCTCAGAATCTTACCTAGGACAGTTGGCAGAAGGAAACTGGACGTCCCCTTGGTCACTGAGCCCCAACTCTACATACCCTGGGGATCTGTTGCCCCCAGAGCCTGGCATTCGAAACCCCACAGTGTGCCTTCAAACCAATGATACTCTGGCCTTCCTGGTCACTCGTGAGCACTACCCTGAATATGACCTGTGAGTACTCAGAGTCACAGCCCGCCACTCTGGAGGCTCCTGCATTTGCCACCTCCTCCCAAAGGCAACATGCTCCCTCCTTTCTCTATGCCCAGGGGCCACTTCTACAACACACTAGAGCAGTTTGACTGGGGGCGCTTCCGGGCCCTGGCTGAAGAGGCCCAGCTCTCTGAGAAAAGCTCCCACCTCTTTCTACAGCAGTTCCAGCTGCCCGGGGTCTACGTCTTTCGTCTGAGCAGCAACCAGCATCGGAAGATGGTTTGTCTATGATGATTTGCCTCCTTTAAGGCATTATGTCACCATTTCCCCTTTCTTTAAAAAATACAGCCTCATAACCACACCAGACAGATCTCCAGGGAAGTAGATGCCCTGGGTGTCCCCATCAAAGTTCAGGGTCCCACAATGCTAACAGACGATTCTGGAGATGCTGAGTAGCCCACCATGTGACATGTGGGGAGCAAAACACTGTGAGGACCGATACTCAAATGTGTATTGAAGGACCTTGATGGCATAGAATGGCTGAGGACTCCTGATTCTCTCTCATAGTCCTCTACTTTATCTCCAATCTCCACTCCTCATTATTCCTCATGACCTGCACTGATCCAAGTACTCTATGTCACACACAGGATTTAGTATCTCAGCCTGTCAGCATGACCACCTAAGAGGTCATGCAGACAGCTCCCCTCTATGAATAGTCATCTGATGTGAATTAGTTTCCCAGAAAAACTTAGATTTTGCCTGCCAGATCCCAGATCTACACAATGATCTAGATTAGTTGGTTAGTGTTAACATGCCTGGGTTGCCACTCTGTCCCCTAGCAGGTCTCTGGTAAACAGTGAGACAAAGACTTGAACAGATCTCTTTCCATTCAGTACCTCCGCACTCTCCCACCTGGAGGCAAGTGTTTTGGAGACGGGCCCTTTGCCTCCACGACTCCTAGATCTCTCATCCAAACTGGCATTGCCAAGATCCCCATTCCCCTAAAGAGGTCAGACTGGCCAGGTGTCCTGGGGGAGATTGTGCTGCTCCTGGGGCTCTGCCTGCTTCTGTTGGTGAGTAAAACTGGGCAAGTGACATCTTCATTACTGTGCATGATGACCTCTAAAGGCCTGAGTCTCCTATTCCCTGTATGCAGTAGGCACTGTAACAGCTGCTAAGATGTAGAGGTGAGGAAAGTGCCGCCTCAGGCCTCAAGTGCTCCAAGCCTAACAGGAAGAATGCAGACCAGAAAGCAAATGTCAGCAAGTATGAAGGAGCTAAGTGACAACATATCCAGGAAGCCAGTGCCACACAAAGTCAGGGGTGACTGTTCTCCCTGGGGTGTTGGGGTAGACTTTCCAGAACTAATGATGGGGTTGATGAGTCAGGCATGGGGGGTATGCACTTGAGCAAAGGGTGAGGATGAGAAAGTATAGTTGCCCCTCCATATCCATGGGTTCCACATCCATGGAGTCAATCAACCACAGATGGAAAACATTTAGAAAAAAATGCTGTATTTTACTGAACATGTACAAAGATGGACAGACTTTTTTCTTGTCTTTATTCCCTAAAAGATATAACTATTTATATGGCATTTACACTGCATTAGGTAGCATAAGTAATCTAAGAACAATTTAAAGTACACAGGAGGATGTTATATAAAATAATATACCATTTATATATTTATATAATCCTTTGGCATGCATGATTTTGGTATCCATGGGGGGAGGGTCGTCCTGAAATCAATCCCAATTGATAGCAAGGGATTAGGGAAACAAATGTGATATTCTATAACTGAAGTTCAGGCTGTAAGTTCGGCTAAAACAATTTGGTCCCGCTAACCCAAATTGTGGATGACCTCATGGGCCCTGATAAGAAGTTCAGACTTCACCTTCCAGTTAGCAGATAAGAATTTTGAGCAAGGGACAGAGAACAAGGACAGAGTTAAGCCTTCCCAATGGCTCAAGCAAGAGAGGCTGAAGCACTCCCTAACCACAGCTGAGCAGGGACCTAGTCCTTTCAGAGTCTTCAGGAAGGATGCCTCTCTCTCTGCTCCCTCCTGCAGATTCACTGTCACAGCCTCAGCTGGGCTCGGAAGGCTGCTCCCCACCCCACCTTCAGGACCCATCAGCAAGGATACAACCTTGATGTCTATTCTTCCCCAAGAACTGGGGTGACGCCAGTGAGGAGGGGCCGATCACACCAAGACTCTAATGCCCCCAGTATTGAGAGAGCTCACAGTGAGTTACATGCTGGGCTAGAATCCCAGAGTTGCCCCAAGTCCACTTGACCAGCTCCTGCTTTGATTTTCATCCTTCTAGATTACATATTGCTCAAACCCTCTCCATTCATTCACTTGTTTGCTCAATAAATATTGAGTGGCTCCTGCATGCAGATGCTGCCAGAAACTAGGTATGCAAAGCGTAAAGGGGGGAAGAGCCACTTCAACACAAACTTTCCAAAAGAAAAACCAAACACAAAAGTGTTCAAGAAAGTGTCCAGCCCTACCTAGAAGTTGTAGAAGGTATTCTATGTCACACTGAGACTTTCACCTTCTACTCTTGCTGCTCAAAGTATGGGCCTCAAATAGCAGCACTGGAATTAGTATGCAAGTGAATTTCCTGGGGTGAGGTGGGGGGTTCTTCTGATTCAATAAAGTTGTGATGAGACCTGAGATTCTACATTTCTAACAAGTTTTTCTGTTAGGCTAATCCTGCTCATCCAAGGACTATACCATTAGTTGGTTGAGTCTAGACTGTTGAGAATCTATAGGAAGATACACTAAAGATGTGTACAGATGTGTACTTCAGAGGATAATCCTACTTCCCATTCCCCCCACAGGTGGCAGCTGGGAAGCTGAGGAGCAAGTGGACCTGGAGTGGTTTGATGCAGAAGCCTTCTTCAGAATCCTGTTCAGGCAGTCTCTGACAGTGACAACCAAACTCAGCCAGACCAAGGAGGAGGTAACTGGCACCTCCAGACAATACCTCCAACCAAAGCTGAAGAAACAAGCAGGGCTAAAAATAGATTCATCTCTGGGAGGGTTGGTTATGGGATCTAAACCCTAAAGATATCCTCAGTCATTCGATAAAGAATCAGAAGAAAGGGGAGTATATGGGTGGGGGAGATCAATTTCAGATTAAATTTAGAAGTAATATTATGAAACCTAGGGCCTCAGATCTATGGCAGGGAATCTACCAAGGCCACATCTAGGGTCTCTTAGATTTCCAATCCTGGTCCTCAGTAGTCTAACTGGGTGAGTATATTCATGCCAGTGGGTGACAGCTACTAGAATTAAAGACAATACACAGTAAGTCCAAGTATTAAAGCTGGGCAAGGGGTTCCTCAGGCAAAATGTACATGATGGGGCTTGCTGGGACTTGCCACAACTGGTCTTCATCCATTTCAGTGTTGAGAGTGGGGGGTTCCTCTGAAGTTTCTCCAGCTATTGGCAGCAGGGGGTGCTGCAGTCCCAGCAGTGGAAGACTGGATAGCTCCAGAGACCAGAGATTAAAGTTTCACAGGCTAAATCCACATTCTTTCTCAGCTCAAACTCCTCTACCTCAAACTTCTGAGTGAAGCCCGTTCTCTCCGGCAGCTGTGGGGTACTCAGCGTTGCACCCCAGCCTCCACTGACCAGCTTTTGGGGAGCATCCAGGGGAAGCAGCAGCAGGTTGGGCTTTGTTTCTATCTTCACACCTGGTCACTGTGCCCAGATGTGACATCCCCTCAAGGAGGTCCAGAATCCCTCCCTTAGCATTCCTCCCACCTATTCCATCTCCCTGGCCCCAGGGCTCAGGTAAAGCCACCATCCCTAAGAATTCCTTACCTGATTGCCACTGCTGCTGTATTACTCCTGCCTAGACACTCTGCATTTCCCAGGGGAAGCCAGGTGTCCAGTCTCCAAATCTGCTGTCCCTGGGGGCTGTAGCCTCTGCAGGTGAACAGGCAGGGTTGTCTCTGACCCAGGCTGCTGAGGCAGCTGCCCAGGCTGCAGAGGAAGAGGCTAGGCGGAGGGGGCATATGGCAGGTGAATATGCAGCAAGCCTCAGTCACCAACTGAAGGTCCTCCACCAAGACCTCCACGCCAGGCAGGAGCAGTGGGCCTCCTTCTGCTCAGCACTGATGGAGGCCCAGCGGCTGCTGAAGGCACTGACAAGCTCCAGGTCACAGAAGTCCTCCCAGGTTGGGCAGCCTCCCAAATGGTACGTACCTGCTTAAGCTGGGTCAAGGTTAGTGAGGGGTGTAGAGTGCGGCTTCATGGGATCCCAGAACTGGCCATACCATAGTGTCCTCTTCCCACCTCTAATTGTCCCTGAACTCTGATGGACCCTACCCTGTGCCCCTGCAGGCTGGTTCCCCAGCTGGACACTGTGCTGGGCCACCTGTCCCAGGTAATGCTTCAGGAAGGCCACCGCTTGAAGGCCTGGGGCTTCCTGGGCACTGGCACAGGGGCAGAGCTGCTACAGCCAGGTGAGCCCTACGGAGCCTCAGCCAGGGCCCTCAGGAAAACCTGGCTCTGCATTCAGAAATTCAAATTTCACCCCCAAGACACCTTTCAGGGGAGGGAGGGAGGAAGGGAAGAGGAGGGGAAAGCAAAGAGAAGCCCCTGGTGTTGGGAGGGGCTTCCTGTGCAGTGCCCTACACAAAAGACAGAGGTCCAAAATGGGAAGAACTGAGGAAGAAACAAAACCACCACAAATTATAGCTTTACAGGCCAGGTGGTACTTCCTGAAAGTAAAAGCCTGACAGATAAATGCAAGCAGCCATGTTTAAGAAATGCTGGACTGCCTAGAAAAGAAGTTCCTCAGGGTCTTTGCATGCATGCTAAGGTCGTGGAATCCCAAGGCCCTTGCAGTCTCTGGTATCCTGCCATCTGAAGCTATCACAATGGCACATCCCACATTTGGAGTCTTGCCCTGAACTCAGAAAAAGACAAGACCCCTGCCTTGGGGGAGCACCATGTCTGGGGTGGGGTGGAGTTCTCACCAGCTCCTTCCAGTCACCAGCCTGCCCAGGAGCAGAAGGCAATTATTTGTTTTCCTGTAGCTACTGCAGGCCCTCAAGGGGGCGCTGATTGCATCAGTATGAATCCCATGACAAAGCTGATGGTCCCTGGCCCTAACTGCGCAATGCTTCCAGCCAGTGGCCATGCAGGGCCCATACCCCCGGGCTACTTCATCCACCCTAACACTGGTCGTGTGCTGCCTGAGGCCGGACACCTTGGATATGACGTACTGAGTGCTACCCTGGTGCCCACTACTGATTCTAATGCTGGTGAGAGCCTGGCCTGCTGTGTTACTCCAATCTTGTTTTGGGCTTCAGAGATAGATCAGAGCTCACTGGGGTCCTCAGGTGTGAACTCCCAGGGAGCACAGCACAGGAAGAAGGTCCTGTTCTTAATGCAGATTGGTGACCAGCAAAGAAATAAATACCTCCTCCCCCTCTTCAACTTAATGTTTCTGCTGAATGCAGAGGGTCCCCTGATTGCAGAGAGCTGCTCTGTGAATGAAAGAAAACAGGTGCCAGGCTTCTCTGTCTCTGCTTTATAGGGTAAGGGAGGCAGGCCGGCATTTTAAAAGGAACCAACACCACCCCATCTCCCCATCCAGGTGGTGTACGAACATCGGAAGCTGCCATCCTCCCCTATGTGCCCTACCCAACCTGTCCTGCCACAGGTTGCCCTCCACCCACAAACCTGCCTGCCCTGCAGCCAAGGAGGACATCACAGCTGGGGGCTCTCATGACCGACCCCCTTACAGGCATTGAAGTGCCAGTTCTGGCTGTGACCCTGCATCCTCAAACAAGGCAGTGGCTCACTCTTGGGGGAACATACTGTAACCCTCTCACCAAGACCTTGGCCCCTCTAGAGTTGGGGGGCCCCATGGAGGATCCAGTCACAGGAGGCATCTCGCCAATCCTAGGAGTCGGACTGGATAAAAACACAGGTCTCATGGCAGCCCTGAGTGCTGTCCTCCCACCCTTTCTCCCTGCCCAGCCCAGCTTCCCACTCCCCATCTCTCAATTCCTACGCCCCCAGGTCTGGTCCAGGCTGCAAACTCCACCTCATTCCACCTTTCCTCCTCATTCTGCCCCTGAGCTCCAACATTACGTCTCCTCAGCTTCCCGGTCCCCTTTCCCACATTCACTATGGTGCCCCTGGGAAGAGAAAAGAGAAGCAAGATGACATTAAGGCGAACCCCGGAGGTCCATTTCTCTCCCTGCCCTGTGCATGAACTCCCCCGCCCTCTCCCTCACCCCATGCACTGACCCTCCTGCAGATCACTTCTATTCTCTGGCTCTTCTTTACCCTGTGCCTCATCTGCCTGCATTCCAAATGGTCCCTTTCCTATGTCACCCTCTTGGTTTCTTGCTTCCAGGTCAAGTGCTTCCCCTGGGAGGGCTACGAGATGCCATGGGGAACCTCATGCTGCCTGGTGACAGCTTTGTGGAGCCATTGAGTGGGAAGACAGCCTGGCTCCAGGGAGTTTCCCAACAGGAGGACAGGACATTGCCCCATATGGGAGGGTCACAAGCCGTGCTGGATGCCAATGTACTGGTGGCCCAGAGGCAAGTGATTGCAGTACTCCAACAGGGCCAGGAGAGTCCAGGGAGGAGAGTCCAGGAGCTTCTGGAGGCTGCCATCAAGGACATGAAACAGGCACTGGTTTTGAGTCTGCACCACATCCTACAGCAGACTCGGAGACTGGACAGACTACTGGAGGCCGCACGTGGCATTGAAGCCAGCGGTGGTAGGATAGGTATGTGCTGTTAAGCGGGGCTGAGGATTACCGGGCCCTGAAAACCCCTCCCAGAATAACCTGGCACTTTAGTGCCCCTAAGCACATAAGTTCAGAGACAGGGGCACAGCTCCACTGGCCATGCATGTGTGTGAGCAGGGGAAGAAAGAAGGGACTTGATGACACCATTCCCTGATGCCATGAGGGCTTAGCTGCATGCCTATCTTTCAATCTCTTGTCAGCTCCATTGGGTCTCATACTTCATGTCTGTGAAGTGTACATTCTCTTGTTATAGCATCCTCAAACACTGTAATAGGCATTATGATACCCATTTTATAGTGGGAACCTGAAGTTCAGGGAATCAAGAGACAGACCTAAAGCTAGAATCTCCCGAGTCTTCAACTCCTTTCTAACTTCTATTCTAGCAAGAGTCCTCTACTTCCCACTCAAACTCAGGAAAGGAGCCCACCCACCCCCTGCCTGACAGCCCTAATACAAGGAAAGGCAGGAAGAGGAAGTAGGAGTGGCATCTCCTTGGAGCTTATCTCACTCTTTCTAAAAGCTTACTTCTGCCCATGATGTGACAGAAAAGAATCAGAGTTTGAGTCAGAAATGGCATGAGTTTGAAGACCTGCCCCACTATCTATGAACTCTGTGACCTTAGACAAGCTATTAACCTTTCTGCCATTGTTCTATCATCTTTAAAGTGAGGACAAAAACAGCACTATTACATAGATTTAGTCAAAGGACCAAAGAAAACATGATTTATATGTAATTCTTAACTCAAATCTGATAGACAGAAGGTATGTGAAAATATAAGTCCCCTTCTCATCCCACTTTTCAGTGTGGCCTGGAAATTGTTCCCAGCTTCCCAAAAGGTTTAGTGCCACTTCATTCTCACTTGCTCCTTCCAAAGCAGGCCATCAGGATATCAATCTTTCTTCTCTTCTGAATTCAAAATGCTAATTTTGGCCCAAAGGAAACAAGTGCAGTCTTTATGGGGTGGCCAGTGGTCAGGGATCAGGCACTTTGAGCCTGGGAAGACTTTAGGTGGCTTAACCTCTATTCCTCCTCCCCCTTCTTCAGGAATGATGTGCTATCCTGGGACAGAGCTATGGGTCTCAGCCCTGTATGGGATGGAGATCCCAGACCCTGAGGGCTCAGGACTCATGGTGCCCATTCTGGGCATGGAGCAAGATGGGAATTCTGGTAATGCCACACCCCTGGCAGGCTCAATGGAAGATGCTGATGGCAAAGGTAGGAGAGAATATTGAACCCTTGCAAGCTCAAGAGAATCAGGAATGTAGGAGAAAACACAGTAAAGCTGGGAAGGGGTACTCCTGGTTAATTCACTCATGATCTAAGATGTGGTTATTCTAATACTTCTGCTAGGGCTGCTGAGACAAAAAATAAAGATGCCCAGGGTTCCCTAAATGTTGGGACTACAGGTCATTTTTCTTCCCTGAGTAAATTAGGCTCTTTCAAAAACCAGCACTTTAAAAACTCACCACCCATCCCCAACTCCAGGGCCTGTGGCCATCAAGAAGCCTCCCTACTCCAACTCAGAGCCCACAAAGAGAAAAGGAGGTCAAGGTCTCCTTTAGCTCCCTTCCTGCTATGTTTTCTCCTTCCTGTGACTACCCCTTCCTTCTTTCTCCCATATCTGGTTACCAAAGCCAGTGGTGGGCTTGGCATCCCACAGGTCTTGTCCCAATCTCCATTGGAGCTCAAGCCATAGACCCTCTGACTGGGGAGTGCGGTCCTGTCATTGGTGCTCAGACAGATCCTTCTGCCAGAGTGGTGGTGCCCGTGGTGCAGGTGCTGGAGGCCTTGCCTCGGGGAGTGAGGGACCCTAGCCTGGTATGTAGAATTTCATTTTGCTCATTCATTCTTTCAGCAACCACATATGGAGAGCCTTCTAGGTTCCAAGCAATAGGTGAGGGATTCAGATACAAAGATAACTAGATAGGACTCCTTTCCCCAGGAATGGGCTAGCTGTAGGTTTCAGCTATGACTGTAGTTTATGAAAGTGTTAAGACCTCAGGAAGTGAGGTGTTAAGTGTTAAGTAAAGTGTTAAGGTCCTTCAGGAATGATGTGCTATCCTGGGACAGAGCTATGGGTCCTCAAAAGGGGTTTTCAGGACCGGACCTCAGAGGAGCCGGGCAGGGTAGAGCACACTTGTAATCTCAGCAAGTCATGAGACTGAGGAAGGAGGATCCTAAGTTCAAGACCAGCCTCAGCAACTTAGGGAGGCCCTAAGAAACTTAGCAAGACCCTGTCTCAAAATTAAAAATAAGGGCTGGGGATATAGCTCAGTGGTAAAGTATCTCTGAGTTCAATCCCCAATAACCCCACCCCACCCCCCAAAAACAAGAACTTCAGGGGAGGGCATCTCAATCACAGGAGAGAGTTCAGGGAAGGTTTCCCAAAGGAGGTAACACTTGGGCTGAAACTTGAAGATGAGGGCAGAGAAAGCCACTTGGCCTCAAGACAGTAAGCACAAAGGATGCAGGTATGGGACCACGAATGTTCCTGCAGAATGAGGAAGACAGAGGGACAAAGACAACAGAGGCTCCAATGGGAAAGGTAGGAAAGGAATCATGAACAATATGTGCTTAGAAGCCAAGAAATAGGACTTTGATCGTGAAAGCCAAAGCAGAGCCACCCAAGAATTATGAGTAGGCATGCAATATGATCAGATATTAATTTTTTAAGACTTCTTAAATTTGGAAAATGTGGAATAAAAAATTATTCATACGCCTACTACATATTTAAAGTACATAAATGAAGCAAAATTCCCCCTTCCCAACCCTCCCCCACCAGCACCCCCATGTTGCTCCCACCTAGACACTACTGGCCTCTCCTCCAGTCGCTCCCTCCAAATGTAGCTATTGTTAACAGCTTGGCAAATGTCCTTCCAGACATCTTTATGCTGATGTATAATCAGCATTCTTGAAAGTTCTCTCTGGCAGGCTTGCAGAGGATGGATGGGAGCAGAGCCAGATCACAGCAGGAAGCCCCATCAGGAGGTTATTGCACTAATTCAGCCCTTGGCAGATCTCCATCAAACTAAAAATGATTTAGGGTCTTACCATACATTCTAAGTCTAGTTATGGTTTCAGAAACAAAGATGATTTTGTTGGAAGCCAAGAAATTTACATTTGAGCCCTGATATCATTTCATAGATCAGCATGAAGGAGCTACTCAGGGCATGATAGCTACTCCTCACTGCCACATGCCCATCTCCCCTGACCTCCCCAAGAGAAATCTGGGGCAGGAGGCACAGGGGACACTGAAAAGGCCAGGCACTGAAAGGAAGGAGGGCCTGGGGAACTTGAAGGAAGTGTGTGGTTATTCTTTTTCCATCTGCAACCAAGTCACCTGCTGCACCAACATCAGTCATGGATGTCCAAGAGTGTTTTGAGAAGACTCGAGAAGACTTTGTTGCCAGATTGGGGGGAGGGGGAGGGCTGTGTTTGGAAAAGCCTAAACAGGCTGGACATTGTAGCAGGACCTACTGGAAAGGGAGCTGAGAGCCCGGGAGCAGTACTGGCACCATCAGGAACAAGAGGAGTGGCGGCTAGCGGAACACCTGGGGCGCCTGAGCCAGGAGCTCTGTTTCACTCCAGGCGATGACACCAAGCTGCAGGTGAGGCTCTGAAGTGCTACTTCATGATCCCAATCCATCTGCCAAGACTTCACAAGTTTCTCTTTGAATATCTGAAGTCTTTGTCTCCTCCCTGGCCACAGGAAAGAATCCATCTCAGAGTAGGCCCTAGATTTCAGTCACTCCTAAGTGCCTAAGCAGGGGTCAGCATGAGGCACCCCAACCTAGAGGTCCTACCCCCGCCCCCATGGCTCATTTCTTTGCACTTTCTTTCCTATATAGCTGAGGGCTGCCAAGGAGGCCTGTGCAGCCCTAGAGGCCTGCTGCCTTCAGGAGGCAGAGCGGAGAGCCAGCGTTCTGAGCACACTCAGCAGCCCAGACCGGGGCATTCTCTCTCAAGGTGGTAAAGAGATGCCCACAGCAACAATCTGCTAGGAGTAGTGCCACTGCCCACAGCTTCCCCAGGGGCAGGGAGAGTCCCCCTCACCCTCTGAATGTGCTCCTCTCCTCCAGAATCCCAGCCAGGCTCACACCTGGCAGATTCCCCTGGCTCAATAAAGTACTGCCTTTTTTTCTCCTCCTTACCCTCAATGGCATTGCCATGTGGCCCTTTACTCTGACCTTTGCAGCAGACAGACAGGAGTGGGAAGCAGAGGCTCAGGTGGCAGTGGGCATGCAGGAGGTCCTGCAGAGTTTAAGGCAAGCTTCAGAAAAGCTCAGGCAAGCATCTGGACGGCTGCAGGGCCAGGAGGAGGAAGTGTGGCTGCAGCAGAGGAGGAATCAGGGCCCACAGGTCTGGAACCGTCCCAGGAAGGTAAGGCTCAGGCTGACAAGGGGACACTGAGGAATGAGTACATCCTCCTGTGTCATCATGTGGTTCTTCAGGCCCATACAATATTCACGGGTAGGTGAGCCCAGGGAATAGGCTAAGAGAGAGCAGGAAGAAAGAGAGAAAAGGTCCATTTTAATTTGGGCATTATGTTTCCTGTGTTCCAGGTATTACGGCATCTCTCCGATGAGTTTCAAGAGATAGTGAGGGAGAAACAGAGCTTCTTGGATAGAGCCCTGGGTCAACTGCAGTATCAACGGGAGCTGAGCCACCTCCAGTTCTTGCACAGCCAGGTAATGACCTCTAGAATTGACCAATGAGATCTGTACTTCCATATTTCATGGAGGCTTTAGAGAAAAACTCCCAAAGTAGCCATGTAAGACAGGGGAACCAAGTATGGATTTCAGTTCTACTTCATCCTAGATTATTGCCTCAGGATCCCCTGTATGTTTGGAGAATTACCCTGGAGACAGATTCTATGGAAGAGCCACTACTTACACCAGGGACCAGGCTGCTGCCTGCCCACTGTTGATCCCATTTCTGAAGAGTCTCACTTCAGTGCTAGTGGGAGATCAAGGCCATGGCCTTGGGGATCAGAAACCAGGAGCAGGTAAGGCTGTTCACTTATCCAACGTACCCTTCTTCTGCAAATCCTGGTCATGTTTTGATAAGTTCTAATACTACCATTATGTCTCGGGCATCATTCTTCTTCCTGAAGAACCACCACAGGAGGTTCTTCAGGAAGAAAACTCATTTCATTTTCACAACAGAGAAACCCAATGTATTGATTATCTGTGGCTACATAACAAATTACCCCCAAATTTCATGGCTAAAATAATAAACTATCTCACAATTTCTGTGGGTCAAGAATCTAGGTGTAGTTTACCTGGGTGCCTCTGACTCAGGGTCTCACATAGGCTGCAGTCATCTCAAGGCTTGACTGAGGGAGGATTCACTTCCAAGCCCATTCATGGCTGTTGCCAGACCTCAAGTCCTCAATGGCTGTTGGCCAATGACAGTAATACCTTGTCACATGGGCTTCATAGGGCAGCTCCCAACCTGATATGTGGCTTCCCTCACAGAACCTGATACGTGGCAGATTTTTTTGTGCATCTTAATCTCAGAAGTGACATCTCATTACTTTTGCCATATTGTATTCACTTGAAATGTATTGCCAAATCCAATCCTTACTCAAGGGGAGGAGATTACACAAGGGTACTGACACATTGTATGGGATTAGAGGGATCATCTTAAAGGTTTCCTGTCACACCTGATGCCACGTCTTGCTCCTTTTGGCTCTGGCCACACTCCTATGTCTTTACTCCACCATTATATTCTCCTCTATTCAGATGCAGATAAAGTTGACACCATCCAGACTTCACCATTCTTCTCTATCCTGAAGAAAATAGACATCTGGTCCCAAGCCCACAAGGAAGGAGCGGAACCTCAAGTGCATCATAAACCAGGTAACCTCCTTCTCCCTGGTAGTCTCTAAGAATTATCATGGGGCAATGAAGGTGTGTGAAGGCATGACCCTCCAGGAACTAGGAATGCCAGAATGCAGTCTTGCCAATCATCCCTTTCTGTCTGCCCCCACCCTAAAATTGCTAAGGAATTTTTCTATTTAATAACAAATAGGAATCAAAGTACCACTATAATTATATTTGGCCAATTTCCAAAAGGGAATTCCTAAAGGCCCTCTACCTCCCTACCAAACACTAAATCTTGGGATATTTGTCCCATACCAGCCAGCAACATGTTAAAAGGAGTTAGTGGAAAAGTATGAGACACAAGGAGAAAAACAGAGGAGACAGACAAGACTTTGCCCCATAGAGACCCAGATCACTTTATCGATAAATATCACCCTTTGAAATTAGTTGTCAAGAGAATGTAGCTGGCCTGCACTGAAGAGCCAGGTCTGTTTCAATTTACCCACCTCCCACATAGAAATAACGGAAAATAAGTGTGTGCCTTTCTATAGACCATGCATGATGCAGGCCACTAGCAAGCATAGTTCCACAGACATCCCTGAACTTGAGCAGGGATCAGCAAACTATGGCCAACTCCAGCCTGCTACCTGTGTTTCTGTGGTGCCTGAGCTAAGAATGGCTTTGCATTTTAAACAATCAGGGGAAATTTGAAAGGAAGAATAACATTTTTAGGGGGTGTTTTACAATATGTCATGTACTGTTCTAAATTTTTACATACATTGATGCAGTTCATCTTTACAACAACCCATGGAGGTTGGTACAATAATTTTGTAGCTGAGGAAACTGAATCTTCTGGATAGGTCAAGTAAGTAGTCAAAGATCATTTTGCCAATATGTAGTTCAGTGGGAATTCAACCCCAGGGGTTCTTTCCTCAGAACTGCTTTCCCCTAACCTGCTTCCCCATATGAAAAACTCCCCAATTATAAGGGCTATGCCAAAAAGAGAGGAGGCAACACATTCTCATGAGTTCCTAAGTCAGCAGATCACTGTGTACCTGAGAGCAAGGAAAGGCTTTGTAGGAGAAAGAGGCCCTACCTCTACCATAAAGATAGGAAACACTCAATTTGAACCCTAAGTTTAGCTTTTGGATGAAAAAGCCTAAAATACTTACTATATGGCTCTTTACAGAAAAAGAATACTGACTCTGGAACTTGACCAACCTTATGATTAATTCTTCCTCCCTTTGATGGGAACTAAGAAGACTGGCAAAGAGATGGGGCCGGCCTTCTTTAAGGGTTCTTATCTCCGCTTCAACCTGCTTACAATTCTATTGACTATATTACCCTGAAAGCATTTTTATGTACTTTGTCTTATCTATACCTGGAAAACCTAGCTCTAATTCTATAGATAGGGAAATATTGTTCTTTATTTTATTAATATAAGAGAACCAATGCTCAAAGAAGTTAAGTGACTTCCTCAGGGTCTTATAGAACCTGAACCAGAAGACAGATCTTCTGACTACTGGTTCAGCACTCTTTCCTATACTTTGCTACCCAAACCATTTTTAATTGTCCTCTCAAGAAAAAGACAATAGAAATGTCTAAATACCCATTTAAATTGTCTAAAGGCCATTAGAGACAATTTGTAAGAAGGAAGATTTTTAATATAGCCAACATTTACTAAGTGCTTACTGTGTGCCAGATACTGTTCTGAGTGCAGTACATCTAATTATCCAAATAACTCTATGAAATAGCAGAGGAAAATCTGCTGCCATCTTCTCTGGGCCCTCCTTCTGGCTCCTCTGTTCTAAATCACTCTTCCATGGAGATGGGCAAGAGATCTTGAGGCACAGTGCATACACAGCATGGGAAGTTGGATGGATGGATGGATGGATGGATGGATGGATGGATGGATGGATGGATGGTTGGATGGATTAGTTGGTTGTAAATAAACCTTTTCCTTTGCTGAGTTGTGTTGTTGTAGTTGTTGTTAATCTAACATAACCATACCAAAAAAAAAAAATCAATGAAATCATCACTGGTTTATCTTGATTTCCATAGACCCAAAAAGCTCTTTGCAGGATTTCCTAAAAACTCAGACAATGCAGAAAGAAGAGTTGATAACTGTGCAATCCACAGACCTTTCTGCCAGGGAGTTTGTGGTTTACCAGTACGGCCTCTCCATCCTGGACCTCCTCGTCCCCCAGCTTCATGTAAGTCTGAAGTCTGGCCTCTTTGTGGAGCAGTCACTAGGTAGCTGAGAAGGTCAGGGTGGCCAGGAAGGAGCTCTGTGGCAATGAATCTTCCCTAGGAGGAAGGGAAAGTTCCTGGAGCAGTGAACTTAATACTCCCCTTGATGGGGCTGATGGGTGTTACAGTACCAATCTAAAGTAGAACATTTTGAACGATGTTAATCATAGGTAGAATAAATTAAGCACTTTTTAGATACAAGAAAATATTGTAATAACCTGTATAAATTAATTCCTTTAATTTTCACAAAACCCAATCACACCAATACTATTATTTTTCACATTTTAAATTTGAGGAAAAAAGATACAGAGTGATTGAGTAAACTTACCCATTATCACAGCTAGAAAAGTAGAGCCAGGGTTAGAATCCAGGCCATATGGCTTGTGAGCCCTCATGCCTGACTGCCAACCTTTAATGAGAAGTAGTAAATTAATTTTGAAAAGTAGTAAATTGTCAGTTGGCATAAATATTAAATACATAAATACTCTTCATTTTCCCATAGTGTATACTGAATCTACTTACTCTATTATATCTTAAACTGGTGTTCCAATGAATTTACTTTCCATTAATTTGATTGATGCTATGAGGCTGAGCTGCATAAGAATTTTTTAGTAAAAGCATGTGTTTTGTTTTTGTCATTCTCTTCAGGCTCCAGAAATCACTCTGCAGATTGCTTCTCATCTTCCCACCACAGAAGCCTCAGACAACGCCTTCCAGGGTTCCTTCTTCTATCAGGTGCTGCACATTCATTCCCAGATCAGGGATATTGAATTTTGGGGTCTATTAAAGATAAGCAGAAGCAAAAGGAATAAATTTTATAAAACATTTTTCTCTCTCAAATCCTAACATACTTTATTCCCCTTGGAAATAAGTCATTTAGCTAAGGCATAATAAATGTCACCATGTAAGAGCTTTCTCTAATCAGTGAAGTGAATATGTCCTGGCTTGTGCCCAGGGAAGCATAATGGCTTTGTGCCATTAATAGATCTCTGTCATTCTCAAAGCTGGTGGTTCCACACTGGTATTTCCCGTAAGTCATGGTTCCAGCTTCAGGAAATCTTATGCAATCAGCATTATTCTACAGAAAAGGATCTAAATTGTTCCTGTCCTAGTAGTTCCTCAGATATGTAGATTGAAAGTGCCTTGCAGATAACTCTAAGCTGGTGTATATGGACTTTAAACACTGACAACAGTCCACTTATAAATAATTCTGAGGAGGAACTGCTAATCAATGTTAAAAGACTAGAAAATGGTTTATATTTGCCTAGTAGATCATAAGGTGATCTAATAAAACAAAAAAAAAAATGTTCATACATGGTACTTTCCAGGCATTATTTCACTTGACCCTCAAAGAAGCAACTCTATGGAGGAGGGAAAATTGAACCCCATTCTAGTTTGTTTTTGGAAAAACAAACTCAGGAATCACTGAATGATGTGTGCTAGTCAGGCTCTTGACCATGTATCTCACATGCATATTATTTCATTTATAATTTCTAGCAACCCTCTAGGGTAGATATAGTCTTGTTATCTCCATTTTATGGATTGATAAATTGGGGCACCAAGAGTCAGAGTAACTGGCATAAGATCACAGAATTAGCAAGAATTGATGCTTGGGTCCAAGTATATTTGACACCAAACTCATTCTCCTAACCTACAGCTGATTCAAGGGACAGATCTTAGGCTAGTTCCAATCACCTAAGGCTTTTTCATGCCAAACTAATGCCTCCTAAGAAAATGAACGAGGAAGTTGCTGCATATCAATTGCAAGAGGGGTGATTTGAAAACTTGATTACAACAAAAGTGTGAAAGACAAAAAAGCCTGACAGCCATCCAAAGCAGTGATTCTCAAATTGTGATCCATGCACCTCCTGCATCAACTACCTGGGGAATTTGGTAAAATGAAAATGCCTGGGCCCTGCCCAAAACCCACAGAACCAGAAATCCTGGGACAGGCTCCAACAATAAAATCACCCCCTTCTGATTCTTATTCACACCAAAGTTTGAAAATCACCACTTAAGGAAATAGTGATTGAAGAACATTAATAGTAGACATAGATACATAGGTAACTTTGCTCTGAATTTCTAAACTTGTTTTCTTTAAGATGAAGGTAGTAGGAAAAATTGGGAGACAGTGAAAAAAAAGACTTACTCATTCAATAGAACTAAACAATACTTTTTCCTGCCTCTGAATCTTCCCTTCAGTATATTTCCATTAAGCCTAGGGAGTCTAATTTTAGACCATATAAACTTAGAAAAAGGAAGAGGCAGTGGAAATGTTCTCTGAGGTTGACATCTCTGTGTCTGGGTATTTTCTCTATTTAGAGTGCTGAAAACACACTGTTTGTTAGGAGAGAGTGTTTGGCATCTGTGGGAAGCTTTGTTCTGCTGTTGATCCACTGCCTGGCCCACATCATTGCTGGGGACTTCCACCAGGACTCCAACCCCACCTTTCTGAGGTCATTTTATGAGGTATTGAAAACATACACAGGGCTTTTTTCTTCTCTTTGTGACTCAGACCTCATTCTCCAGGATAATAAATGCTTTAAGTTTTGCAACATTTTGATTCTATTTGAGTCCCCACTGGTGGACTTTGTTTTCCACTTCCAGGCCAGGAAAAGGATTTTCCTAATCAAATTTCCTGTAGCAACATACAACAAAACACATCCACCACTCCGTTATGGTTCATGCATATGACAATGTAGGCACCACTGCTTGAGAGAAGTTGTCTTCCTATGAGAACAGCATCTCACCTTTCTGCTGATATTTAATTGTCAGTGCATAAACCTCACCAAAATGGTTAGAGGACAAGTGAGGATGATAAATACCAACCTCTGTTTCCTTTCAACTATTATTTTACAGTTTCATAGCAATTTCCTCAAAGTTATACCAATCTATCCCTTTTCTTCCTTCACCAGGGACTGAAGGCCTATTTCAGGGAAGCATTCTCTACCACATTGCAAATGTCAGCAGTTTCCTGGGACAATAAATTCGACCAAAGCATACGTGCTATTCTGCTGGAAGAGCAGCCCATTTCTGAAAGAGAAAGAGATCTTCTCTCAAAACTCATTGAAAGGAAGCATGGGTCTCTCCTAGAACCAGCATCATCAGAAGAGGTAACTAACTTTATCTTATGTATCATGAGGTCTTGGTTAACATTGACTTCCTCACAAAGAAAATGCCTCAGTGTATGGCCTACTCAGATATTTCTGGCCTCTGTAGGTGGCACACTGCCTTGACACTCATCCTGCTTCTCAAACCACATATGACAGTATTTTTAAAATCCTATGTTCTATAGGGCAGACAGTGATTACATGGATCTTTGAGTCATAAGGATTACAAATTTGAATCTGTAGTTATTTAACTTGTGTCTAACATTATCAATGAGTTAGCAGAATTCCATCTGTAAAACTCATTGTGACTGAGATACTAAATTTAGATGCCCAAGTAAGAGCATATTCACCCAAACTTATATTGTGCTATTGTCTGTGCAAGCTTGACAATGGTCGTCTTCTTAATATAGTATTCATAGCACTTTTATGAAAATAGTATCATTTAAGCCTTTTACACATTAAAAATAAAAGATCTGACTAAATAGAGATACCCAGCACTCACCTCCTCCTTCACTAAAAGGAACTAAAACAATAAGTGTATAGTTGCATTCTTAGGTGAGTAATTGTAGAAGAACAATGGAAATCAACAAAAGAGAAACTGGAACATTATAAGAGTCAAAGACCTGGAATGAAGGCAAATGAAATAACCTGTCATCTGCCACCCTGGCTCCACAGCTATGGCGGGGGCAGAAGGGTCCCTCTGAAGGGGTCAGGGTAAAAGAGAGAATCCCAGAAAACTCTATCAGTGTGGATGCTGGCAATCCCAGCTACTAGAAAGTTTCACAGTACTCACAGGCCCACAGCTTGCTTAGATAAGAAACCTGAAATCTGTCCAGTCATCTTGTGAAAAGGATTTCACATCATCTCCCAGTGAAACTCCAGGATGCTGTAGTCAGGAGTCATCTTGAGAAGTAAGCTATTACCTGAGTTCGGACTGCTCCAGAATTAAACTCCTGCATATTCCCATCTTTGGCACCCTACAGACATTCTGCTGCCCTAGTTGGCAGGGGTTGGCAAAAGGCAGGTAGCTGCCTTGCAAACCCAGCTCAACCCAGCAGAATGACTGTAACCTAAGCCCTCTGGGTGCCCTGCACTGTAGGGGACAGATATTGTGACACTGAGGGGAACAGAACCACCACCAGATCAGGATGTTTGACCTCTGAAGCTAAGGTCAGGCCCAGTCTTATGTGGACTCACACCAGTGCCAAGACTGAAAGAAGGAGCCCACACAGTTCCCACTCCCCAGCCTGTGCCATGCTCAGATGCCTTTTACTGACAAAGCAGGGAGGGAATACTGTGGTTTTCACTGCTGCCCTGCCCACTGGGTTGTGCTAAGGGGACCTTGAACAACTCTGTGGCTCTGACAGTCACACTGCCCCCAGGCATCCACTGTAGGAAAAGGAATCCAGGGGAGAAAAGTGTCATCTCACTGCCGGCAGGTACACATGGCCAAAAACAACCTAGAGGAAAGTAGACTGGGACCAGCCACAGTTCCTCTCCTGGATGTGCACTGCCACCAGCAGAAAGGGAACATTGTAGTTTCTGCTACCACCCCACCTATGCAGCTCCCACTGCTGCCCTACCTCCATACTTTGACTATGCACTGCTATCAGGACTGGTATGAGTGCTATAGAGGGAATGTTCTCCACCTTTGGCATCTGGATCCATAACAGTGACTTGAATCAGGCTCTTCACCATCGCTGGAGCTGCCAATGCCAGAGGCCCTTGCTCGCAACAGAACTGGTATCAACAGGGCCTAAGGAAACTCCCATCCCTTGCTATAAGCCACCACTCCCATTGTGGGAAGAGCCACAGAGTGGGCATTCCACACCCGCTGCTCTCTACACCACACCTGCCTGAGCCACTAGTGTCCCCACTCCTTCATGGCTCAGAGTCAGTGTGCCTCTCCAACTGTGCCACAGTTAGTTCTGTGCCCAAAGTCACTAATCACAGTCAGAGAAGCAATAGGGAGACTACACTATGGTGACCAACTAAAATCAGAGCCAACACTGCATGACAAACCAACGCCTTAAGACACATCATCATACACACAATGAAAGACACATCATAGCAGACAGTCACTTAAGAAGGCTGCCCCATAAAAGTGGTAGAAATACCCATTTCACCAAAATCTCAACATAGGAGCATAAAAATATGAAAAATCTAAGGTAGCATGATGCCTCCAAAGAATCTAACTCTCTAGCAACAGAACCCAAAGAAATCAATAAGGATGAATGCCTGAAAATGAATTTAAAAAGTGACCAGTATAACTCTACATCATGTACAATCACAAGAATGGGGAAGTTACACTCCATGCATGTATGTTAAAATAACACTCTTCTGTCATGTATAACCAAAAATAATTTTTTTAAAAAACTTAAAAAAACCAAACTGAGACAATAGCTATTACCAGAAAGTTGCATTTTAAAATTTGATGCAATGATCAAGAAATGCCCATTCCTTATACCCCTAACCATGCATCTCATTTAAATGTTATTGACATTGTGATTGGTTACATGCCAAGTACCTGCTGTACTTACTCTGCAGAGTAACTCACTGTGCAATCTCATGCAGCTGGGTGTTCAGAATTTACAAATACAGATTCCATTCCGATGGCTCTGGGTGGCAACAATATTCCACTCTGGGCTCCTCTCCACTTTTGCTACCCAACAGAAAAATCTTTGCTTTAAATGGGCAACACTCCAGTTCTTACATCTCTAGTCATTCTTCCTTCTGTTACATGCCTCGTTCCTCCCCATTCACAATACCATCACATCACTGGTAAGGTGGTAGGGTGATCAATATGGACTCCCAGGCACAGATTCACCTTCAGTGCTCAGAGGGAACTTGGGAAACATGCAGGTAGAAGGGCTGCTGGGGCTGCTTCATCCCAAGAGATTAATTAAAAAGTCTTCCAAATATCTCCTTTTACCATTTGCTTTTGCCCCGACACCAATTCATAATTATTTGGAAAATGGTTTGCAACTATTTGCAGAAATGTCCATTCATAAATAAAAGCCCTGAATAAAAGGACTGTACCTCAGTATAACAAAGGCTTATGTGACAAATCCATAGCCAACAGCATACTGAATGTGGGAAAACAGAGTTCATTTAAGAGGAACAAGAGAAGGGTGTCCACTGTCACCACTCATTATTCAATAGATTTCTAGAAGTTTTAACCACAGCAATTAAGAGAAAGAAGTTAAAAGTATGCAAAAAAGGAAGAGAAGACATCAAATTATACCTGTTGATGATATGATCCCATGTACAGAAAAACCTAAAGACCCCATCAAAGGACTATTAGAACTGATAATGAATTCAGTCAAGTAAGAGGATACAAGAGGCCACAGAGTGGGCATTCCACACCCCCTGCTGCCAATCAGTAGGTTTTTTTATACACCAATAACGGAATTTGTTGAGGAAGAAATCATGGAAGTATTCACAATAGCTACAAAAAACTAAAATATCTAGGAATAAACTTAATCAAGGAAGCAAAAGATCTCTTTAAGGAAGATTATGAAACTGATGAAAGAAATTTGAAAAGACACAAAAAGATGGACATATCTCTCATGTTCATTCATTAGAAGAATACTGTTAAAATGTCCACACTACCCAAAGCTACCTACAGAGTCTATGCAGTCCCCATCAGAAAATCAATGACATTGATCCAGAATAGCCAAAGCAATCTTAAGCAAAAAGAACAAAGGTGGAGGCATAGCAATACTCGATTTCAAGATAGCCTAAAGAGCCATAGTAACCAAAACAGCATGTTATTGGCATAAAAATAGACACAGACCAATAGAACAGAATAGAGAACCCAGAAATAAATCTACCCACTGACAGCCAACTGTTTATCAACAAAGTTGCCAAAACCGTACACTGGAGAAACAATAGCCTCTTCAGTAACTGGTGCTGGGAAAACTGGACACCCAACATGCTGAAGATTGAAATCTGATTCCCATCTCACAGCCTATACAAAAATCAACTCAAGATGGATAAAAGACCTAACGTAAGATCTGAAACTCTGAAACCACTGAAAGAAAACCCTTCAAGACATTGGGACAGGCAAGGGTTTTCCGGACAGAATACTAAAAGCACAGAAAATAAAAGTGAAAATTAATAGAATTAAATCTAACTGAAAGGCTTCTACACAGCTAAGGAAACAACAGAATAAAGAAACAACCTATAGAATGGGAGAAAATATTTTCGAAATCTGCATCTGTCACAGTTAATATCCACAACATATAAGAAACTCAAAAAATTAACATAAAAACAAGTAATCCAACTGAAAAATGGGCAAATGATATGAATAGCTATTCTCAAAAGAAATACAAATGGCCAACAAATATATGAAAACATC
Organism: Geosciurus inauris; assembly: GCA_004024805.1. NCBI lineage: Eukaryota > Metazoa > Chordata > Mammalia > Rodentia > Sciuridae > Geosciurus > Geosciurus inauris. Next base: position 229,683 of record PVHX01000234.1, read on the forward strand.
ATCAATATCACGGACGCTCAGGGAAATGCAAATCAAAACTACAATGAGATATCATATCAACCCAGTTAGAATGGCTACAACAGATATATATATGTATATATATACACATATATATATGCACACACACTTATATATGTATATATATTACAAATGGTAGAGAGGATGTGGAGAAAAAAAACTCTTTGCTTTTGGTACTGGGAATTAAACTCAGGGGCTCTCAACCACTGAGCCAAATCCCAAGCCCTATTTTGTATTTTATTTAGAGACAAGGTCTCACTGAGTTGCTTAGGGCCTAAGTTGCTAAGGCTGGCTTTGAACTCGCAATTGTCCTATCTCAGTCTCCCAAGCCACAGAGATTACAAGCGTGCACCACCACGCTCGTCTGAGAAAAAGAAACTCTTATATACTGTTGGTGAGAATGTAAATTAGTACAACCATTATGGAGAACAGTCTGGAGCTTCCTCAAAAATCTAATAACAGGGGCTGGGTTTTAGCTCAGTGGGGGAGCACTTGCCTAGCACATGTGAGGCACTGGGTTTGATCCTCAGAACCACATAAAAATAAATAAAAGAAATAAAAACTAATAATAGATTTACCATATCAGCTATCCCACTCTAGGTAAATATCAAAGCAAATGAAATTAACATACCAAAGTAATGTCTGCATGTCCATGTTTATTGCAGCGGTATTCACAATGGCAAAGATACGGAATCAGACTAGGTATTCAACAACAGATGAATGCATAAAGAATATGTGGCATAGCCGGGCACGGTGGTGCAAGCCTGTAATCCCAGCACTTAGGGAGGCTGAGACAGGAGAATCGCGAGTTCAAAGCCAGCCTCAGCCATGTGAGGCGCTAAGCAACTCAGTGAGACCCTGTCTCTACATAAAACACAAAATAGGGCTGGGGATGTGGCTCAGTGGTCAAGTGCCCCTGAGTTCAATCTCCAGTACCAAAAAAAAAAAAAAAAAAATGTGGCATGAATATGCAATAGAGTATATTCAGCCATAAAGAAAAGTGAAGTTTTGTTATTTGCCATATAATGGGTAGAACTGGAGGACATGTTAAGAGAACTAAGACAGAAACAGAAAGACAAGTACCACAAATTCTCTCTCCTACTTGGAAGCTAAAATAGTCCACTTAAAAGTAGAATAGTGATTACTAGAGATTGGGAAGGAGTGAGGAGGTAGGTTAGGAAAAGGAAGTTAAATTTGATGAGTGTACACTATATAGATGTAGGAAAATACCACACTGAACTCCATTAAGATGTACAATAAAGTCAAGTGTGGTAGCCTGTAATCCCAGTGACTCAGAGGCCAAGGTAGGATGATCACAAGTTTGATGCCAGCCTCAGCCACTTAGTGAGATCTTCTTGTCTCAAAATAAAAAATAAAAAGGGCTGGGAATTTGGCTCAGTGTTAAAGCACCCCTGAGTTCAATCCCCAGTACAAAAACAAAAAGAAAAAAGAAAAAGATATACAATAAATATGTATAAATAAAAAATGTTTCAAGAAAAATAGATCTTAGGATTAAGTCTATGATCTATAAAAGATCATCCTATGTTAAATATCAAACCATTCTTGAGCTATAAACAAGAACATGGCTTTTTTCCATTATTTTAATCAGACTTTAAGTTTCAAAGCCATATGTATGTATGTGTACACATATACATACATATATGTATATGTGTATGTGTGTATATATATATTTTTCACTCAAAGCCCCTAGCAATGCTGCAAAGTAAGTAGCACATGTATTTTAGCCACATTATATGTTTAAGGAACGAGTAAGCAATTTGCTCAAAGTCCTGAAACTATTTATGGCAGTGAATCAGACTAGATTCTAGATCTCCTGATTTTTAAGTAAATATTCCGTAAGCATTTCTCCATAATCACATCTCCATCAGTGACTGAAAGATCGACCCTACGATGGTGATGTTTACGGTATTGTTGGTCATGCAGACCACTGATTTCTGTTATAGCCCACCTCCCATAAACCACAGAGAACAGTCAATTCTCCATCCTCATCTCTTAGCATTTGACATATCTGATCACTTTCTCTTCCTCCATACATTTTCTTCATTTGCCTCCCAGGACACTCACCCGCTCTGGTTTTCTTTCTACCTGTCACTTCTTTGTTTTGCTCATCCCTCAATCTTGGAAGGCCAGTATATAGTCCTGCCTTCTTCACCTCTCTATTTCCATTCCCCTGTGAGTCATCCAATCTTCTATCTTTAAATTCCATCTGTATGTAAATGACACCCAAATCTTTATCTTCAGCCCCAACTGAATTCTCAAATTCCACATTCATATATCCAATTGCTGACCGGCATCTCCATCTGGTTGGCTAATAAGTATCTCAAAACCCAACAGTCCAATATCTAATTTCTGATCTTCTCTTCAAACCTGCTTCATCTAAAACCTTCCTCATTTCAGTTAATGACAATTCTTCAGGTTTTTCAGGTCAAAGGCTTCCTTGAAACTTTTGTTACATATGCCCCCCAGTCAGTTAGGAAATCCTACTGTTGTGCCTTCAAAGTGCACCCACACTGCTACGGCCCTGAGGCAAGCCACCACCATCTCTCGTGCAGAGCTCTGTACTACTGATTGGTCTCCCAAGTCCATCCTTCCCTCTCTTCAGTCTGTTCAACACCAAAGTCAAAGAAACCTCTTTGAAAATGAAAATCAGATCTGCTCAAAATCTTGCTGTGCCTCCACATTTCACTCAAAGTAAAAGCCAAAGCAGCCAGGCCCCACTTTTTCTCACCTACTATTTACTCTGTCCCTCATTCACCCAACTCCAACCCCTTTCCTCCTTGCTGTCCTTCAAATGCTCTGGGTACACACCCCTCTTAAGAGTTCCCTCCATGAGCTGAGGAGAGTGCTTGCCTAGCATGTGTGAGGCACTGGGTTCAATTCTCAGCACCGCATATAAATAAAGGCCCATTGAAAACTAAAAACATATATTTAAAAAGAGTTCCCTCCACCCGCAGTGTGAACAGGCCGACTCTATCCTACCTCAATTTGCAATGCACTTTACCCTCAGCTACCCACTGTCCCTTACTCTGTTCTTAATTTCTTTAACTTATATAACTTCCTAAAATATTACAAAATTTACTACACTTATAACTTTTCTTCCCCCACTCTAAGCTACACAAGGGCAGAGACAGTGGCTGGTTATATTTTCTGCTGTAGCCCAAGTGCCAAGCTCATAATAGAGTTTAGATATATTTACTATGTTAATATACTTACATGGACCCTGATGCTATATACTGAAATATCCCCATCTACCACAGGTAACCATGAGATAACAGCACACATTATGTTTGCCAAACGTTTTACATGTTACCTCATTAAATCCTCCCCTTGCCCTTATAAGGTAGGTGGTACTTTAATTCCTAAATTAGATGAGAAAACCGAGGCTTAGAAATGTTAAGAACTTGTCTGAGACATAGTTGTGAAACTGGAATATTAGTTCTCTGCCAACCCCCTCTATGAAGAGGTCTCATTCTAAAAGCAGAATTATATACCATACTCTTAATCTTATTTTAGCTAAATAGATCCAAGAGTACTTAATGTTATGGTTTGGATGTGAGATATCCCCACAAAAGCTCATGATTAGATCACGTAACCTAATTGGTGGACTGATTTGATGGATTAATCGTTTGGAGGGACTTCTGTACTTGGTGATAACTGTAGACAGGCAGGGTGTGGCTGGAGGAAGTAGATGGCCATGGAAGTGCCTTTGTGCTTTCTATTTCCTCCTTGGCTCCTCACTGCCTGAGCTGAACAGCTTCCTTCCACCACATCCTTCCCCCATGATGCTCTGCCTCACCTCAGGCCCAGAGCAATGGAGTCAGCTGAACATAGACTGAGACCTCTGACAACACGAGTCAAAATAAACTTTTCCTCCTCTAACTTGTCAGATATTTTGGTCAGAGGGGTAGGGAGAAACAATACAAAGAAAAATGAAAGCAAATGTACTAACTATCTTCCACATACTCTACAGTATATTAGGAAAAACAAAGATCTTCTTCTCTTCACCCATATGGAACATTTCCTGAAAAGCATCCTTGCTGCAGAGCAACAAATCCTAATACCACGAAAAAATCAATTTGGGGATGAAAAGGTGAGATGCCTATACGGGATTATACTGTGCCATGTACCTTGAAATTTATTAGTATGTGTTTGGGCCATATTTATTTTGTTTTTATTTTTTTAGTTGTAGATGGACACAATATATTTATTTATTTTTATGTGGTGCTGAGGATCCAACCCAGTACCTCATGCATGTAAGGCAAGTGCTCTACCACTGAGCCACAATCCCAGCCCTGGGCCATATTTATAATTGACATTGATAGCAAAACAAAGCACTAGGAATTAATGGTGGTATGAATAAGTTACATCATCAGTTAATTTAAGAGTTTCCCCAGTAAGAACAGATGACTGATCTCATGTTGATGGATATGTGGGTATTGTAAATGGATATATTTAGCTTTAGTAGATACTACCAACAAGAATTCCAAAGATACTATATAACCATACACTATCACAAATAGGGAGTAAAGTTTCTCATCTTTATCAAAACCTAGTATTTTACATCTTTTATATTTTACCCATTTTTCTGGAAGTATGATACATCACTAATTTTAATTTGCATTTCCTGATGACCAAACTCAGCATCCTTCATATATTTATATACCACTTAAGTATCTGTTGTAAATTGCCTATTCAAGTCTTTTGTTCATTTTCCACTGGATTGTCTATTTTCTTATTGATTTCTAGGAATTATTCTGCAACTAGTTTTCCTCACTTTGTAGACTTCTTAATAACTACATGTTTTTTGTTTTATTTTTAGATCTAGAAAAGAAAATGGTGACATCATTTTAGACTGCATGATTTCAGGTTAAATATATCAATACATCTGATGAAGCTAAGATTTGAAAATAGCTGTAGTATTTATGTATGCATCACATAAATGTATATTAAAGTTTGGGGTGTATATGTAACCTAATAGAACCTAATGTTTGCCATAGAAGATAAATCTGCTGATATTTTCAATGTGATTGAAAGAGATCATTAGACCTCATATCTTTTAAAATATTTACATTGAACTCTTTCTAGAAATGTAAAATTTGTACATATTATCACTTAATCAGCCTATCTAAAACTATTACTGAATCATACAAAGTAGATGGATATATTTGTACAATGTTTGAGAATCTAGAAAGAGTGCTTAAAATATAGGCCATGTGACGGACAAAAATTCTCTTTGGAGGCCCTGGTTGGAACAGATAAGTCATCTGAAACTAAGTTTTGGGGATGGACACATCAAGATAGACACCACCATCACATGAATTTAATGTAAGAAAAAAATTTCAAATACAAAGTAAGCCTGCTCAGATTACAGATTCAACACCTGCAATGCAAGCTTTTCGTGTGGATAATTCTCTTTATTGTGTTTCAAGATGAATATCAGAAATGTTTTTTTTTTTTAAATAACAACTTTTAAGTCTAAGAAATGGAAAGAAGGCAGGCTGGCAAAGAATTTAATCTTAAACAAAATTTGGGTGACCAATGATTAGTAACTAAGCAGTAAATTCAGTGTCCAGCTCATATTTAACATTTTTACTTTGCAGGCTTTTTGTCATAATTAAGTGATATTCATACATGGCTAAGGATTTAGCTCTAAATCCAACCAATCAAAATACTAATGTTAAATTACTTCAGAGAAAATAAGTTAAAATAAAAACACTTGAAACAATGTGACAAGATTTAGAGTTAATCAAGCCATAAAGACCATCTGCTCAGAATCAACTCGCTATATTTAACTCCTCCATTTTTCCCACTTTACTCTGACACTGAATTATGTGTCTTTGTTGCTAGAGATTAGTCACTTAGCATAGTTCAGTTTAAACAGTTAGATTGGTCATCAAAGTAAATACTGAATTTGTCAGCCTTAAAATTGCCTCATTACCCAGCTACTCAGGAGGCTGAGGTAGGAAGATTGCAAGTTCAAGGCCAGCCTCAGCAACTTAAAGACACTGCCCCAAAGTAAAAAAAATAAAAATAAAAAGAGCCGGGTGTAGCTCAATGGTAAAGTGTCCCTGGGTTCAACCCCCAGTACAAAAAAAGATTGTCTAATTACCATTTCAATTAAAATCACTTGCACAAATACCAATCATGGTAGCTTCCCATAAGAATGGACAATGAGGGAAATACTCTTCCATAAACTAGGAGTTCCTAATCATGCACCCAAACCAACACATAACAAGTTCACAAGATTAAAGACTCTAGTACTTTTGAGAAAGGTGTCTTAGTTTGAGTTGATTAATATCGAATGCATGTCCTTAAGAACTTTATTTAGCTACTCACAAATTATGAAATAAATTTCCCAGAAAGCAAAGTGAATATTAATTAAGCCAGACACACAACACTGTGTAGGATAGTTAGGCCAAAGTCCTGGTCCTCTGGGAGAGGTGGGAAAGAAACATTAATGCAGAAATTAGGAATCTTTCTTCCATATTCCTTATTCTTAGTGTTGAAAAAACATCTATGAGAACACAATCCTATTAATTTCTTGGCTGACTCTTTGGGCCTTCCATTCAATTTCCATTAATAAGGATTTTAGTAAGCACATGCTTCTTAATAGAAATGCCACAGATCCAAGGCAAGGATCATGTTCTCCTTCCCTACTGCATTATGCACATTTATTGCTGGATCAAATCAATAGGAAGTTTCTTTTAAATTTTTGAGATGCTGGTTACCTTTAAGGAATACTTTGTGTACAAATACACATATACACGTGTATAGTCCATTGACCAGAAAAAGGATAAGACCTCAATAGATGTGAGTTATTTTACCATTTTAACAAAAAGGATCATTTCTCAATACCTAATTCTTTTAAGAATCATTTTTTTATTTCAAAAGTGATAGGGACACGGACTCTCACAGGAAGAAGAAATAGACATTCTTCCCTACTCCTCCCATGAAGTACATCTAAAATCCCTGGGTATTAACATGTAAAATATAAGATAACTCTGAGGTATAGAGAAGGTGTACTGAGAACCTCAAAACCCAAAGAAGGAAATGGCGGTGAGGTCCATAAATTTTCCTTTTCCCCTATATGTATCAGGCTTAGAAATGAAGAAGCCAACAATCTATAAACTCCATTGGATAAATACCAATAAAAGACCCCTCAAAGCCTACTCCGCCTGGCCTAAAAAGAGTGATAAAAAGAAACAGCTTACCAAGGCAGGAAACTTTTAGACAATAGCTGTTTTACTCCAGAAAAACACCACAGAAAAAAGTTAAGTGGGGAGTCTAGACTTCTACCCCATCCTGCTGGGGTGGTGTCAGAGAACTGGAAATTTTCATCATCATCAGAGCAGTATTGAGGTCAGTGGAGACCCTGTGGGGAGTCTGGACACCCATCAACACCTCGAAGTAATGACCCCACCTCTCCTTGCCTCCACCACCTCTCTGCTGCAATGGTATCAGAGGAGGCCAAGTGGAGAATTAGGACTTTCATTGTCCAGTGGTGACTGTGACTATGTTAGTGAAGACCATGTGGGAAGCTGGGACTTCCCCACCTTCCAAGCACTTCTTGGGTATTAACAAAGGTCAAATGGAGACTCTGGACTTGCACTCTTATTAGGCAGTAAAAAGCCTGCACCTACACTAGAATAGTGTCAAAAGCAAGCAAGCTTAAATAAGACCCTGTGTTAGTCAGTTTTTCATTGCTGTGGCAAATACCCAAGAAAAACAATTTAGACGAAGATAGACTTATTTTGGCTAATGTTTGAGAGGTTTCAGTTTATGGTCAGCTGCCTCCATTGGTTTGGGCCTGAGGTGAGGCAGAACATGGCAGAGGAAAGCTGTTTGCCTCATAGAACCCAGGAAGTAAAAAGCAAAAGAGAGGGCCAAGGCCCAGGACTGCCTCCAGGGACATCCACGGGGCCCAGCCAGGGTCAGGCCCAAGACTGCCCCACCCCCATCCACCAACCCACGAGGGAACCCAGACCCAGGCCCAGTACCACCTCTGAGGAACCCTGCAGAAGCCCAGGCCTAAGTCAGGCCCAAACCACCCCCACCATTCTGCATCAGAGCCCAAGCCCAGGCCCAAGACCACCTACAGGACCACTGAGGGAGCCCTGGCCAAGATCAGACCTAGGACTACCCCCTGCAGGCCTGTGTGAGAGCCCAGGTCCAGGACCACCCCTGTGCCAAGTGGAGGTCCACACTGTCACTCCCTTCCTGTATCCATCTTAGGACATGGCAGCCACCACCATAGCGCACCCCACACACACCATGTAGTAGTGGTGTCAAGTGTCTCCACCTTGGGACAACAGACAGGGCTTAGAGGCAATGGCCTGCCACAGCTCAGCACACCACAGGTCAGCACCTCCCATAAATCAGCCCAAAGCCATTGTAAGTCCCATGCTTTCAGCCCTAACTTTGAAAGTGTTTGCATCCATCTTGGGCCACCCCTACTGCTACCTTGAGTTACCTCCACTGCCACCATCTTTAGTTGCAGTAGTGTCCACCAGGGGACACCTGCTGGGGACTGGATGTGAACTCCAAAGTGAGGTGCAGGTAATCTGTAGGGTCACTACAAAATTATAGGATAGAAACTGCAATGCTTCAGATCTTCACTGCAAGAAAGGAAGACACATAATCAACTTGAAAAAACAAGGGAAGAAAGTGCCCCCAAACAAACCAAGATACTACAATAATAGAATCCATTGAGAGCAATTCCTATTACAATCCCAACATCATTCCTTATAGAAAAAGCAATCATGAAATTCATTTGGAAAAATAAGAGATCCAAAATAGCCAAAGCAATCCTTCGCAAGAAGAGTGAAGCAGGAAGCATCACAATACCAGACCTTAAACTATACTACAAAGCTATAGTAATAAAAACAGCATGGTACTGGCACCAAAATAGACATGTAGATCAATGGTACAGAATAGAAGACACAGAGACAAACCCACATAAATACAGTTATCTCATACTAGACAAAGGCTCCAAAAATATACATTGGAGAAAAGCCTCTTCAACAAATGGTGCTGGGAAAACTGGAAATCCATATGCAGCAAAATGAAACTAAACCACTCTCACCATGCACAAAATTCAACTCAAAGTGGATCAAGGACCTAGGAATTAGACCAGAGACCCTGTGCCTAATAAAAGAAAAAGTAGGCACAACCCTTCATCACGTCAAATTAGGCCCCGACTTCCTTAACAAGACTCCTAAAGTGCAAGAAATAAAATCAAGAATAAATAGGGAGCTGTGGTTGTGGCTCAGTGGCAGAGCACTTGCCTCACATGTGTGAGGCACTGGGTTCGATCCTCAGCACCACATAAAAATAAATTAACAAAATAAAGACACTGTGTCCACATATAACTAAAAAATATTACAAAAACAAAGAATAAATGGGATAGATTCAAACTAAAAAGCTTTTTCTCAGCAAAAGAAACAATCAAGGAGGTGAACAGAGAGCATACAATCTGGGAGCAAATTTTTGCCACATGCACATCAGAGCACTAATCTTCAGGATATATAAAGAACTCACAAACCTTAACACCAAAAAATCAAACAACTCAATCAATAAATGGGCTAAGGAGCTGAACAGACACTTCTCAGAAGAAGAAATACAATCAACAGATATATGAAAAAAAATGTTCAACATCTCTAGTATTTAGAGAAAAGCAAATCACAACTACTCTAAGATTTCATCTAATGCCAGTCAGAATGGTAGTTATCAAGAATACAAACAATAGTGTTGGTAAGGATGTGGGGGAAAAGGCACTCTCATACATTGCTGATGGGACTACAAATTGGTGCAACCAATCTGGAAAGCAGTATGGAGATTCCTTAGAAAACTTGGAATGGAACCTCCATTTGACCCAGCTATCCCACTCCTCGGTCTATACCCAGAAGACTTAAAAACAGCATACTACAGTGACACAGCCATTTCAATGTTTATAGCAGCTCAATTCACAATAGCTAAACTGTGGAACCAACCTAGATGCCCTTCAATAAGATAAATGGATTAAGAAACTGTGGTATATACATACAATGGAATATTACTCAGCATTAAAAGAGAATAAAATTCTGGCATTTGCAGGTAAATGGAGTTGGAGAATCATGCTAAGTGAAATAAGCCAACCCTCCAGAACCAAAGGCCAAATGTTCTCTCTGATAAGTGGATGCTGATCCATAATGAGGGTGGAGGGAGCGTGGGAAGAATGGAGGAACTTTGGTCAAAAGGGAAAGAGTCGAAGCGAGGAGATATGGGGCAGGAAAGATGGTGGAATGAGATGAACATCATTGCCCTAGGTTCATGTATGACTGTACATATGATGTGACTCTACATCATGTACAACCAGAGAAATGAAAAGTTGTGTTCCATTTATGTACATGCATTCTGCTGTCATGTATGTACAGCATACATACATGAATAATAGTAGAATGAATAATTTTTTTAAAAAAAGAGCAAAAGAGGGGTTGGGGACAAAGTAAGAGTCCCTACAGGAATGGGCTAAGGAGCTGAACATACACTTCTCGCATGTGTGAGGCACTGGGTTTGATCCTCAGCACCGCATAAAAATAACCAAACAAAATAAAGATACTGTGTCCATGTATAACTAAAAAATATTAAATGTACATTCTACAGGAATGTGCCCAAGGACTTTACCCTTTAAACTAAGGCCTATCTCCTACAGTTTCCATCATCTCCCAAAATGCAACTGAACTATTAACCCACCAGTGGATCAATCCACTGATGAGGTCAGAGCCTCATGATACAATCACTTCCCAAAAGTCTCACCTCAGAACATTGCTGCACTGGAGACCAAGCCTTCCTCACATGAACCTTTGGGGGAATGTTCAAAATCTAAGCCATTAAGAGCCCAGGTCTCATATTTAAAATGTCCAAGTTCTGGCAAAAAAAAAAAAAAAAAAAAAAAAATCGCTTATCATACCAAGAACGAGAACAATATCAAACTGAGTGAAAAAAGACAATAGATGTTAATATTGAGATGACAAAGATAGAATTTATGACAAAGATTTTAAAGGAACATAAAATATTTCAACAAGCAATTATGAGTATGTATAAAACAATAAAATTAAAAGTCTCAGCAAGGAAGTATAATGTTACATCAAGGGAACAGAAGACAAAGAACCACCAAATGGAAATTTTATAACTGAAAAATACAAAAACAAAATAAAAGCCTCAGAGGTTGGCCCCAACAGTAAAATGGACAGTGGGGCAAAAACACACACACAACACTCCCAGTGGATTGTTAAATAAAACAATAGAAATTACCCAATCTGAACAACAGATAAGACTGAACAAAAGAATAACTAGAGCCCTATTGAACCTATGGTACCATAACAAAAGATCTAGCATTCAAGATATCAAAGCTTTAGAAGGAAAAGAAAAAGACAACAGGCTGGAAAAGTCCTCAGAGACATAATGGCTGAGCCATGCTGCACACCTGTAATCTCAGCAACTGGGAAGGCTGAAGCAGGAGGATTCCAAGTTCAAGGTCAAACTCAGCAATTTTGTAAAACTCTGTCTAAAACTAAAAACCAAAAAGGGATGGGGATGTAGCTCAGTAGTAAAGTAGTAGTAAAAAGTAGTAAAGTGTAATCTCTACTGCATGAATGAATGAATGCTGAAAACTCCCCAACATAATTAAACATAAGAACCTAAAGCAAAAAAAAAAAGAGAATCTAAAAGCAACTAGAGAAAAATTCCACATTACATGCACAGGAAAAAACAATTACAGTAAGAGCAAATCTTTTATCAGAAACCATAAACATCAGGAAGAAGCAACACCACATTTTTCTAGTACTGAAAGAAAAGAACTGTCAACCCAGAATTCTAGAACTAGTAGAAATAGTCTTCAGGAATAGAAAAAAACAATGCATTCCCCAAAAAAGCTAATATGTCTCAAGAAGACCCATCCTAAAAGGAGAACTAAATGCAGTTCTCAAAATAGAAAACAAAAGGAGGAATCTTGGAACATAAAGAACATAAACAAAAATATAGACAAATACAACAAACTGTCCTTGTCCTCTTAAGTTTCCTAAATTATTTGACAGTTGATATTAAAATTATAACACTGATGTTCTAAATGTACATTCAATTATGTTATAAATGGAAGAGAACAATAAGACAAAGGGAAGTAAGATTTCTGTACATCACTGAAACTGATGACACCAACAATAGACTATGACAAGTTATGTTCATATAATGCAAAAGCTACAGCAGCCACTAAAAGCGCTATACAAAGAGATGTGTTCAAAAACAGTATAGTTAAGCCAAAATAGGATTTCTTGCCACAGGAAGGCAAGGGGGGAAAAAGTAGAAAAATAAAAGAACAGAAAACAAAAATTAAATGGCATACTTTAGGCCTAAAATACCTGTATTTACAATAAATATAAGTAGTCCAAATATACCAATTAAAAATTGGCAAAATGAACTCAAAACAGGACTGAACTACATGCTATTTAAAAGAAATTCACTTCAAATATAAGTGGGTTGAAAATAAAAAGTGTAGTACCATGCAAACATCAATTAAAAGCAAGCATAAAAAAAAGTGTGAGTAGCTATGTTACCATCAAATAAAGCGAACGTCCTAGCAAATTATTAAAGATGAAAAGAGAGACATTACACAATGATGACAGGGTCAATCTACCAAGAAGATATAGCAGTCTAAATATTTATACACAAAACAGTTGTAACATGTGGAGCAAAAACTGAAAGAACCAAATATAAATAGACAAATAATAATTATAATTAGAGACTTCAACTCCTCTCAATAATTCATAGAACAAGTAGACAGAAAATCAGCATGGATACAGAAGACCACCACCATCAAAAGAATTTAACATTTATGGAATGTTCCTTCCAACAAGACATATTTTGAAGTGCCCATTTGGTTATTTATTATTTTAAATAACCAAATCATATCTTGGTCATTTAAAAAACTTCAACAAATTTTTAAATTTTGAAAATAAACAGTATTTTTTTCGACCAAAATGAAACAAAACTAGAAATCAAAAACAAAACTATGCTAGGTGCAATGGTACATGCCTATAATCCCAGCAACTCAGGAGACTGAGGCAGGAAGATTATAAATTTGAGGCCAATTAGACCTCATCTCAAAACAAAAATAAAAGGGGTTGAGGATGTAGCTCAGTGGTACAATTCCCCTGGGTTACATCTACAGGAAGGAGAGGGTAGAGAGAAAGGAAAAAAAAGAACAGAAAAATAACAGGTAAAATATTCAAACATCTGGAAACTAAGCAACACACCTCTAAAGAATCCAAGATCAAAAAATTCTCAAGACAAGTGTAAAAACACATTGAGCCAGGCACGATGGTGCATGCCTGTAATCCCAGTATCTCAGGAGGCTGAGGCAGGAGGATCGCCAGGAGTTCAAAGCCAGCCTCAGAAAAAGCAAAAACACTAAGCAACTCCGTAAGACCCTGTCTCTAAATAAAATACAAAATAGGGCTGGGGATGTGGCTCAGTAGTTGAGTGTCCCCGAGTTCAATTCCCAGTACCCCCCCCAAAAAAAATCAATTGTATTTCCATGTATTACCAACGAACATGTAAATACTAAAATTAAAAATACCATTTTTAATTGACCCAAAAAATGAAGTTCTTAGGAGTAAATAAAGGATATATATGGGACTTGTATATTTTTTTAAAAAAATCACACACAAAACACTAATGAAAGAAATTCAGGACCTAAAAAAATTGGAGAGACATTGTGTACATGGATTACAAGACTCAACAAAATAGAGATGTCAGTTCTCCCAAACTGATATATGTTTAATTCCTTTCAAACTTGAAACAAGGGTTTTTTGTTTGTTTGTTTGTTTTGGCTTCTTGCAATTGTTTATTAATCATGTAACTCTCACAATGAGATAGATTTTTTTTAACTTAAATAGTTTTTATAGTACAAAACATGTAATTTGTATCTTGTTTTCCAATTATGATTTTATACAAAAGCAACAGTGCAAAAATTATAGAACATTTTTAACATGGAAATCACCTATGATTTCATCAGCATAAAACAACTGTTTTAATTTATAATCTTCCTTTTCAAAGGTTTTCCATACTCATATTATTGCATAATTACAGTTATACATTCCTTTAATATGCCTTTTTACTTAAAATATTTTTTAATTAATTTATTTAAATGCATTTCAAGGCATATTACATATATAGAGCTCAATTTTTCCATTTCTCTGGTTGCAAACCAGATAGAGTCATACCATTTGTGTCTTCATACATGCACCAAGGGTAGTGATGACCATCTCATTCAACCATCCTTACTACACTCTTTCCCCTTTCCTTCGCCCCACCTCTCCCCTGTCCCATCCAGAGATCCTCCATTTCTCCTACGTTCCCCATTCCCACCCCCCTTATGTATCAGCATCCACTAATCAGAGAGAACATTCA
>PVHX01000234.1:244266-361720 GCA_004024805.1 Geosciurus inauris
TAGCATAATGTTCTCCAATTCCATCCATTTACCTGCAAATGCCATAATTTTATTCTCTTTTATTGCTGAATAATATTCCATTGTGTATATGTACCACAGTTTCTTTATCCATTCATCTATTGAAGGGCATCTGGGTTGCTTCCACAGTTTTGCAATTGTGAATTGTGCTGCTATAAACATTGAAGTGGCTATGTCACTGCAGTACGCTATTTTTAAATCTTTAGGATATAGACCGAGGAGTGGAATAGCTGGATCAAACGGTGATTCCATTCCAAGTTTAAGAAATCTCCATACTGCTTTCCAGATTGCACCAGTTTGCAATCCCACCAGCAATGTTTGAGTGTACTTTTTTCACCACATCCTCGCCAGCACTTATTGTTGCTTGTATTTTGGATAGCTGCCATTCTGACTGGGGTGAGATGAAATCTGAGAGTAGTTCTGATTTGCATTTCTCTAATGGCTAGAGACGTTGAACATTTCTTCATATATTTGTTTATTGGTTGTATATCTTCTTCTGAGAGATTTCTGTTCAGCCCCTTAGCCCATTTAGTGATCCAGTTGTTTGTTTTTTTGGTGTTAAGTTTTTTGAGCTCTTTATATATCCTGGAGATCAGTGCTCTATCTGATGTGCGTGTGGCAAAAATTTGCTCCCAGAATGTAGGCTCTCTGTTCACCTCATTGATAGTTTCTTTTGCTGAGAAGAAGCTTTTTAGTTTGAATCCATCTCATTTATTTATTCTTGCTTTTATTTCTTATGCTTTTGACCACTCCTTGGTTTAAACCCAAAGGACTTAAAATCAGCATACTACAGTGACACAGCCACATCAATGTTTATAGCAGCTCAATTCACAATAGCCAAACTATAGAACAAACTTAGAAGTCCTTCAACAGATGAATGGATAAAAGAAACTGTGGTATATATACACAATGGAATATTACTCAGCCTTAAAGAAGAATGAAATGATGACATTTGCTGATTAATGGGTAGAACTGGAGAATATCATGCTAAGTAAAATAAGCCAGTCCCATAGAACCGAAAGCCAAATGTTTTCTCTGATATGTGTATGCTAATTCACAATAAGGGAGGCAGGGAGGCTAGGGAAGAATAGAGGTACTTTGGATTAGGCAGAAGGGAGGGGAGTAGGGTACGGAGGTAGAAAGGATAGAACGATTTGGACATTATTATCCTATGTACATATATGATCACATGACTGGTGTGATTCTACATCATGTACAACCAGAAGAATGAGAAGTTATACTCTATGATGTGTCAAGTTGCATTCTACTATGATATGTAACTAATTATAACAAAAAACAAATCAACTGATTAATTACCTAGCAAATAATTCAAAAACACTATTTTAAGGAAACAATGAGATACAAGAGAATACAATTTAAAATTAGGAAGGCAATTTATGATATGAACAAGAAATTCCTCCTAGATAGAGTTCATAAAAGAGAATCAGAAATTTGAGTTAAAAGCGATAAATGAAATTTAAAACAGTCAAGAGCCTCACTAGCAGAATCAATCAGGCAGAAAAAACTTCTGAGCTCAAAGAGAAGTCTTTTGAAATAACCCCATCAGATAATTTTTTTTAATTTTAAAGAAGAAAGTCTTCAAGACTTATGAGACACTATTAAGCAAGCCAATGTCTACATTATGGGTGTTCTAGAAGTGAAAGGAAAAGGTATAGAAAATCTGAGATAATTACTGGAAACTTTCCAAATCTAGGGAAAAATGTAAACATCCAGGTCCAGGAAACCTAAAGGACCCCTAATAGATTCAATCAAAAAGATCCACTCTGCCGGTGAGGGAAGATGGCCGCGGCCATTTAAAACTCACATGTGAGTGCGGGGGAAAAAGCTGAAAAATCCCCCAAAGAAAAAGAAGACCAAAATGGTAGCCAGGGCTGTGACATCAAAGCTGAAAGATGAGGTCAAAGACGTTTCCGATAGTGGAGGTTCTGTAGGAAGCTATGAATCAGAAAAGGATCATATGTCTGATGATGAGGCAGTGGAAGCTGACAATGAGGATGATGTTGAATCCTGTGACAAAGAAGATGAAAATGCTGCAGAATCAAGTGCTGGGACTAACATGGGCTGGGCAGATGCCATGGCTGAAATCCTCAACAACAAAAAAAAACTCCTAAAAGTAAATCCACCATTCTCATCAAAAACAAAGAGCTGGAAAAGGAAAAAGAGAAGTTAAAGCAAGAAAGACTAGAGAAAAGAAAACAGCTTGATAAGAAGCGGGAGTGGGAAATGATGTGCACAGTAAAGCCAGATGTCGTCAGAGACAAAGAAACAGAGAGAAATCTTCAGAGAATTGCCACAAGAGGTGTGGTGCAATTATTTAATGCTGTTCAGAAGCATCAGAAGAATGTCGATGAAAAGGTTAAAGAAGCAGGAGACTCTATTAGAAAACGTGCTAAGTTGATATCAACTGTTTCCAAGAAAGATTTTATCAGTGTTCTGAGAGGAATGGATGGGAGTACAAATGACAAAAGTTCAACTGGGAAGAACCCAAAAGCCAAACAGGAAAGGAAACAATCAAGAATGTGACAAGAGAGCCTAGAGAATGGGAGAAAATCTTTGCCACGTGCACCTCAGATAGAGCATTAATCTCTAGGATATATAAACTCAAAAAACTTAACACCGCAAAATCAAATAACCCAATAAACAAATGAACTGAGGATCTGAACAGATTTCACAAAAGAAATACAAATATATGAAAAAAATATTCCAACATCTCTAGCAATTAAAGAAATGCAAATTAAAAGTACACTGAGATTTCATCTCACTTCAGTCAGAATGGCAGTTATCAAGAATACAAGTAACCATAAATGTTGGTGGGGAAGAAGATACATTCATACATTGCTGGTGAGACTGCAAGTTGGTGCAGCCACTCTGGAAAGCAGTATGGAGATTCCTCAGGAAACTTGGAATGGAACAACCATTTGACCCAGCTATCCCACTCTTCTGTATATACCCAAAGGACTTAAAATCAGCATACTACAGTGACACAGCAGCTCAATTGTTTGTAGCAGCTCAATTCACAATAGCTAAGCTATGGAACTAACCTAGGTGCCCTTCAGCAGATGAATGGATAAAGAAAATATGGCATATATGTATGCAATGGAATATTACTCAGCCATAAAGAAGAATGAAATTATGGCATTTGCTGGTAAATGGATGGAACTGGAGACTGTCACGCTAAGTGAAATAAGCCAATCCCCCAAAACCAAAGGCTGAATGTTCTCTGATATGTGTATGCTAACACACAAGAAGGGAGAGGGAGTGGAACAGAAGTTAATTGGATTAGACAAAGGGGAATGAAGGTAAGGGAGGGAGCATGGGAATAGGAGACAGGAGAATGAATTGGAGATAACTTTCCTATGCTCACATGGGAATACACAACTAGTGTAACTGTATGTCTTGTACAACCACAATAATGGGAAGTTATACTCCATATATGTATAATGTCAAAATATACTCTAGTGTCATGTATATCTAAAATGAGCAAAAAATAAATAAAACACTGAACTTTTAGTGTATGTGACACCTCAGCTGTAAATCTGTTGATTATAGATATGTGGATATATGTCTGATATATTTCTGTTCTATGTGTCTGTGTATGTTGTTATGCCAGAACTGTGCTATACTACTTTACCTTTGAAGTCAGGTATTTTGATACCTAAAGCTTCGTTTTTTTCTGGTCAGGATTGTTTTAGCTCTTTGGAATCTTTTGTTACATACAAATTTTAGGATGCCTTTTGTGTTTCTATAAAGAATGTTGTTGGTATTTTGATAGAGATTGTAGTGAATGTGTAAATTTCTTTGGGTAGCATAGACATTTCTAACAAATTCTTCCAATCCATGAACATGGATATGTTTTTCTTTTGTTTGTGTGTGTGTGTCCATCCTCTGCAGTTTTTTTCATTTATGCCTTATAACCTTGCTTTTTAGAATTTGCCTCCTTGGTTAAATTTAAATTTATTCCTAGATATTTTATACTTTTTGTAGCTATTGTAATTGGAATTACTTTTATCAAGATATTTTTAATTTGGTCCAGCCAACTTGGAATGTTGTTACTCTTAGATTTTTTCATCTATTTATTTCCTGATTTTAATATACGCAGTGGTTCTTTGTGGAGTAAAGTACTCAGGAACTTATATATTAGAAAGTTTTCTTTAGGTTCAAAAATACTATAGTTTTTTAAAAGGTCACTTTTAGAGAAAGACTTTGGGAAGACATATATATATATATATATATATATATATATATATATATATATTTTGGTCCTGGGGATTAAAGTTGGGCCACTTAACCAATGAGCCACATCCTCAAGCTTATTTATATTTTATTTAGCAACAGGGTCTTGCTAAGTTGCTGAGGCTGGCTTTGAACTTGTGATCCTTCTGCCTCAGCATCCTGAGTTGCTGGGATTATAGGTGTGCACCAGCACACCCAGCTGACTTAAAAGTATTTTTAAAGATGTCAAAATAATAAATTATTTTAAGTCATTAATTATTTCTTGGAGCTGAGCCTAGGTGCTGCTAGGTAAAACAAAAAGGCTCATTTCAGAAGAGATAAGAGCTAATATTTATAAATCAGAAAGGCTTCAACTAGGGCTTAGGACATTTCTTGTTCTAAGCAATTTGTCTTCTGTAAAAATGAACTGTTTACATAATTTAAGTTTTATTTATTGGTAACAGTTATAGATCTGCTATTTTTATCACATTAGACTAGGTCATTGGTACAGAAGATGTATATGACTTTAATAAATGTAAACATATTATGCCTTTGATGTTCACAAATTTAAGTCATATTTTTCTTTTCCTTTAAAAAAAGTTCCGGTATTCCCATGCTGATGTGTAGGAGAAAGTCGTTAGTTGGTGAAGTCACTACCCAGTATGTACTTCTCAGTAATCCTTATTGTTTTCTCTCAACCATCATATAATGTCACAATAAATCTTGTTAAATATTTTAAAAAAAAGATCCACTCTGAACATATTATAATCAATCCATCAATAGTACAAGAGAGAATGCTGAAAACAAGAGAACATTGTCAAGTCATATATAAGGTAGTCTCCATTAAACTTCCTGGAGAAACCATAGAAGCTAGGAGAGAATAGAATGAGCTATTCAAAGTCCTGGGGGCCGGGGGAGAAAATGCCAGCCAGGAACACTATACCCAAGGAATGTATGGCCACCAGAGGGCCTGCAAGAAATGTTAAGAGTCCCAAATTATAATTAAAGTCCTAAGAGAGTCCTAATTAAAAAATAAAGGGTGGTACCTACCACCGTGAAAACATATGTAACAATGAAATCTAACAGTAGAGCAGATACACAAGAGAAAAAAATCAAATGTTAACACAGAAAACCATCCCTTTGAAAGATGAACAAAAGGAGAGTAATTAAACAAAGGATATATAAACAAATCAGAAGAATTAGAACAGCAGAAGTAATGCTTTTACTTATCAATAATGACCTTGAATGTAAATGGATTAAATATCCCAATTTAAAGATACGATCACTGAGCTTCCACCAAGGACTCAGCAACCTCCCCCTCCAACCCCCTCGCTGCCCTATACTCAGTCCCCTGCCCCACACCAGCCTGCTCCCACAGTCAAGTTCTGCAAGCTGTTTGCACCAAGGAAAATGAATCCTATCTTTATGTCCACTATCCAGAACCTCCAGTCTTTTAACCCCTTTGATGATACAAGTGAGAGTGTTGACCTGCTTCCTGCTGGCCCTGAGAATTACATGCATATAAGAATTCAACAGAGAAACAGGCTGACCCTTTCTACTGTCCAAGGAATTGCTTATGATTATGATAAAAAAAAAAACAACTAGTGAAGGTGTTTAAGAAATTTGTCTACAATGGCACTATAATTGAGCATCCAGAATATGGATAAGTACAGGGTGACCAGCACAAAAACATAAGCTGGTTCCCGGTAGAGATTGGACTAGCTAAGGATGATCAGCTGAAGCTTTCTGGGTTCTAAGCGTTTGTGGCTCATGAAGCTTAAATGAGGATTTTCTTGCAATGAATAGAATTTCCCTTCTGTCCCTTGTTTCAAGTTACCTACCATGTGATTCCACTGACAACACTCTTAAGGTAACAAAAATTTCAGAAGGGGGGAAGGATCAGTGGTTACCAGAGGGTTAAGAAAGGGATAAAGAGTGGGAAGGAAGTGGGTAGAACTATAAAAGGGCAATAAGATGAATCCTTGTGGTGATGAAAATGTCCTACATCTTGACTATATCAATGTTAGTATCTGTTGTCATATTGTACTATAGTTTCACAAAATATTACCATTGGGAGAAACAGGGTGAAGGAGTACATAGGATCTCTATTATTTCCTATGACAGCATATAAATCTACAATTATCTCAAATATTTTTAAAAAAAAAAAAGTGAGGCCGACCCACGCCAGAGCCCAGAGCCAGGCCCAGGTCTGCCCAGGGACCTGCATGGGAGCCCAGGCCCAGGTCAGGCCCAGGACCAACCTACCAGAGCCCAGGCCTGCCCCTGCCAATCCACGGGAGCACAGGCCCAGCATGGTCCACAGGCCCAGGTCAGGCCCAGGAACAGCCCCACTGACCTGTGTGAGAGTCTAGACCCAGGACCACGACCACCCCCAGGCAGAGTGGAGCTCCATGCTGTGGCTCCTCATTTACCAATGTGTTGCTCCCCAGCCCACATCCACCTTGAGATGCTGTAGCCATCACCATAGCCTTCCCCATGTAGTAGCTTCCACCTTGGGACAACAGACAGGATCTAAAGGCAACAGCCTGCCACAGCTCAGCATGCCACAGTGCTGCATCTCTAAACAGGCAGCCCAAAGCCATTGTAAGTCCCATCATTTCAGCCCCATCTCGGGCCACTCCCACTGCTATCTTGAGTTACCTCGGCTACTGCCACCACCATCTGTATTTGCAATAGTGAAGCCAGAATTAAAGATGGGTAGTCAGAACAGAGGTGAATTTGGGTCTGGGAAGTTGGAGAGGGACTGAAATGCTAATGCCTTCAGAGCCCTTCCTCCACCCACCCTTATCAAGATAAAATGCCCCTGCTCCAACCTGTAGCTAAGGTAAACTGTTCCAGGAATTGTCCCTTCAGGGAATTGTTAATTATGCCCCCTTCCTGCCCAGATCACTCCTCCTTGACTCCTCCGTTTCTCACCTTTTGGCCATCCCACCAGAACATCTCCTGGGCCTAGTCACTATGCAGGAAGGAGAGAGAGAAGGGAAAGAGCAGAACAAAGGAAGCCTAAGACATAAAAATGGCAGAACATACTTCCTGGGATACTAGCATACCAGCTATGGCCCCCCTTCTCCCTCCCGGGAGAAGTCTGTTACCCCTTTTTTAAATAAGTCCTGCTTCATGTGCATGCCTCGGTGTGCTTCTCTAATGTTATACTTCAACGTGTGAGGAAGCAGAACTCGTCACTGGTAACCAGTGTCATATGTGGTGGTCCCACCAAGATCTACACCGAGGTAAGCTCCTCTCCACACACCCCACATCTGTTTGAGGTGCATCTTTCTGTCTCTTTCTTTCTGGAGAATGATAGTGGGCACTCATCAGCTATGTAAATGCAGTTAAGTGCAGCCGTCTCTCTTCAAGACCTGAGTGAGAGGTTTCCCAACCTAGGCATCTCCCAATCACCTGTTCCATGCACAGCAAGCATGTTGGGTCCTGCTGAAGCTGTTTCCTACTTTTCTGTCCAGACCTAGAGAGCGAATAGCATAAGTACACAATGTCTCTAGTCCCAGTCTACCCTGGATGCGTGCAGATAGGTAAAAGGACTGCAGCAATTGTAGGATTCTAGCCTGGTCCACTCTTGGGCAAATTCCAAAGGTTTCTTCTCTGGACCCCACTCCTGACTCCCTAAGGAGTATCCAAGGTGACTGGTTGATAAGCGGCACTGAGGGAAAGGGCCAATAACAACTTTCCTCCACCTCCGTCTGGGCCTTACTACACTCTCCCACACCCATACCTCCAGGGAGCGTCCCTTGCCTCAGTGGTCAGATATTAGCAGTTCAGACTGTAGGGCTGAGAGAGAGACATGGACGACTAGTAAGAAAATACCCAGATTCCCTTTGTTCATGTAGTTAGCTTTCACAAGCCAGTTTAAAATCTCCCCATTACTGTTCCTATGCTCAGATGTACTCAATGTATTTAAAAAAAAAAACTGCAAGAGGGAGGCATTCTATTTTAACCAACTCCTCTCAGAAACTCCTCCAGAAAAAGGGCATGTGTTATGTGCCTACAAACTAGTAGATTCTCCCCCTACCCAAGAGAGATTCCTCTCATCCACAAGGCAGGAAAATAAACAATGTACAGGGGTTTCTCACAATCAAGGTTTATAGTGGTAACAGAATCTGCAATGCCCTTAAAGTTGAATTCTCCAGGTCTGGGGATCTCCAGCTCAGGGCAAGCTGGAATCCCTAGCACTTTGCCAAAGTAGGCCAGAAATAACTTTGGCAAATAAGAGTGATGAGAGACAGGTTTTCTGGACCATAATGAAGCTCAAGTTTAGAGAGACATCCCTAAGAAAATGCACAATTTTCTCTAACACAAGAGAAAACATGAGTTTTCCCTCACTCAAGTGGGAGCTTCTCTCTCAGCTGTTGTAGATTCACTACCAGTCTACATACTGGGAAATTACAGATGATCAGGAAAAGTGCCTGGTTTTCATGTGGTGTCAGGCCTAACCTCAATTGCTTCATGAGAGGAGAAGGCCTTAAAGAAATCACCTACTAAGGAAGAGAAATCAAGGGAAACCCCTCCCCCAACTTAAAACAGGTAAAAACAAATTTAAGATAATTTTCAGAGGATCTAAATGAAACCCCTCCCCCAACTTAAAACAGATAAAAACAAATTTAAGGTTATTTTCAATATATAGAGATGTTTCAGAACTTATGCCAGGTGTTTGGCCTCACCTGGAAAGATATTATGCTATTAACCAAAAATGAAAAAGAGGCCACCCTAAAGCAGCTAAATAATTTGGGGACGACCTACATCTTGCCCATGCCCCAGCAACACAAACTGGAAGTGAACCTAATTATCCATCTAGAGCACAGAAAATTCCCAGAAGTGATCCTAACTGGGACCCGAATGATGAGCAGGATGCCTAGAAAATTATCATAGAAGGCTTTCAGGAAAGTCCTGCTATTTTCATGAAAAGACTCAGGGAGACAAAAAACAAACTACTCTAAACCCTGAATCGATAGAGAGCCAGCCACTTGCAAAAGATAAATGTATTAGTCAGTTGGCCTTAGACATTTGGAGGAAATTACAAAAATTAACATGGCCCTGATCAATGTGTAGATGATATCCTCAAGCTTGCAACTTCCATTTTTTAATAATAGAGATCAAAAAAATGGGGGAGCATAAAGAAAAAGGACTTATTAAAGATCATTCAGAACCTCAAAAGGCAGGAACTCCTAATGTCCTTCAACAGCCCATGCAATACGCCCATTTTAGGAATTCAAAAGGCAACTGGGAAATAGCACCTAATCCAAGACCTTAAAATAATAAATGAAGCAGTCGTTCCCCTCTACCCTGTAACTCTTAATCCACATACTCTTATCTGAGATTCTAGCAGCTGCTGTTTGGTTTACTGTGTTAGATTTAAAAAATGCCTTTTTCAGTATACCCCTAGACTCTCAATCACAATATCTGTTTGCCTTTAGGAACCAGATAATGAATTTCAATTAACCTAGACAGTGTTGCCTCAAGGATTTAAAGATAGCCCTCACAGTTTGGACAAACCCTAGCTAAGAACTTAGCAGAATTCAGAGATGAAACATCTGTTATTGTTTTCCAATATGTAGCTGACATCCTTTTATGTGCCACTGCCCAGGAGAAATATCAAAAGGCCATTACAAACCCCTAAACTTCTTAGCTGATAGGGGTTATAAAGTCTCAAAAAAGCTCAAAACAGGTTCAATACTTAGAATTACAGCTATCTCAAGGAAACTGCAAGCTAGGACAGAAAAGAATGACCCCATAGGAAAATATCCTCTACCCTAGATAGTAAAGCAACTCAGGACAATGGAATACTGCAGGCTTTCGATTCCTGGGTATGGGGAATTAACTAATCCTCTTTACGGCCTCCTTTATATAGAATATCTACAGAATTTAAAGTCTCAACAGGTATAATTCTATATACTTGAACATTGTGTTTTCATAAAATGACAAACAGATGTGATTCTATATACCAAGGTTCTATATACAAAGGGGTCCAAAAGTTTTAACTATATTTCAATTAGAGTACTATAAATAACAAAGTATTTCTTCTCATTAAAATGGAGAAATTTGTTTAAATTCAGAAATTTAAAAGGATTGTTTTAGAATGTGAGCAGAAAACAGGGTTAACAGAAAAGAGAAATTAGAAGGTTCTAGGTATGAAAACCATATTAAATAGAAGGAAAAGAAAGTGTTTCTAAATAAGAAAGCTTTGTGTGATGAAACAAACAAGAGTTTAAGAGAAAACCTCAGCATGCTTCTCTAATGTTATTCTTCAACATGTGAGGAAGCACTACTCATCACAGGTAACCAGTGGTATCAGTAGCATCCATCTTGGGACACCTGCCAGGGACTGGAAGCAAAGATCAAGGTGAGGTACAGGTAACCTGTAGGGTCACTACAAAATTATAGGATAGAAACTACAATAACTCAGATCTGCACTGCAAGAAAGGATGACACATAATCAACATGAAAAAACAAGGGAAGAAAGTGCCCCAAACAAAGCAAAATACTACAATAACAGAATCCATTGAGAGCAATTCCAATTAAAATCCCAAAGTCATTCCTTATAGAAATAGAAAAAGCAATCATGAAATTCATTTGGAAAAATGAGAGACCCAGAATAGTCAAAGTAATCCTTAGCAAGAAGAGTGAAGCAAGAGGCATCACCATATTGGACCTTAAACTATTCAGCAAAGCTATAGTAACAAAAACAGCATGTAGATCAATGGTACAGAATAGAAGACACAGACAAACCCACATAAATACAGTTATCTCATACTAGACAAAGGTTGTAAAAACATACATTGGAGAAAAGATAGCCTCTTCAACAAATGGTGCTGGGAAAACTGGAAATCCATATGCAGCAAAATGAAACTAAATCCCTATCTCTCGCCATGCATACAACTCAACTCAAAGTGGATCAAAGACCTAGGAATTACACCAGAGACCCTGTGCCTAGTAGAAGAAAAAGGCACAGCCCTTCATCACATTGAATTAGGCCCTGACTTCCTTAACAAGACTCCTAAAGCACAAGAAATAAAATCAAGAGTCACTAAATGAGATGGATTCAAACTAAAAGGCTTTTTCTCAGCAAAAGAAACAATCAAGGAGGTAAACAGATAGCCTACATTCTGGGAGCAAATTTTTGCCACATGCGCATCAGACAGAGCACTAATCTCCAGGATATATAAAGAACTCAAACTTAAAACCAAAAAAACAACCCAATCAATAAATGGGCTAAGAAGCTGTACAGACACTTCTCAGAAGAAGAAATAAAATCAATCAACAGATATATGAAAAATGTTCAACATCTCAACATTTCATTAGAGAAATGCAAATCACAACTACTCTAAGATTTCGTCTCACACAAGTCAGAATTGTAGTTATCAAGAATACAAATGTTGGTAAGAATGTGGGGAAAAGGCACTCTCATACATTGCTGGTGGGACTGCAAATTGGGGCAACCAATCTGGAAAGCAGTATGGAGATTCCTTAGAAAACTTGGAATGGAACCTCCATTTAACCCAGCTATCCCACTCCTCGGTCTATACCCAGAAGACATAAAAACAGCATACTACAGTGACACAGCCATTTCAATGTTTATAGCAGCTCAATTCACAATAGCTAAACTGTGGAACCAGCCTAGATGCCCTTCAAAAGATGAATGGATAAAGAAACTGTGGTTTAGCCAGGTGCGGTGGCACAGCCTGTAATCCAAGCTCTTAGGGAGGCTGAGACAGGAGAATTGCGAGTTCAAAGCCAGCCTCAGCAACGGTGAGGCGCTAAGCAACTCTTTGAGACTCTGTCTCTACATAAAACACAAAATAAACAGGGCTGGGGATGTGGCTCAGTGGTCGAGTGCCCCTGAGTTCAATCCCTGATACCAAAACAACTGTGGTTTATATACACAATGGAATATTACTCAGCATTAAAAGAGAATAAAATTATGGCATTTTCAGGTAAATGGATGGAGTTGGAGAATATCATGCTAAGTGAAGTTAAGTCAATCCCAAAAAACCAAAGGCCAAATGTTCTCTCTGATGCTGATCCATAATATGGGGGGCACCTGGGAAGAATGGAGGAACTTTGGTCAAAGGGGAAAGGAGGGAATGGGACAAGGGGGCAGGAAAGATGGTGGAATGAGATGGACATCATTGTCCTAGGTACATGTATGACTGTACATATGGTGCGACTCTACATCATGTACAACCAGAGAAATGAAAAGTTGTGCTCCATTTGTGTACAATGAATCAAAATGCATTCTGTCATGCATACCTAATTAGAATAAAGTGGTACACATTCATTGTTGAAAATTTCAAAATAGACTAGTCTTGTTTGGTTATTACACTGATACACTAATAGATGTAGCATTTACCCATTTGCACACTTTTCGATTATATCAACTACTTTTAACCACAGAAGAAATATATAGATATATTTTCCCCCCATATATTTGCTTCAAAGCCTCCTGGGAGTCTGAAGAATTATATAGGGGTCCAAAGTTCATGGGCAGCTCCCCTTGGGCAAAAAACCTAGAGCAGTGATAGAATGTATTTCTTCTTGTATCAACTTGGACAATTATATTGGCTATCTTTAGTACTGTACTACAAGAATTTTGAAGCAATCTCCACACCCAAATAAAACTATTATAATTTCTTAGCAATGCCCATCACAGGCACAGGGTACAAAATGATATTACTTGACCACAGACTTGTCCTCTTAACTGACAGAAGTCTTTAAACACCAATCTTACAAATGTCAGGGGACACTGTAAAATAAAACACTCTGTTTAAAAATTCTCAAAAAGCATCATTCATTCTGCAAATCAAAAAACTACACTGATATTTCATCTCACTCAGTCAGAATGGCAATTATCAAGAACATAAGCAACAATAAATGTTGGTGAGGATGTGGGGGGAAAGGCACGCTCACACATTACTGGTGGGACTACAAATTGGTGCAACCAATCTGGAAAGCATTATTAAGCATATGGAGATTCCTTAGAAAACTTGGAATGGAACCACCATTTGACCCAGCTATCTCACTCCTCTGTTTATACCCAAAGGACTTAAAATCATCATACTCCAGTGACACAGCCACATCAACATTTACAGCAGCTCAATTCACATATAGCTAAACTATGGAACCTAGGTGCCCTTCAACAGATGAATGGATAAAGAAAATGTGGTATATATACACAATGGAATATTATTTGGCCTTAAAGAATGAAATTATGGCATTTGCTGGTAAATGGATGAAACTGGAGAATATTATGCTAAGCAAAATAAGTTAATCCCAAAGAACCAAAGGCCAAATATTTTCTCTGATAAGTGGCTGCTACTTCACAATAGAGGGAGAGTGCTAGGGAAGAATAGAGGTACTTTGACTAGAGGGGAGTGAAAAGAGGGGAGAGGATATGGGGGAGAATGGATAGTAGAATGAATCGGACATTATTATCCTATGTGCATATATGATTACACGACCTATGTAACCCTACGTCATATACAATAAGAATAAGAAGTTATACTCCACTTATATATGTTATGTCAAAATACATTCTACTGTAATGTATAACTAATTAAAATAAAAAAATACAGGAAATATAAAGTATCATTCATTCTGGACTGAGAATGAAGCTTAATGGTAGAGCACTTGCCTAGTATGTGTAAAGTCCTGGGTTCAATCACCAGCAGTAAAAAAAATAATCCATTCTCTGTCATAACCAAGTATACACTTTGATTTCTATGTAGTAACTATTATAGTTAATCCTTCATTTCACCATCCAAGTTGTACATGTGAAGAATAGCTTCAGATTTTTACAATTATTTCTCTGTGCTAAGAGTACTCTTCAGTCTCTAACACAGCTTCCTACTTCATAGAGACAATAATCAGCCAAGGAGATTAGCTCCTCTAGTAGCTTTCTCTTATTGAATTATTTCTCTCTCAATTCTTACATCTGTATATACACAGAGAAAACTGGAAAGATGGTCACCAAATACTAAGAATGGTCATCCTAGTTGGATGATAGATTTTTATTCTCACCATGGTATATTTTCCTGTTGACTTCTTTATAATGAGCATGTATCACTTTTATAGAATGTCATGATTAAGCCTATTAAAAGTCTTAGAAATAAGCCATATTCTTTAAAAGACACAAAGAAGGGAATGTTGCAACTTAAAGAGTACTTTTTGAATAAGCTGTTACTGTGGACTTATGAAATAAAAGAGTTACGACAGGCAATAAAGTTGAACCCAGAATACTATATTATCGGGATCACTTTCCCTAAATGAAAAACTGAAAATGAAATTTTTAAGAAGGCTATGGAGGAAAAACAAACTTTTAAAACTTCCTCGTAACAAAGCAAATTTTAGGGAGGTATTAAAAACACAGTACATTTATTTAAACTGTTAATTTTCATAATTCATTGACTCTTATCACAGGTCAATAGCTTCATTCCATAGCATACTGAATACATTTAC
This sequence comes from Geosciurus inauris, assembly GCA_004024805.1. NCBI lineage: Eukaryota > Metazoa > Chordata > Mammalia > Rodentia > Sciuridae > Geosciurus > Geosciurus inauris. The sequence goes on from PVHX01000234.1 coordinate 259,006, forward strand.
TGGTTTTATATAAAACTTCATTTAAAACTAAGAATTAAAAGTACAAGAGAAAATATAGAAATTTCCCATATACTTCCTGCCCTTATATATGCACATCAACATCCCAAAACAGTATGGTACATTTGTTAAAATTGTCACTGTAGTTTTAATTTTCATCTGCCTAATTTCTATCTCCTTTATTTCCATTTTTATATCTTCCAGGTGAAGGGTTCAAAATTTTGGGCCATTTTGTTTGGTTATTTTCTCATTAAATTTTAAGTGTTTTTAATATTTATTCTGGATATAAATCTTAGTCAAAATGTGATTTGCAAATATTTTAGTCTGTGGCTTGTTTTTTCATTGTCCTTTTCAGAACAAAAGTATTCACTTTTAATCAAGTCCAATATATTTTTTAAAAAGCACAGCTAAGAACATAATATCACAGGTACTGAAAATATTGCTGTGATGTATTACCTACATTTATAATTGAAGAAAGTTAAATATTACTAGAGCATCATGAAAATAAAGATGCAATTCTTTTCTCATCCATGTTTAAAGACTCCCAGGATACTGATTTTAGTTACATATTCCTGGTATAAGTTAATGTCAAAGAACAGAGAAGTGAAGCTTAAAATGTTAGTCCTAAGTCAGGATACACCTATGTTTTCTTCCAATTATTAGTTCTAATTTTGATGGATCAACCATAATTACACCACATTCTCTGGAAGGAGGGGAAAAATCAGATCTTTGGAGGAAAGAAATCATATAGGTAAAGGGACAATCTGCTATTGTCTATTTATTTATTTATATCCTGCCTCTTTCCAGGAAGGATTTAAGGCGGCTTATTCCTGTCTAATTTCCTAGAACTTGGTTAATTAAATCTCCCTAAAATGTAAATTAAAAATGCAATAAAATTATTTGACAAACAGGACCAAATTATCATCTTTTGAATAATTATGTGATTGGGGATGTCCACATCATATTTATCTAATCTGCAATTCAATCATTTATATCTGCAATACAAAAAAAAAAAAGCACAGCTAAGTAGAGAGTCGGGATCTGCGTGTGAGGATTCACCATCACTCAATCCAATCCCTGATGTGGTTATTTTTTTTCCATTTCATGGGTCTCTCAACCTTAAATTCGCTTTCCTTTTAGGGAAAATAAAGCCTCTCATCTGAGCTCTCTCCCATCACATGCCTGGCCACTGTTTCATCGTTTTGTGTTGACCCAGTGGTACCTGTCCACCCGGTGCACAGCAGGCCTGTAACACTTAAGATTCTTATGCAAGGCATGATGGACATTCCCTAGGAGGCCCACGTGCCCATCCATCACATACTTTTTGCGGGGGATGTGGAACCAAGATTGAAAGGGCTGTTTTAAGTTTTCGACCTGGAAAAAAGAAAAACACAAAGATCACAAAACCAATAGGTAGCTCTTAGGACTAAACAGGAATCCACAAGTCAGACGTGAAGTCTTTCAAAAGCATAGAGTACAAATGAATGGAAATAAAGGTAGCTAATCATCTATGGAAAATTTGCTAGTATTTTACATACTTTAAATATCACTTTATATCTTTTGGTAAAACTAATTCTTTAACTGAAAAAAATTTTGAACACATTATTCAAATCTTCAATATTCTTGGATTCTCCTTTACCCCATTCCAACATGACCCCTGCCACCCGAACCCAAAACTGCCTGATCATGATCTCTGGGCCCAAGACCCAGGAAGACCTCTTGTAAATATTTCAGATGACTTACACAGATATTTTACAGACCATACTTTGAAAAGATATATAAAAGAAATAGCTGACTACAGATCTGATCCTTACATGGAAGGAATCTTTCTAAGCCTAAGAGTAAAATTAAGGGCAAATATTTTACAATTTAGTTTTAAACATTTATACATAGAGAACTATACATATAAAGTTTGGAAGACTAGGGGAAAATGTTTGCTAATAATACAAAATATTTTTGACTATCCATAAAGGGTCTATAATACTACATTAGGTGAGAAAATTCAGAAGACAGTAACTACCTAGAACACTTGGGCTTATGGAGATTTTTCTGAATATTTAGCTTCACAAGTACTATTTTAATTTTTTTGTAGCTGTATATGGACAGCATGCCTTTATTTTTATGTGGTGCTAAGGATTGAACCCAGTGCCTCATGCATGCTAGGCAAGTGCTCTGCCAAAGAGCTACAGCCCCAGCCCTCACAAGTACTATTATAGATAACATTTTTTAATCAAAGTATCTTTTAAATGAGAATAGGGAAATTTAGGGAAAATGGTAAAACAGATACTGTAAGCGCAGAAAGATCAAGGCGGCAGCAAACTATGCAAGTCATTTCAGGCTTTATTCAGGAGCAGGATTCATCTGCAGAGGTGGTGGACCCTATGCTGTTGCCTTGATCTTTCTGCGCTTACAGATACTTCCACATGAAGCTAGTGAGACAACAAAAGTGCAACTTTCTAGAAGGCCTTTTGGGCATTTTACAAACCTGTAAAATAAAATTCAGACATCGCCATACAAGTTAGCAGTTTTATAAAGCAACAATGTGGAAATAATCTAGAATGTCTACTGATAATAGCAAATTACAAGGAAAGTAATTGAATGTTAAGGCCATTCAACATTTTGAAACACAATTAAGATACAAATATAAAATGTTAGAAGTTCTAGATCAGTCTTTCTCAAACTAGGTCAGGAAATCAAATTAGATGCTTGAAATCAGTTAAGTTCACATCTGGGGCATAGCTGCTAGTAAGGACAAGTATTGTTTCATAAAAATTATTTCTTATATAAATATGCATCTTTCCACAAATTGTGGTTTAAAGAAAAAATTTAAGAGAAACCACCTCTAGTGGCAAGGCTTTTGCTCTGTACTGAATATTCCAAACTTTCTATAAATGACATGTTATTTTTTATTGACTCCTCCAAAAAAAGTCCTTAACATTTACTCTGAGGGACTTTAAGTGGAAGGAAACCTGTGTGTCTTCAAATAATGTATGAAGAGACAGATCCTAAGACCTCAATCAAGTAGAGGTAACAGAGGTGTGGGCTAGAAAAATGTTGCCAAAATATTAACATTGTAGGGTTTTCTAAAACTGTATAATTTCATTTGTTACACATTTTTTAAAGTGAGTACAGCCATTCTAGAAATAGAATAGAAAAAAGTATAGAGAAAACTGGAACACACTTGACCTGATAGATACTGTTCGGATTGCTGACTTTAGGAATGATCCGAGGTTCCCTGCTACAACTTTCTTCATCAGAGGAAGTGCCAGAGGAATAGTCTAATGTGGCTCTATTAACAGCATAGCTGATTTGTTGGGATAGTTCCCATTCGTCCCATCTTCCCTTAAGAGAAGCAATTATAAATGGATGGTTTTTCTCACCATACCTAAATAGGAAAATAAATTATTCATTAAGGATTCAACTTCCCACAAATTTTATCTCTAATCCTGTCTGGAGACAACATGTTAACATTTTAAAAGGGTTATTTTAAAAAGGAATAGGTCTAAAAAATACAAATCGAAGGACATTATGACCTTCAGCTACTATACTGTTGTAATTAGTGAGGACATCCTGTAAGAGCTATTTTGGTTAATTGCTTAGAAAAAGACTAAGACCAATTTCTTTTAGTTCAACTAATGGACTAAATTGCCTCCCGTGGTAGGTAATTCCCCTTCCTTCCCAATATTGTATATAATACTTATAAGTCTACAGTTTGCAACAGGGTGCAGCCATTGACGTCACATCGCAAGTATTTTTGCAAAATTTCTGGCCACCCTTCTCCGTCCACTCCTAGTGAAGATCTGTGCTGCCCAACAGAAGTTTGCATCTAAAATCGCAGCCATACAGTGTCTGGCTGAGGCTTTGGAGCACTGTCATTCACAAAGGTGTATAAAGCTGACTAAATAACAATGCTTCCAGGAGTCAAAGCACACAAACTCTGAGATTACTCACCTACAGCACACTTCAAAGGGATCTACCCATACGGTCATCTCCTTTGGAAGTCCCAGGTGAGAAAAATTCACATTACTCTCAGCACAAGCCCTTTCTAAAATGGGGTCTTTATTCTGATTGTTTATCCTGATACACCTTGGGGGTAGGGGAGGAAGTGAGGATATGAGACAGGTACTTCAGCAGCAAAATCATGTTGTGGGTATACTCCAGCACACACAGCTCCATCTCACCCCACCCTCCACTCTTACAAGGAGGAGTAAAACATCAACTTTTGATGCAATGTCTCAATGTGAGTTGTATCACTAAATCGTATGATTAGGTCACCATTCACCGTATATCTTTCATAAGAAACATGTTCGAAAATGTCTAAACCAGGCATCATGCACCTGTAGTTCCAGCTACTTGGGAGGTTGAGGTGGCCGATGGCTTGAGTTCCCCATTAGCCTGGGCAACATAGTGAGACCCCCCCATCTCAAAATCAAAATAGAAACAAAACAAATTGTCTAATCCACCTCACATAGGTCTGTAGTTTTTAATTACACTGTCATGTCCCCATCTTTCAAAACCACATTCACACAAACGAATTTGAGCCCATAACACTTTTGTATGCGTAGACAAACAAAATCCTGCATTTTCCTAGGGATGGTCTATGTTGTCCATTACTTGCCTTTGCCATGCCACATACAAGTTCTCTCACCTGAAGGCTTGCCCTTTAGAAGGGCAACCAGGGTGCCAATGACCTGTGTATGTTTCAAACAAGATTGTCATCAGCTTTTCTGCAAATTTGTCTATTTGCTGTTTACTCAGCTTTTCATGTTCCTTCACCAATCTTGTGACAAAGAAAACTGCTGCTGCTATTTCATCTCTCATGATTCAAAAACAGTCTGTGAGGAGACCTGAAACCACTAAAAGGAAGCAAGAAGAAATTACATAGAAACAAGGGTTTAATTATTGATATATAATTGCCATTTGGGAATTTTATATGGTTTAAATATGGTAAAAGAGAAATCATTTGCTAGAAAGAAATCTTTAGTGAACTAACTAAGCACATCAACACTATCAACAAAACAGCCAAGAATGCCAATTCCTCAACTTGCTCATTTTTAAAGTTTTTCAAACAAAAAATCTTTAAAAGATTAAAATACTTAAACAAATATCATTATGCAACTTAAGTAAAAAATATCATAATACAGGACAGTAAATTACACCCAGCACCACTTTTTAAAAACACATTTACAAAGGGTGAAACATTTTAGCAGATAATAGGTTGAAAACATGACTTACAAAGTCACAACTTTAAGATTATCAAACATGTATTTGCCAGAAAAATCTCTTCAGTCTCCACAAAAGTAGACCAGAGTTCCAAGACCAACTATTCTACATACTTCATGCTGCCAGATCTCACCCACACCTGTTTTGTGAGTGCTGGGCTGCAGCTTATATAAGCCTGGGCCCTAAAGGCTGATTGGTGGGTGGCCTTACACAGGTGCTATCCCTTGGGATAAGCACATAGCTGTTTTTCAGGACTCCAGCAGATTGCTCTTTGGCAGATAAAGAGTGAGTTCTTCATTTAAAGTGTTTAAAGATTTTCAAGTAGGATTTATATCTTCTATTTTGCTACTAATATCTAATCTGTTATGACAAAGAGCAAGAATGAAGCCTTCTCCTTCCATATCCTAATATCCTAAAGCCCAATAATTTCATCTCTAATTCTGTCAACATATTAAAATTCATCTTGGATCTTTAACAAAACTTAAGATAACTTTCTCTGAATAGTTGTTATATTAACTACACACTTTTTTATAACTAAAATGCTTATTTGTAGAGTAAGTGGAAGAGATATGAGTTTTCACTAGTTCTCCAAGGGCGAGTCAGTAACCACCTGATTGCATTTTCTGGACTGCTTGCTAAAAAATGCAAGTTCTTGTATCTTAACGCAGATCTGCTGAAACAATCTTCTAAAGGTAAGGCATGCTAATCAGTAGTTGACAAATTCTCCCAGATGATTCTTGTACCCACTAAAATTTAAGAATCATCACACCTGATATTGTAAGTATTTATCACCCATGATAATCATCACTGTTTCTTTACTAGTGAAAAATAATTCACTCTTTCACAAGGAAAAGCCCACTTCATCTCTTAAAATTCTTCCTTCCTATGTGGAACCAAATCCACCTCTTTGATTTTCTACATGTGTAGCCTAGTTTTTCCCTCTGAAACTATACAGCTTATATCTAATTCTCCATCACAAGATGATGTTTCAACTATTAGCTATTCAGCCTTCTGGGTCTTCTCTTTTTAGACACTAAATATTCCCATCTTGTTAACTGTTATTCCTGTAGACACATTACTCAGCTCATTGTGCTGGGGACTCACATCTGGATGAGCTTCAGGTGTGTTAGTAATCCTCTTAAAGTGTGGGTCACAGACTTCTGTACAAAGCTCCAGATGTGTTCCACCAGTAAAGACTAGTATGGGACTATTGCCTCCCTTGCTCTAAATCCTGTCTTCTAGATGGCAGCCGCAGGTGGCAGTGGCATCACCCACTACCTCCACTGAACCTGCAAGTTGTTTTTCTCTTGCTGTTGTTTTGTCACATCATTCCCTTCCTGCTCAGTATGACATTTAAGAACATGGCCTTTGGAGTCATACAGACCTGGATGTGAACTGCAACTTTACAACTCACTAGCTGTGTGATTTAGGGGCATCTTGCCGAATCTATAACTTTCAGTTTCCTGTCTGTGAATAGGAGGTAAAACAGCCAACTCATAAGCTTGTTATCAAGATTACAATCAATAATTAAAGCACTTGGTCTTAACGCTACAGGAAGAGAGAGAGTACAACAGAGTAGTTATAAAATCAACATTGTGGGACCAAATCCTAGTCTTCTAGCTTACTAGAAACTTAAGGTAAGTTTCTCAATCTCTCTAATCTTCAAGATCTACATCTGGCAAAAGAGAGAAGAAATGTTCCTATAAAGAATTTGGAACCACATTGCTGGCTTTGGATTGTAGCTCCATTTAATGTGTTATCGTAGCAAATTATTTAACCTCTCTTTCCCTCAATTTCCTCATGTATATACAGGATATAACAGTACTTACTTTATAGTTTTGTTACAAGAATCAAATGTGAAATGTCTAGAACAGCACCTGGTACTCAGTAAGTACTCTGTAAGTGTTAGATATTATTACTGTTGCTCCTGTGGAAGGAAATTGGCCAAATTAAAATGTTATATTGTATGCATGTACAAATATGTAACAATGAATTCCACTATTATGTATTAACATAATGCATAACTAATAAAAATTAGGTTGATCATATCTCTTTTTTAAAAAAATATTGCTAGTACCACTACTACTATTGTTTTACAGGGTTCTTGTTAAGATTAAATTATAAAATTACATAAAGCACTTAACAGAGTGCCTGGTATAAGGCAACTACTCAAGAAGTGGTGGCCCTTCTTATTAACAAACATAAGTAAAGGATTTTATACTTATTTTATTAGGAACTTTTAATGCTGTGTGGTATAAGTGGAGTATAAAACAACTACATATTACAATTATACCTATCACAATTCTTTGTGCTTATTTGTTTATTGTTATGGTACTGGGGATCAAATCCAGGGCCAGATGCACACTGCCACTGAGCTACATCCCAGCCCATCATGTTAAATTTAGATCCTTGCTACAGTGAGTCAAGATTATTTGTGACCCTGATTTTGTCATCCAGTAAATATTTTTTTGCTTTCTGTCATCTGTACATTTGATAAGAATACCACCTGTGTCTTCCAACAAGCAATGAATAAGCAAGTTGAACAAGATAAAAATCAAGCAAGTGTTTTGGCAAAATTCTAGGAAATTGCACTTTAGATTGGTGTTCTTTCCACTCAACTAATTAATTCTATTATTACACAGTGGAAAGATAGTCCATTAGAAGTCTGCATGCAATACTCCTTTAATCTACTAAGTAATCCCAAATTCAACCATTCCTTGTTTTTAAAAAGTTACTAAAAGAAATAAAGTATTTAAAAATAGTAAACTTGAAAAAAAATATGTAGTTCTTATCCACCAACAGGTCAAAATTTATAGTATATGAACCTGGTATTTATAATAATAATATATGAATCCAAAATTTACCACCAATAAGCTTCAGATCCTAACAGCATAGAAATTTGAGCCAATTTGGTTTCATAAAATTAGTATAAGTCAAAATTCTTATACTAGAATAGTATAAGCCACTATGAAATATGTAGAGATAGCACTCATGGAGTTCATGGACTTCGGACTCAAAGGTAATATTTGTGGTCTGAACCCTGTAACTTATCTTTCTAAACTAATTTTGATAAAATAAAGTCAAAAAGCCTAAGTTATAGTTACATCTTCCCTTCTCCTATGGTCATGGACAAATTAATTAATTTTACTGTACCTTTGTTTTATCTAACTCTATCTGTCTCAATTTTGGTGCTTTGAGTTCTTTAGGAAAACAAATGGAATAAGATGTCTACTGCAATATATAACATGAAAGATAGTGGTAAAATAAAGTTCACTTTGAATGGAAAATCAAATCTGCTGAACTGTAGGATCTACTATGCTTATAATCTAACAAGATGAAAATCATATCTGTTAACAACTCCCCATCACACACACAAAAAAAAATTTCAAGGGACTCTAGAATACATTGGAATATATTCTAAAAACAGAGCTTCAAGGATTTATTTTTTAAGTCTTTCAGTATCCTAATTATTGATAGTAATATTAGCAGTACTATTTAAAATGATCATATGAATAAATAGAAACAAATAGAGCAAAGAAGAGGGAATAAAATGTTTAATGTTTTTAATGAAATAAGATTATTAATGTAAGAAAGAGATAATAGTGTAAAATCAAAGAAATTAAGTAAAACTCTGTAGTGTTAAATTTGAAATGGCAATATGAATTTGAACTTGTGATTTTGTTTTCAAAAAATAGTTATTTTAGTCTGTACACTAAAAAGACAGAACTGAGCAATAAGCAAACCTCATTTTGCAGTATCTATATACCATTCCCCACTTAAAAAAAAAAATGACCAAATCAATTCTAGTTCAGGTAATGTGTGAGAGGAATCTGGAATGTCTTTCTGGTAGCTATAATTCTGGTTGCTTCTGGGTCACGTCAAAGGACACAACAGCCAACATGAGGAGCTACCATTAGCCAAAGTCAGTCAATGTGAACACCACAGCAGGTGCCATGGTCCTCCCTCAGGAACACACAGTCATCCCCCAACTACTAGAAAGATCAGGTGCTGACAGTTCATAGCTGCATTCAAGAACTGTTGGCCTCAGGAACTGCCTCACCTAAAGTTATCCCCACCTTCAAGACATCTATAGTCACTGACAGGCTATTTTGGAATATAAAAACCTCTCCCCTTGGCTTCATTTTCAATAACTCTGAGGGCCAACCCATCTCAACAGCTTCCCATAAGATAGGCCAAGGCCTCCAATGCAACTTGGTCAGTGATAGTGTCTCCTTCTGCCCAATCCTCTCTTCCCACCTCCTCACTCTCTCAGGAGGAATATGCCTTCCACACGCAACTCACATCTGAGTCTGTTTTAAGGAACTCAGCCTAAGACAATGGTACCAGGAATGTTCTAAGAGAGCATACTCTAAAATCAGATACTGGGGGTAGATTTTTCACTTGCTGACTGAAATAAACACCTCATCACCAGTAGTGGTGGAATATGGATCCAGATAGCTCCTGGTATACTGGAATAGTGGGATTGCTAAAACTTTCAACAGTGTGGAACTGAGATGGAATACAGATGTTAGAGCCTTCCCTGGCCATTGTCATACCTTTGATGCTTGAGCAGTGTAAGTATAAGGACTATTGAGATGGCTAGCTGAGCACCTTGACATCTAAGAATGACAAGTTAAGATTTAATAAAAGTTCAATTAATTCAGCAAGTATTTAAATGTCTGCTATGTACACATAACATATGAAAATGAAAGTGAGCCTGGGACATTAATAATCTTCTGCCACCCACCCCCCCAGTGTCTTATTAATTCTGGCTGTCCATGACATATTTCTCATTTCCCTACTCACTGTCAGGAAATCCCAAACTACTACACTTTGGAATCACCTGAAGATCTTTTAAAAATACTGAAGCCTGCTTCCTATCCCTTGACATTCGGATTGAATGGTATGAAGTGCAACTGGGACTTCAAGAGTTTGCAGTCTCTTCGAAGAGCTTCCCAATAGATTATAATGTACAGCAAACGTCAAAAATCATTAAGACAGCTTTCTGCCAGGTATAAAGGATTTTTAATTTATTTTACACATTTGATTACTCAATAATGCCTTAAACATAGCAGAGATTATTATGACAAATCTGTATCATGTATTCTCAACTTTTCTAGCCATTTGCTGGGGTAACTTTTGCAAAATTGTTGAAATTTTTGTCAAAAGTGACAAAACTAAAAATCAAGACAACTTCCTGCATATTGCTGAAATAAAATTTGCTTCTGAACTAAAGGCAGCATATATATTAGCAAATATACAAATGTTCCTTTTGAAATGGTTGTTTGCATTCACATTATTAAAATGGTGCCAGGTGTTTAAAAATTCTTTCATTACTTCACCTCCCAGATGACATCCACTGCTGTTAGTGAAGAACATTGGTTGATGAGGTTTTAAACCCTCTTTCAGCATTATATCCTGCAACAGGCCCAAGCAAGCCTTGGAAGTCATGAATAGAACAGTAGAATAATAATGTACTTAGATTTCAGGAAAGAACAAATAAATAGAAACTAAACATAATGCAATACTTTCTTCAGTTACTGCTTTATGATGACTTCAAATGCCTGATTTAAATCACTACCTCTACATTAGTGATAACTACCCCTTCTGTTTTAATTAATATTTATTCAGTGATTATTTACTGACCACCTACTACACATTACACACTGCTGTGTGTTGAGGGAGAGAAAAGCAAAAACAAAGCTCAACTTTTCCTTTCAAGAGGCTTATAATCTAAAGAAGGAAATCATACACACACACACAAGTGATCGTTTCAATGCAGTTTGAGAAATGGGATACTGTTTGGTTTCAATCTGGAATGTCTCCCCCAAAGGCTCATGCATTGAGGGCTTGGTCCCCAATGCAGAAATGCTCAGAGGGGGAATTTTAAGAAATGAGTGTTATCAAGAGGACTCTGACCTCCTCAGTGGATGAATCCACTTGATGGATCAATAATACAAAGGGACTATTGGGAGGTGGAGGAAATTGAAGGAGATAGAGCCTAGTTGAGGGGAAAGAGTCCTTGGGGACATGCCCTTGGGAACTATATCTTGTCCGCAGCCCCTCTTTCACACTGTACTTCTTGGCTGCCAGGAGGTGAACAGCTTTTCTCTGCCATACACTTCTGCCGTGTTTTTCTGCCTCCCCTTAAGCCGAAAGCAATGAAGCCTTTCCAGCCATGGATTGAAAGCTCTGAAACTGTGAGCCAAAATAAAGCTTTTCTTCTTTAAGTTGTTTGTGTCAGGTATTTTGGTCACATAAATGAAATGCTGACTGACACACATACTCAAAAATTACTTCAAGTATTAGTAACCAAGAGAATAATCTTATGTTTGAAATAACTAATGAGTTTAGTGGAAGAGCCAATATAATATGAATGATGATTAGTTCAGATTGAGGTACACTGAATTTTCAATGGCAATTAAACACTCAGGTAGTAATGTCCATCAAGAGGATATTAGAATTTAGCAGAAGACCCAACCTGGGTAAGCCTAAGCCAATGCCAAAATTTGAATGAAAAAAAAAAAAAAAAAACACCTCACTGTTCTTGCATGATGTCTAAAATTTCCATTATATGAAATTTATTCCTTTGCTTAAAACACTGTCTTTCCAGGATTTTTTTTCCTGTCCTAAGAATTGAACCCAGGTCACTCTACTGCTCACTGAGCTATATCCTCAGCTCTTTTTTAAATTTTTGAGACAGAGTTTTGCTAAATTGCCTAGGCTGACCTCCAACTTGCCATACTCCTGCCTCAGCCTCCTGAGTAGCTGAGATACAGGTGTGTACCACCATGCTTGGCCAAAGATGTCTTTTTGAAAATGTCAGATGAGTTAACCGTAGTACAACAAAAGGATGGTGTTCTGCCTGTAGAGGTCCACATGAAGACACTGATTAAGCTGGGCGAGGCACCACAGAAAACAGAAAAAATGAGGCATCAGACCACTTGAAATGAGGATGTACAGAAAGAAGGGAAGCATCAAAGATATAGTTTATCTCCTTATTATACCTATAACAGAATCAAATAGTGCAAAGCATGAAAATTACCTTGTGTAAGTAACAGGTTCCAGAACTGCATTTCTTCTTTTTAAAATGGGGCAGGAAAACTTAATGGCTAAGGTTTACCAACTTAAAAAAAAAAGTAAAATGTGAAAATCTGGTTCTACTGTCTTCTTGGTTTTCACTAAGCTTTAGCTTCATCTATAAAATGAAAATATGTATGCTTATAACAGTTTAAAACAGGCAAATTAATTTGAGCTGTAATCTAAATTGACCATATTTTTCTGGACTTAATAACCAGTCTTTTTTTTCCATTTTTAAAAAATGTATTTATTTATTCTATTTAGGTTTACATGATAGCAGAGAAACATTTTGATTCATTGTACACTTAGCCCTATTTGATTTCTTCAGCATGCCTTCCATAAACCACAAGCTATATTTCTAGAATGACCTATCCATTTGCAAATGCATGTCATTGCTAAGGGTGAGGGTAGGGGTCTTTAGATGTTTTAGCAACACTCTACTTCTGTCAGGGAAAGCATATTTTTTTGATAACAGCAAATAATTAGCACAATTTTATACAACAAATGAATTGATTCTATAACCCACACATTATTTCAGTCCCATTATGCTCAAGCTATGTTTAAAGGAAATTACAGTAGCTGTTGAAACAAATTTTCAAGTTAGAAACCAAGATAACTCACTACAAATAATCCATACTATAAGAAAAATGCCTATGTATACTGCACTCATATATAAAGCAAATGTTTGTATCTATGTATCATCATCTATACTATTATATGTAAGTGATGCATTCAAAATATAATTAGAGTATAACGGAATATTTTTACTAATGGAAGCTAAAATTGTAGGGTGAACATATTAAGTTCAAAAGTGGTTAAAGAAGAGGATGAACATGAGCTAAAGGCACCATGGAAGATATCTATCCAGGAGGTAGGCTTTGAGCTTGAGATTTAAACAGGTAATAGATGAACTAAGAAGTAAAAGGACAATATGAACTCTACTAAATGCATGCATGATTAAATCTTTGAGATAATATTCTATAGGTATAAGGAAAATAAAGATAATAAGTTATGAGTTATGTAATTTAAAAATATTATATGGATGTTCCACATAGAAAATACGGCATAAGTGCAAAAGGAGGATAGTAGAAATAAAAACAAAAATAAGTGGACATAGAAAGTGATGCTAAAGAGAATGGGATAAAGTATTGTCGCTATTATAAATAAAGTAATTTGGGCTGGGATTGTGGCTCAGTGGTAGAGCGCTCACCTCGCATGCGCAAGGCACTGGGTTCGATCCTCAGCACCACATAAAAATAAATAAATAAAGATATTGTGTCCACCTTTAAAAAATAAATAAATAAAGTAATTTCACAAGGTAGTTAATTTCCTTCTTTTGGCTTCATAGAGTTAAAAAAACACCCTAAAGTTCCTAAGAAGAATTAACTTTCTTCAACCGCTGCATCCAGACTACCAACTAGCTGCACTGAAAGCCTAAAATTACTTTTACAAACCTGGAAAATCTATCCTAGTTTTTGAGGAGGTGATGGAGGTCAATCAGTGGCCAGGGAAGTTAATCTATTTACATTCTAGAGATCATTGATCCTTCACAGACTCAATGAGTTAAGCCTTGAACAAAACATTCTTATAGGGCAAATCTAATCATCTGCTGCCTATGGCTAGTTTCATTGACCAAACCCCGTGATGTGATGGTTCCCAAGCAACCATTTCCCTTGACTTCATATGCATATCTGACCCTGTTTAAAATGGTGTGGCTTTTATCTGACTCCACTCTTCTGCTTCTCCCTTTGGGCTAACTCCTCTCAAAATATACTTCCTCCTGCCAGCGCCTGAGTAGAAGTTGCTCAAAGTTGCTCTTAAGCCCTATGCTTTTCCTCTAATTGAGAATAAAGCATGATTATAATCATCTACTCTGTCCATTCTGGGTGAACCATAGCAGGTGCTGGAGGGCCAGTGAAGAATAAGCCAAGGAACCTTCTTTGATACCTTCATTCTCACAACTTTAATTATCACAGCTTCAGAAAACTGCTAACTCTCTCTTTTCAGTTCTTGTGTCTTTCCAGAATTTCAGTTTCATATATCTGACTCCATAACAATGTTCTTCCACTACCTAAAACCACACATGCCTAGACCTAAACTCATCACAGTTATCCTCTCACTAGATTTGCCCTTCTTGACCCCCTCTACTTGTTATCGAAAGCTGGAAGTTAATCTTGTTCTCTCTTCACTTTAACCAGTCACCGAGTATTACAAATTTTCCTTCATAATGTGCCTTCCACCCATCCATATTTCCTACATCACTTCATACCTAGATTTATTAAAATAATCTCCCAAATGGACTTTCCATTATCTCTGTTTCTCTCCCTTCTAATCAATTCCCTTTTAATCTCCAGAAAAAAATGAACACAGAATACATAGCAGGGGCTCTTGGGTCAGAAGAAGGAAAATGAAACTGGCTGTACTAATAGAGTCCTCTATGGTCTACTCACCTGCCTCTCTAACTTCCCCAATGGAGACCCACTCATTGCTGTCCCCACTGCCCCTATGCATTACCATCTCCATGAATTTGCTTGTGTTTATCCTTCAAAAACTGCTCCTGCTACCAAGAACTTCCCCTCTTCACCTATGTCATACTTTATCTTCTAATCTCAGTTCAATCCCACCTTTTCCATGTAGCCTTCTCTCTGTTCCAATCTTTAAAATTTTCCATATCCTTTTTCCTAAATACTGGCAATAATGAAGTTTACACTAGTATTCAGGATTCCTGAAGCACTTATTCATCTAACCATCTTCATATTTAATATATTTATGTGACATAACTGTAGCATATAACAAACATTAATAGTACAAATTATTATGTGAATATTAATTTATATATTAATATCATAAGTTGTGTTAATATGATTAACATAATTTAACCACTTCAATTAAGTATCTATGTATACAAATCATCCATCTCTTCAACTAGACCATAAATCCCTGGGGACTATGTTCTCTAAAGATAATAAATACGCAATATGTTCGCTCCTACTGCTGAAGTCCTAACTAAGAGCTCCAGAAACTTTAATTATGAAGCCCATTTTGTTAGATTGTTTCTGATTTACCTAAAAGATAAATTAGCACCCTATACTGATTTACCTAAAAGATAAATTAACACCCTATACTGAAAACAGCATTTAATCAATAAATATAAACAAGAAGCTAATTAAGAATCTAGTGCACTCTTACTAATAAGAGTACAATGAAATGGAATTAGAAGTATGGAATTATATGAACTGCTGACAGTTCATTTTAGCTCAAACTAAACAGATTCATTGATTTTCAGTTCTTCAAAGGCACCAAACTGACTTCAATTTAGTCTTGTTTCAAATCTCAACTTGGTTCCTAAGTATATCATGAATGTTAATAAGGTAATCTGACATTGTTGATCTTTATAAAAACCAAAACATGGTTCTATATTTCCTAAGAAAAAACATGCATTGAAAACACAGGTTTAAAAGGAAACTGCTAAAATCCAATAATTTCTAATCAGTCTCATTGTTCATTTCCTCCTTCCCTAACAACATCCTTCAAAAGCTTTGGAAAAGAGCAAATGTTCAGACTGTGTGTTTGCATGTGTTAAAGGGAGGGCTAGGCTGTCTCCACCTTTTGTAACTCCCAACTCCTATCACTCTAGTCTTTTATCTAGGAGTGGTAAATTAAACCAATATAAATTTGCCAAAGCTAAAGTAGAAGGTGTTTGTTTTCAGTATTCTTCTTGGTTTCCTCCTAATCACCAACTTCACCTCCACTCCTTAGAGCTCCTTCCCCATCTCCTTGATCACCAAAAGCCTAGAAATTAAAACAGTAAACAACTCCCTGAAAGGTGCCTTCCTAGTGCTGTCTAAAACAAATGCAATCTTCTGTTTGGGCATTTTAAACACCACAAGCATTCTTACTTAGATTAAATCATGGGTCTCCCTGGTCTCCAGGCATGCCTAGACATGAACCATAAAGGCGACAAGATCCTTGGAGTTTCTCTAGTAACTGCAGGCCAAATCAACAGCAACCCTATGAACAAGCATTCTTTTTTTCAAACAAAACTAGGCCATATACACTTTTTTGCTGTATTTTACTTTTTTAATTGTCCTACATACAAAATAAGCTACATTTTCAACAAATTATTTTAGTAAACAATGGATCTTAATAACTTTTAAATAAGTTTTCTTTATTGATATCTTTGAAGAAAAGTTGTTAAAATCTAATTTTCAAGGCATCTAACGCAACCATCACCTTGGATGGCAGCAATCCAGTTCAGGTAAGATTACTTAAAATGCGACTAATAATTTTTAAAAATTAGGAAGAAACATGACATATGGTATTATGTAAAAATGGCTAACAATTTGAAAAAAAACATAAGTTTCTATAACTATCCTCACAAAAGTTATAGGCATGAATATTGTTAATGGAATGAATATTAATATGAATAATAATGCGAATATTGTTAATGGAATGCACTTCTACTTTCATTTATATTTTTAAATAAGGATGAAGTGATTTGTTTGATGTGTGCTAAAACATTGTGTATCTCCCAAATATTGAATGAATACGAATGTTATCTGCACATGTTCTTTTACAATTTAATTTTACAAGTTAATTTGTACAATTAACATTTTCTACTTCACTTTGATTTCTTACTCTTCACAAAACTAAGTATGCCTTTGGCAAAAAAATATATATATATGGTGTCTTTAATGGTCAAAGATAATGTTATAACCTACTCAAACTCTTCCTTGAGAAGTTCTTAATAGTTTGAGTTTGGAATTTGTGTCAAATGATCTAGAGTGCCTATCCCCATTCATGACTAGTAGTATCTGTGAGACCATTTGCTGGTTTTAGAAATCAATCTACAGCTAACTAGGAAGTTTTCCTTTGTGGAAAATAATTAAGAACTAAGCCTTCAGGGTCAACAGTAAGTGCTCTATACTGGGTGCATGACAACCATATTCTAGGGGGAATACATCCAATTGAGTTCTACCATGTGTCCAATCAGCGAATATTTCTTTCCTCTCCCTACCAACTCATTAAAGGAAAAGAGAGGGAAAGTAACTAAAAGAAAGAATTATTAGTAAAGACCACCCAGAAATTCTCTCTAATAGTCCCCTTTCCTGGCCTATTCCAAAAACACACAAACACATCCACATCATCAGATGTGAAACTGTAAGAACAGGAAAACAAAACTGTGGCTAGACAGATTCTCCAGCCTCTGCAGCCTCTGAATACCTAGATTTACTCTTGCTTCCAGGACCTACTGAAACCTCACCTCCTCCATGAACATTCTCATTACCGTTCTCATTGATGCCCCCCTTTCTATTTCTATTAGTAAAGTCTATCCAGTTTAGTAATTTATTATATACTGTCTCAAATGGCAAATAATATGTGTTCACTTTGTGTCACCACTTAGCCTGTCCTAGACCCTATGGAGGGTAGAACAAATGCTCTTAGGGACTAAACATGTAACAGGTATTTCAAGTATGTGCTAGAAGTAGTTCTGCCTAAGGCTGACCTTGAGGAGTACAAAACTTAGGCTTTGATCCAAAAGGACCACACTTTGATTTAACTAAGGAGATGGCTGGCTCGCTATTGACTAGAAAATGGAGCCCTCACTTCACTGCATGGTCCTCTAAAAATACAGCCCAAATCCCCAGAGTTAAGCAAGGGTGCAGATGGGTCCCTCCTGCATGTCAGAGGCCACTCAGGCCTAACTCCATTTGGAAAACTCAAGCCTATGCTCTGAGGTACCTGGGAAGCTGTTTTCTCAGAGCCTAAAGAGCATGAAACTGGGTGGGCTTGTGGAACTTCTTGGGGAATCGGGGAAAGGAGAGGGAGTTCTTTGCCCTTACAGCTACACCAGGAAGAGAAATTCATCAAGAATCTGTGCCTCAGTCTACTCCATCTCCCCGAGGCCCCATTGGGGCCGCCCACAGCCCCAACTCTCGGCTTCCTCCCCTCCCCCACTCCTCCCCGGACCTCGCGCCCGCCCCGCCCCCTCGGCCCGCGGGATTCCAAGGGCGGTTGGCCGGCCACCGCCACTGCCACGGTCACTTGGCGGCTCGGCGCTGCGGGGTGCACGGGGTTAGGAGCCGGCTCTAGGGTCTGGGCTAAGAACTGAAGAGAAGTTTTCTGATGCGGGCTAGACCCGGCGTGAGAGAAGTGGGGAACCGGCCCGCAGAAGCGAAGGGGAAGGGAAGTCAAGCAGGAAGGCCCTGGGAGATGCGGGAGACCGCGGGGAGGGGGAACCTGGCGTTCCCGCGGGTCACCTGGGGTCGGGGGCGCGTCCCTGGGGATGCAGGACCCTTGGGCGGCGCTGCTCCCAGGCCTTTCAACCCGCGGTGGGCTCGCATTGGTGCGGGCTGGTCGAGCCTGGAGGCGTCCCGGCAGGACCCTCGCTCAGGGCCTCGCGCCCAGTCCCCGTCATGTTTCGGCCCAGGTGCAGTGCAGGGTGGCGGGGGGCTCAGTGCCCGTGGCCCGCCAGCCCGCTCCGGAACACCACAGCGGCACTGCGGACCATCCGGGAGCTGCAGCGGCGGGCGCCCGGTGCTCGGTTTGTAGGCAGTGTAATTAGCTGATTGTACTATGGTGCTTACAATCACTAACTCCACTGCCATCAAAACAAGGCACAGCATCACCCGCTGCCCCGCGGAGTCTTCAGAGGAGACTGCAGCGCCTGGAGGCGTGATGCGTCAGCGTTTGTCCGGGAGCAAGTTGCCAAAGTGCGAGTAAACCCATGGAATGGGCTGACTGCTCGCCAGATACAGTTAAATCGTTAGCTATCTCTAGGAGTCAAACCAGGATGTTACAATCTCACGCAAGGAAGAAAGAACGCGGAGTTTAAAGGCTTTTAAGATGCGAAAGACATTTAAACTGCTTGGAGAACCCCTCCCCCGTGTAACAGTTACTGCTGTATGCTATGGTTCATTACTGTTTTCCATTAGTAACGTATTCATCAAGCGAACAACTAAAGTGAACTACAACATAACCAATGATTTGCCTATCACAACATATGGAGGCACCAACTTAAGACTGCAGTTATTTTTCTGTGAGTCTAGTTACTAGGCAGTGTAGTTAGCTGATTGCTAATAGTACCAATCACTAACCACACGGCCAGGTAAAAAGATTGGGATTCATCCAAATAAGCTGCCTGTGCAACGTCAATGTGTTTGGAGGAGAGGTCTATTGGAATTCGCTGGTATTATTTATTGCCTACTTAGTGGTTGCTCAACCAAGAAAAATAACATTTAGCTGCTAAATATACAATAACTATGTGTATTTATCATATTTCTCCAGGCTCTTAACCAAAATTATTTTAGATGTGTTGAGCAATAGAGTTTTCCTTTAACTGGTTGATCTGTTATTATATTGACTTGTGGTTATCAATCTTTTTACTACCTATGAGACTATATTTTTAACAATATTTTGAAAAATACAGTGCCTTAAAGATATAAATTGTGGATAATAACCATGTGTCCATTTCTGTAATTGGCTTTATGATATTCATCTCAGTTCCTGCCATAGTAATCACAATTTTTCTATTGCTGAAATGGTTAAATTGTTCCTAGATTAACAAAATTTCCCCGGAAAGCTATTCACACTTGTTAATGCTTTTATAAGGATATATTAACAAAATTTTTCATTATTTTTCATGAAAGAACTAGGTCCACTCATTAGATAGATCCCTTCTTTTAAGTAATCATATACCTATCTGCCCAGTCCAGGCCTTTAGCTTCCATAGGCTAAAACTTCAGCTGCTAGCTGTCCTATTGAATTATCCAACGCAGGTCTCAGAACTTCTGCAGGAGCAGGTGCTGAACCTCCGCAATCTGGTCTGGGAGGGGAGACTGGGGTGATGGAGTCAAATAATTTAAATTTTATTCAGATAACATTTGGTGGGGTGGGAGGAAGAGGGTGGAAGGCTGTCGGAAGGTATATAAAAGGCTAAAGTGCTTCCCCACTGACTCTGACAGGACAGGACACGTTCAAAAGTTGACGTGACTCCCATCTCGACTCCAAAGCTCGGCTGGTCCCGAAGCCGCCTATCATCGCAGAATTGTGCTTCAAATGGGCCGCAAGCTCGCTCTGTACCCCAACACCTACGGAAGAAACTGAGAGCTTCCGGAGGGGCCTGGTACCAACTTGCCGGGACCAGGGGGGCGGGGCTGTAGAAGGGGGTGAGGGAGTTTGGAGCAGCGTCCTGAGTTGCCATGGAAACAGGGCCCTGCAGCCGCTCCAGTAGCCGAAAGGAGTCCCACGAAATTTGTTCTCCGGGATTACTGGTGTTCGCCGGCTGCTCGGAACAGGATGCCAGTTTAGCTAAACAGTTTTGGCTCGGGGCGTCGATGTATCCCACTAACGAATCTCAGCTGGTGCTGAGCAGAGGCAGCAGTCAGCGTCTGCCGGTGGCGCGGCCCACTAAGAGATCCGTGCCTGGTGAGTGAAGTAGCCGCCTCTCAGAGGTAATTCCTCCTCTACCATAACCAACCTAGAGGATACCACATCCCCTTCCAGGAGAAACTTCCCAACCTAATGCTAAAATAAAAATCATTTCAAATGTCTGAAAGGTACAAAACGAGTAAAAGGCATAAGCAAGTAACTCATGTGTAAGTAGTTCGTGAACCTTGCCAGAGATGGATCCACCCTAGAAGGATCACCGGTGTCATTATTACATCTAAAAATACATCTTAAGTGTCCCTTAAATTATGGCATCTGTTTGACAAACAGAATGGAACAACCTGAGAAAATAGTATATGTTGGCTAAAAGGATTTTAAAGATACTAGTTTACATGACTTCAAACTGGAAAGCCCTAGAGAAAGCTGAAAACAAAGTCAACTTTGGGAATCAGGCTCACTGACCTGTAAGCCTTCCATAAGGCCTAGGATGTGAAAACTGTTACTATGCATTATTTATAGGTATAGAAAATTCAGATGCAGTTCATGTTGTGGTCTTCTCCAATAATTTCTTTACTTCTCTTTTGTACTTTTTAGAAAAAAGTCACTTCCAACCTTTTCCCTTTGAGAATAAGAGTAAGTACCAAGTGTAATGCTTTTCAACATCTCAAATGCCTAGGTTCTTCAGAAAATAGGTTGTAAGTACAAGGGTACAACTTTAGATTTTGGCATAACTTTCTGAAAAAAAGTCATACCTAAGACCCTGCCTCAGGGACCATACTATTTCTCTAGAGAGCAATGCCTAAATTTCTATAACAGTTTCAATAGAAATGTAGAGCCTGAAATATTTTCTACAGATATGTTCTCTTTAGAGACTGTTTCCCTGACTCAGGCTTACTCATCATCTAAAGAGATTAGAGGTTCCCTGCAGCCATAGCTAATTAAGCCTGTCTCCAATTATTTATGAATCTGGTCATACAGTATTAAGGCATATTATATATGTGTACTTTCCTACTCTTTTAGCCCTTATACAGTTATATGTCAATTTGTTATTGCAAAATTATGATAAAATTATTTCAGATTGAATTTGACTTTATTTCCTCTAGAGGATACAGATTTCATTGCTAACATCTTAAAGATTCAGGAATCTGAGGAGAAAGCAAAGTATCTTCAAAAGGTAAGCCAGTATTGCATGTCATCTGATTCCATGAAATTTCTAAATACTCCTGATTATTTTTATTTATTTTTGGTGGGGGGATATTCTTTTTAAACATACATATAAAATTTGCCACTTCTGTTGTGTCAGCTTAGAAAAGCCTTCATTAAGATTTTAATTGAAAATTAAGATTCTATTAAATGTTGGCTATTCTCAGTATCTACAAAAGCTCAAGGATACGTAGGAACAACAGAATCAAAGAGAAATGAAGAAAGAGGTTCACACTTTTCAATAAGACTCCAAACCATATACAATGTTCTAAGTACAGAAATACTGTTAAGAACAGGAAAAGTCAAATCATTAACTCTTTTTAATAGGTCAGAATCACATGATCACAGGAATGAGTCTGTCACCTAGACTTGTTTGACTAAAGCCTAAAATTAAACACATTGGTGTAGTCAAATCAACTGACCACATGTCTCTTTTTGATAACATTCCTTGTTTGCTTTTCATGATACAGGCAGAGCCTTTAACCAGCATTTAATGCAGTGATTTATAGCAACATTTTTGTTTGGTTCATGGGTAAATTCTATTCCTGTAACAGTTCCTGCACTAGGAAAGCAAAGATAGAAGATTTGTTTTGGCCTGATGTCTTTAATCACTGGACGTATTGGCAAACTCTGAAGGCTGTATCGGGAATTCTACATAAATTACAAAACAATCTATTTGGAGTTTGCTGATCACAATTCTACTCTGTGGAATCTGGTGATTCCTTCAAACAAATTAGGTGATTGCTAATAATTAGTCAGCCTTTTCTTCTCTTGTTAGGATATTATGTACTATATATTCATACCAAAACTTTATGGAGATTTTTAAAAGGCTATTTTCAGTGAATTTAAAATCATTTAAAATCAACTTGTTTTGGAATTTTGGAATTCAGTTTTCACTGTATTTCATTGTAGGAAGGAATTAGAAATGAAAACTTAAACACAAACTATTAATCAATTTTTATAAGCTTTTGTCAAACAAGATGATATAAGTTACAGGTGAATATAATACTAATGGACTGTGGCCATGCAGGTGCATTGGCACATGCCTGTAATCCCAGCAATTTGGGAGGCTGAGGCAGGAGGATTGCAAGTTAAAGGCCAGTCTCAACAACTTAGTGAGGCCCTAAGCAACTTAGTGAAATGCTGTCTGAAAATAAAAAATAAAAAATTCTGGGGATATAGCTCAGTGAAAAAGCACCTCTGGGTTCAATCTCCAGTGTGCACAAGTGCACACACATACACACAGTAATGGACTGCAATATTAATAATCTTACAACTGACTTCCTCACCTTGAGTCCTTATATGAATTTATTAACTACTCAGTTAGTTCCACAGATATTTATTGAGAGCCTGCCATGTGCAAGTACTGTACTAGATGCTGGAATGCAAAGATAAGATGTGGTCCGTGATTTCAAAGAGCTTTCAGTCTGTTGGGGGGAATAGCCAGTTAAAGTCTGTAATTTTGATATATTATTATGATATATATATGTATATGTATGTGTGTGTGTGTGTGTATGTGTATATATATATATATATATATATATATATATATATATATATATGCTTATAATGTTACAAGAACACAGTGAAGGACATCAGAATAAAGCAACAGGGATCAAGAACTCTGCCCAAAGTCACTTAGTTTTGAAGGATGTAGTTTGTCAATGGATATATACTGCAATTCTCCAGGATGTACTAATCATCTCCCTAAAATCCAAACAAGAGTGTGCTACTTTTCTAGCTATATTTCTGCACCTCACCACCACCACCCCCGCCCTTGCATGGCTTCCCATTTCCTATAGGATCAAGACCAAATTCGTCAGCATGTTCTAGTCCCTTTACAACTTGGCCATAACATACTTCTGTCTCTCTCCCTCTTCCCACATGCCCCCTACACACACTCCATATAGTTTGTTCTCAACTATTTAGTCCAAGGCATGCTGTTTTCCCCACCCATATGCTGCTGAAATGATCAATAAGTAAAGTATATTCTTGTTATGCTTGAATATGCACAATATATGCCAAATTGTACATTAAGCTAAGGGGTCCTGCAATGCAATATAGAAGATGATTCTATTTGCTGAAAGTAGAAGATAAAGGGCCTAACAAAACATTAAGACAGCAGGAAAGAAAGCTTATATTAACTAAACTGTGCTTTCTAAGTATATAGAAAAAAATAATAATATATAATGTGGTATAATATGCTGGTTTAGTAAATGATATGGTTCCATATGCTGTGTTAATCAGCTTTCCATTACTATAACAAAATACTTGAGATAATAAACTTCAAAAGAAGAAATTTTATTTTGGCTCACAGTTTTGGAGGTTTCAGTCCATGCTTAGTTGGCTCTGTTGCTTTTGGGCCTGTGGCAAGGTAGTACATCATAGCAGGAGTGCTTAGGGAAGGAAGTTTATTAGCTGGGTGCAAAAGAGAGAGACAGGAAGAGACTGAGGTCCCACAGTCCCCTTCAAGGACATGCCCCCAATGACCTAAAACCTCACAGTAGGCCCCACCTCTTAAAGTTTCCACTATGTGCTAGGCATGGTGGTGCACACCTGTAATCCCAGTGGCTTAGGAGGCCGAGGCAGGAGGATCACAAGTTCGAAGCCAGCCTCAGCAACTTAGCAAGGCCCTGAGCAACTTAGCAAAACCCCATCTCAAAATAAAAAATAAAAAGGGCTGGGGGATGTGGCTCAGTGGTTAAGCACCCCTGCATTCACTCTCTAGTACCAAAAAAAGAAAGAAAAAAAGGTTTCTACCACAGTCCAATAGCACCATGGGTTAGGGACCAAGCTTTTAACACATGATCCCTATGGGGATATTCCAGATCAAAATTACTGCAAACATCATTGTGCAAAAGGGCAACCAACAGAATCCTGCAATAACCAAATGTTTTTATAGATATCTTGATGTATTATTGTGATGTGGTATTAATAAAAACCAACTTCTTACATCTACATTATGTGCTATACACTAAGCTAAGCAATTTATGTGTATCACCTCATATGCTTCTTAAAATAGCCCCTCATGACTATTACCATTTGACCAAACAAAGCCTAAATGATTTTCCAGAGTTCCTGTAACTGGTAAGTGGCAGAGCCTAGATTCAAAGCCCAGTATCCTAACTCTAAAGCCTTTGAAATAACCCCATAATAGATTCACTGTATTGTAACGATTATTAACCATGGCATTGTTCAGGTATATTGCCAAAAATTCTAAAATTCAAAACTATGGTATGAATACACCAAGTGTGAGAAACACCATTTCCAGCCTGTGGTGTTTCTGCAGCCTTCAGGAGGGGTGTACCTGTGTGTCTCTGCCTAAAATGCCTTTCCCCCACTTACCTCTAAGGCCTAGCTCTAGTGCCAGCTTCTGAAAGGCCTTCACAGAGGTTACCCAGAGACTAACAGAACAAATGGCTCCCTCCTCTGTGCTCCTGTGGCAGGTCACAGATCCTCTCTTAGTACTTTTTACAGTCTCGGATCTATATCCTAGGTAATTGTGTGTGTTTCTTTTTCCTGCTAGATTACAGGCACCATAGTGTAGTGGAGTTCAGAGACAACAAGATGGGTTTAGGTCTAACTCTATTTACTATTTGCATGACTTCGTGCAATCTATCTAATGTGATGTTCAGCTTCCTCAAATATAAAAGGAGAAATATAAAAAGTATCCACTTCATAGAGTTGATGTAAGATATGTAAAACACCTGGCCATAGTTTGCCCTCAAGAAATGCCCTCTATAAGAGTAGAGATCATGTCTTATTTGCTTAACCCAGTGCCTTTCTGATTACTAGAATGCAAAAAAAAAAAATTATTGATTAAATAAATTAATTCATAATTTTAACTAATTAATGTTCTATACTCTGTGTGTGTGTGTCTGTATGTGAAAGAGAGAGAGAAAGAGAAAGAGAGATTGAACCCAGGACCTCATGCACTTAAGGCACCTACTCTATACCACTGAGCTATAACCCCAGTCCTGTATTATTTCAATTTTGTTTAGCCTTTTCAACACAGATTTATTTAGCAAGTTTTTTCTAGGTTCTCTAGGAATGCTGCCAAAATTTAATGTGTTAGCACATCTCCCCTTTTCTCAATTTTGCTTTTATCTCATGGGTCTAAATATAATGGGAGGAAATATGATTCCCTATGTAATTGAAACAGTCTAGTTTTTGATACCACTGTTTTTCTAAGTCTGTATAGTCTCTCTACATCGCTGCCACCACCATCTTATAATTCTTAGCCTGATGATATAAAATAAATGGGGGGATGAGAAGGTATCTTTTAAATCATTTGCAATCATCTATTTAAAAGAATCTTGTCTCTTGAAGGTGTATTCATCCACTTTTTCCTTAAAATTCATAAAAATCTCAAAATTTATTTTCCATCTCTCCTAAAAGTGCATTTATAACCCTCTTTCCCAACAGATATTGATTTTTCAGTTGTTAAAGTTTTGTTTAAACTTTAATGTTATTCTCCATTTTAGAATATTATCCAGGTATACATTATAAATGCTTTTGGTTAGTGAACAAAATGCTATTAATCACAACTACTATTTCTATGATGGATATCCATGGCAGAAAATCAAAAACAATTGAGTCTGTCAAGATTAAATGCCTTACTGTGTCCATAAAGGAAACCTTATAGCACTATACTAGACCATTATTCTTCCTTTGAGAGTTCTAAAGTAGTCTGAAAACATTATAATAAATGAATAGTCAGCTAATTCTTTGAAATCATTAAACTAATTTGCTTTTCAGTTTTGCCACCTTTAAGAAAGCTCTTTAGCTGATTATCTCTATGAAAAGAAGTATAAATAATTCATTTGCTAGGAGAAGGAAAAAGAGATCAGAATTTTTAAGGTATATTAAATATTATATATATATATATATAATATTTGGAAATGTCCATGTGGAATCAAAATTTTAACCTAAATGAATAAGAAACAAAGGCTTTTACAAGGAAATATGCAGTCTGCAGAACAACATCTCAGATAGGCTCTATATTGGGAATGGGTTTTTAGTCAATTCCATTAGACATCCTATACTACCAGTATTGACCATAGAATAAGCCTTCCTCAAAAGTTTGCTGTATGACATTTCTTGAACCAGATGCAAGTCATGTCATGATGACATTATTCTTAGAATTTTCACAAATGTGTATTTTTAGATACTGAGGCATGAAAGTAGAAAACTTTCTTTTTAAAATAAGATTGGAGATTGAACCCTGGGACACTATATCACTGAGTCATATCCCCAGCCCTTTTTATTTTTTATGTTGAGGCAGGGTCTCTAAGTGGCTGAGGCTGGCTTCAAACTTGCAATCCTCCTGCCTCAGCCTCGGGAGTAACTGGGACTACTGGTTTGTGTCACTATACCCAGCTGGAAAACTTTTTAACATTATTATTCATTATCATTATGTCAACTTCTAAGAGCCAAAGCAAAAATATATGGAATTTCCTTAATGTCATTGCCAGGACAGGAAGAAAATCCTCCTTTGCATCAAAATGATAGATCAAAATAATTACCTTCATAGACAAATCTAAATTTTCCCTGTAACAGCATTACCTGACTTTTTTGCTATGCTGTCCTAACATAGTATATACAAAATTCCCTTTCCCCCATAAAGAGAATATCAATATAAAGTGCTGAATTCCTCCTTCAGCAAAAAAAGATACAATTTGATCACCTAAATTCTTGTTCCTATTTCATCAAAGAATTTGACTGCCCAGCGCGGTGGCTCACGCCTGTAATCCCTGCACTTTGGGAGGCTGAGACAGGAGAATCGCGAGTTCAAAGTCAGCCTCAGCAAGGGTGAGGCACTAACTCAGTAAGACCGTGTCTCTACATAAAACACAAAATAGGACTGGGGATGTGGCTCAGTGGTTGAGTGCCCCTGAGTTCAATCCCTTGTACCAAAAAAAAAAAAAAAAAAGAATTTGACTGCAAGAATCATAAAGAGACTGTGCATTTATATATTAAGGAAATAATAAACTACTACATAAATGTGTTTTGCTCTTTTATATTGTCTATAAGACTACATTGTTCTTTTAAAAAAAAAACTATTCAATCTTGGAGGATATTTTCAGGTAACAGATGACGCTCCTTCCTATTTTTCTACAATCCATGAAAACATAGTTGGGGGAAGAATGAGATTTGGAATCAAAAAACTGAATTCATTTGCCCTATACAGACCTAGTCCCAGACTTACATAGGATCATTCCCCAATTTATCTCTTCCTTTTTTTCCGCAAAGATCTGTATACTTTATCTTCCAAACACTTCGTCTTGAAAACAGTTCAAACCCTAAGGTATTATTGAAAAAGGACCCAGATTAATTATCTGCTTATAAAACATAATCAAATAACACTATTGGATTAAAAATGAAACTAAAAAGGGATTGTGTATTTTTTAAATAAATGCAAAACTATTTATTTGATTCCAGTTACAAGAAGCCTTGTTCTTCAAATTAGTAAATACTTATAAGCAATAGGACAAATCAAATGGAATTTATCGAAGAAGTAGAATTATCTTGTGATCAGGAAACTCAAATTATTATTATGACACATCTGAAATTAAAACCACAATATATCTTCATCCTTTGCCTATATTCAAAGCAAGAAAAAGGTCCTTGGACAAATTGTATTATAGGCAGAAGATGACTTATGTATCTATACTTACTTTATCACTTTTCCATTTTCTGTGGTTATGTATTTTGGCCATGTGAAATATGGTCAGAAACACCCTCAGAAGCAGAAGTGATACAGATATTTATGTATTATCTCTTGAGATTTTATCATTCCCAAGTCACCATGTTCATAATATTATATATCCTCATTATTCATAGATCCCATATTTACAAATTTGCCTACCAGGTATGAATGATGTGTTTGTGCTCATTTGTGGACATGCACTAAGTGGCTAAAAAGTTTGAATTACCCAAAACATGTCCCCAGCTGAGGTCAAACAATGCTATGCTCTGCCTTCATGTTTCAACTCATACTGTAAACAAGTGTCCTTTTTGCTAACTAGTCCTTTGCGGGGTGGGGGAGCAGGGGGGCATTCTGGTGTTCAAAATGGCCTCCAAGTGTTGAAGTGCTGCTTAGTGTTCCTAAGTACAAGAAGGTCCATCATGCTCTGCCTTAATGGAGAAAATGCATGCATCAGACAAGCTTTATTCAAGCATGAGTTACAGTGATATTGGCCATGAGTTCAATGTTGATAAGTCAATGGTATATTTTAAAACTGAAACACACATTAAACAGAGTTATGTGCTATTTCAATGTGGAAATGTGACTAGAGGCTGGCAGGAATCTAAAGCAGTAGTTCAGCATTCACTAATTCAGTGTTTGTGGTGACTTTCTAGAACTATTGCAAATAACAAAAATCAACTGTCCTAAAATTGGTTAAACCACAATTTAATATACAGAGGCTTTCAATATCTGTCTCCTGCCATACCCTCTTTATTTGCAATTAATACTATTAATTTAATAGTATAATTTAATGTATTTATACTATAAAATTTAATTTATTTATTTATTTATAAAGTTTAATTTATTTATACTATAAATTTGCAATTTATACTATGGCCAGTTTGAACCATGTGTAGTTCCAAGAACCCACCAAAGGGTTTCATAACTCTGTGACATTGAAACTATAGTTTCTTCTGCCTAGAGATGACTTTCTCCCATTTCTTCCCTTAGACAGTACCTACTTGTACTGCATAATAGTTCAATGGTCACATTCAAGCCTTTTCTCACTCTCACATATTCTCTGCTCTGATATAAATGCTTTTTTCTTTGTTTTCCTAGGATCTTGTGCTTCTCCTGTTATTATCCCCGAAATATAGTACAGTGGGGTAGTTAATGAATTTCTCCTGCAGGTTTTACATTCCTTAAGGAGAAGGACCATGGCTTTTTAAACTTTATAATCAATCACAGGATCTGGCAACTGACAGGTGATGATCTAACTTACTAAAGAAATGTTTATGAATAAATGGATATAACTTGTCTGGACCAGAATTCTTCATGATAGCCCCATTCTTTGAGCTACATGTTATATGAAGTATTCATTTAATAGACAAATGAAACAGAACAGAACTGATCAAAACCCAGAGGGCACAGGTACTTAACATACTCATGGTCAGTTGTGCAGAAAGAATACTGGAATAATAGACAAGAGTGGAAATATGCTGTAGCCTATAGGTCACAGGGAAAAAAAGCCACCATAAATGACTTTTTGAGCACTCTATGTCCTCTGAAGGAAGAGAACATGGAAATAGGTAATAGAGGTTTAAGAGCATGCTACCAAGGTTTAATAGCATAAAGAGAAACCTTGCCATGAGAACTGGAATATAGAGTCAGGAATGGAAAATAAGACGGGACCATTGTCCAAGAATGTATGGAATTCTAGACAAGGAATTGGACATGGAAACAAGACAATATTCTATATTCTGGAATTTTGATACAAAAAAGAGGCATGACCAGACAGAAAAAAAACAAAGTCCTAGAAGCACACGCCCTTCTTCTAAACTCCAATCATATTGCTAAACATTTGTGTCATTCCTTACTGCCATACACAGAAACGTGGTTTATGAGATAAACAAACTGACTATTTTTTATGTTTTGGCCAAGCCAGAAAATATTTTTTCAAAAATCAATTCACTATTGATTCTATTGTTGACATAAACTCTGTTTAGTAACTTTTTGGGGAAAGGTGCATATTTTCATGCTAACAGTAATTAAAGTTATTAGAAAAAACTTAGAAATTACTTAGTCAAAACTTTGAACATTTTATTATAAAGGATGAATTCTGAATCAAAAACACAAAGGAAAAAAAGAGTTCTTAACTATAGTTCCAATGTGTTATATATTATCTTTGAATCTGTGGGTTTTCTGACCATAAACGTTCTCAGCAAATAAGTGTTGATGTGGGTATAAACATTAGTCTGCATATGTTGAATTGGACATTGTCTAGGTTTTACTCTAGATACTTGGTGACCCTCCACTGAAATGCAGAGTCATAGGGCCAAGTTGATCTTTATAGGATGTTGGCCAGAACCAACTAAAAACTGTAGGCTTAACAAGAAATATAAGCAAATTAGAGATCAAAGCCAAGCATACAATTTCAAGTGCAAGCAAGAAGAGCCAAGCAAAGTCATAAATAGTAAAGTGACTTGTGGAACCAAAAGTTAGGAGAATTTTATTCAGAAGAATTGCGCAAGATTAATTTAACAAATATTTAGATAGCACTTCTATGTGGCTGGCATTGTTCTAGGCACTGGAGTACAGTAATGAATAACAACAAAAAGCACATTTTAAAGATACAAACTTTAGGGCTAAAGTGTATGTATATGTAGCCCAGTAATCAAGCCCTTGCCTAGCACTCACAAAGCCTTGGGTTTGATTGACAACACTTCGGTGAGAGAGAGAAAAAACACTTTGCCTCCCATGAAACATGAAGTCTAATTATGAAGAGAGATACTTATGAAAGAATTATGCATGATGGTAAGAGATCATTTAATTTGGGAGATTTTCCCAAAGCTTAACTAAGCTGAGATTTGAAGGAACAGTAGACAAACTAGGAGAGAAGGAAGAGATGGAGAGATCGTTGAGAGGGTGTTCCAGGCAGCAGAAACAGTAAGTGCAGAACATCTGTGCTAGGAAAGGCATAGAAAACCTCCGAAGCTGAAATGGCCATTATGGAAATTCAAGAGGAAGGTCAAGCTGTAGTAGAAATGATAAGATGCCACTGAAGGGTTTTTATAGAAGGAATGATAATACCACATTCACTTGAAAAAGATCAAAGACTTTCATATGGAGAACATGCCAAAGTGCCCAGAACAAACGTGAGGAAGTTGGACTGGAGGTCAGTGCAGTTACCCACTTGGGAGGTGATCATGGCTTGAATTAGGATGATGGCCATGGGATGGGGAAAAGTAGATTTGAGAGATATTTAGGAGGTAAAATAATAAGGACTTGGGTTATTTAATGGATATGGAAGGTGAGGCATAACAAAATATCAAAGATAACTCATAGTTTCCTGGCTTGCATAAGAGGATGTTTGGTGCCCATTCTCTGAAACAGAGAATTAGATGAAGGTCAAGTGTGGTTTCTTAAGGGGAGAGGAATTAAAAGTTCAGTTTAGACTTACAGAATTTGGGGTGCTTTAGGGATTAGCAAGTGGAGCTATCAAATAGGCCTATAAATATCTGGGCTAGAAAATCAGAGACATATGGGCTAAAGAGGAAGTTTGAGGGGCATTTGTGCAGGGAGTCCTCTACCCTTCCTCCTCAAGTCCCTATGGGAAGGAACAGGAAAGGCAATATCTGAAAGATGAGGTCAGTCCATTCACCCATGTCTGTTTAACTACCAAAATGATGAAAATCTTAGTCTCAGCAGTCTTGTTGGCAAAGTATAAGCTTTGATAATTATTGCAGACTAAATGGTCAACAACATAGAAATCAGTCATGTAGTGAGAGGTATCCTTAATATATGTATGCTTTATCAAATTTTAAAATATAATATTCACTTTATGCTTTTGTGTGTGTTTGTGTGTGAGTGTGAGTGTGTGTGTGTGTGTGTGTGTGTGTGTGTGTTGTACTGGGCATATTGAACCCACAGGCACTCTACCACTGAGCTCCATCCCCAGCCCTTTGTATTCTTTATTTTGACATGAGATCTTGATAAGTTGCCTCTAATTTGTAATCCTTCACCTCAGCCTCCCAGGTAGCTGGGGTTGCAGGTGTGTGCCACTGTGTCCATCTCATATTTTTCTTAACATTAAAATTCAAATCTCATCACTCTTCTTATAAAAATGTGCCTTTTAAAGTAATATTAAAACTTTTTTTAATCACTCATGTATTTGCCATGCATGCATTTGTGTATATGTGTGTGAATATTTTAAAATAAGAACTACATTCTTCAGGCAGTTATTACTGGTTTTCTTTTAAAATACATAAAACTAAGAATATTTATCTAACAGAACCAGTAACAGATAAATTCATACTTGTTTGAAATCTATATTTAAGAAAATTTGTATTAACTGCCTTGTATGTAGTGACTGATGTTTTTCTCATTTTAATAAGTTGTTATTTTTCAAATGAAAATTATATATATGTCAGAGCTGGGAATTGAGCCAGGATCAAGCAATTTCCAGGAAGTATGAGGAGGTACTTTCATCTGCTTCTTTTTCCTGCAAGTCAGCATTCTTTCTCCCTCTGATTAATAATCCTCTATCATCTTCCATCCACTCCCATAGATTACTGCAGTTAGGTCTACTTTCTAAAATCAGATTAGCACTGAAAAAAAGCCTTTTCACTGATTATTCAGACTATCTTTTAAAGTGCATAGTAGATCATTTGAGATCCAAGAGTTCTGTATCTTATTACTATAGTAGATATAAATTTACTCTATGACAGTTATAGAATCTACATTGTAGGTTTCAGTTAGAAGGTATAAGAATGGTAGCAAAATCAGAGTAAATTCATAGCTGAAACATTCTGTTATCAAAATCAACAAGCTGGGAAGTGCCTGCTGCCTTCTGAAATCAAGCCCAAATATGAGACTACCAATAAGTAGTTTTACCGAAAGCCAGTATTTCTCGCCTTCCTCAAGACTGCATTTGTAACAAAGTGAAATGGAACCTACTGAGGATTAAGATTCTCCATAGAATAAGAACTGAAATTTCCTAGTGGCTCTGTAGGACAGTTAACTCTCAATAATTAGCATAGAATGAAGAATTAAATTCTGGAACCTAAAGAAAATGAAAACTATGAAATATTCTCAATCTCCATTAAGGCATAAAACTTTAGTTCCACTTAGGTTATATTCTAAATTAGGAGTATAATTCCTAATTTATATACATTTAATCAAAACAAAAATACCATCCCAAATATTTAGTCTGCAGTAAATAAGATCTTAGAAAGCTCATCAGTTTAAAATGCCACTATAATTCATCTATTTTTTACCTTTTGACTTTTTTTTGGCAAAGTGCTATGTGATACTATCAAATAAGTAAAATAATTTTGATCAAGGCTGACCTTAAACTGGATTAGCTCCCCCTGCTGTCTAGGTACATAGCACATATTTTCTGCTAGAACGTAAATTTTTCTCTGAGAGCAGAGACTGTATTTGTCTTCTTCACAACAGTTAACCCTAATTAATTCTAATTACACCTAATTAATTCTTAATTTTTTGGAATAAATACTGAAGAAACCTGTGTGTGCATGTGTGTATGCATATGTGTCCCCAAATCTCCAGTATAGGTTTGAAGAAATGTAGCAAAGGAAGCATAGGATATGGAGTCAAACAGAACTGGTAATGAGTTTGAATTCTTGGCTGTGCCAGTTAGTGATTAAGTGACCCTGAGGAAAAAGAAAATGTTCATTTTCACTTGTAAAGAGGTAATAAGAGCTGGGGTTGTGGCTCAGTGGTAGAGCACTTGCCTAGCATGTGTGAGGCACTGGGTTCCATTCTCAGCACCACATATAAAAATGAATAAAATAAAGGTCCATCAACATCTAAAAAAATTTTTTTTTAAAAAAAGAGGTAATAATGTCAACCTTACTGTGTTGTGACCATTAGATGAGATGACCTGTAAGGAACTTAGACAAGGCCTGCCATTTAGAAGTTATTCCGTGAGGTTTTGTTTTTCTTCTCCGCTTTCTCTCATTCCTTACCTTTTTAACTCATGATTGAAAAATAAAATTTTAAAAGATAAAAAATAAACTTTAGTATTAAATGGAAATGCTTTGACTAAAGGGGTATATCTCAAAAAATGATGAATTACTAAAGCCATGCTCACCCAGGTATCTACATCCTGATTAAAATATACAATCAAAGTTGGCTTTTCCCAACTATTAAAATGATTCATAATATTTTCCCTTAATCATCTCTTCAGTTACCACCTGTAAAAAGAAAAATTACCACTGAAGGTCTATTTTGAAATTTCAAACATGGAACGAAAACATGTGAACAAAGTTAATTAACCCTTTGCAGGTAAATAAAAGGTAATTAGGTTTACCATAATGTCTCTCTTTATAAGTGTAGATGAAGAGGTATACATCATGATGATTTTGAGAATTGCAATCAGTGGTTCTCAACCAGAATTCTGTCTAAAACCAACTGGGAAAGAAATATCTTCAACTATCCACACAACTCTGCAATATCTCTTGAAACCTAGAGAAAAGCTTTCTTATGGAAGCTAACTTACAGAAGCCAAAGCACTATTAGAAGTTGTGACTAGCATAGCAGTTAGATAAGATGATCCAAGGCAAACCCAATTAACTAGCTAAATAGTGAATGAAATTAGTTGAGAATGATAAAGATGGCCCTACTCTATATAAGCACTATAGACTTGGTTTAGTTTGCTTGTTTATTTTGTTTCTGTGTTTGGGTAGACTTGAACCAGTTTGGTAAGTTATTTTTTCCTAGAAAATTTTCTATTTTCTGTACACTTTCAAATTTGTTGGTGTAAAGGATTCATAATGTTTTAAATCATCTTAATCACTGCCATTACCTTTTCATTTCTGATTATTTGTGTCTTTTTTTAAGTAGATAAGTCAAAGTATTATCTATTTTAATGGTCTTTATAAAAAATATTTGACTTTATTATTCTCTATCATATTTTCCATTATTCATAATTGATTTTTTTCTTACTTCTTCCTTCAATTTAGTTCTTATTTGCCTACAAATTTCCTTCCCTTTTCCACTTCATTTATTAATTTCCATCTTCTCTTTTCTGGTGGATTCATTTAAAAATATAGATAGATATCCCTTTAAATTCTAATTTAGCTATACCTCCTAAACTGTATAGTATTTTCATTAGTATGCCATTTTAAGTATTTTTAAATTTCTATACTGGTTTCAAATGTGTCCCAGGAATTATTTGGAAGCATACTTTTTAATTTCCAATGTATGAAGTCTCTTTCAAATTGTCTATTTCTAACTTCATTCTATTGAGAAAAGAAACATAGTTCCTGTCTTCTACTAAATAAAGTTTCAACGGAAGTATCTTTAGGTTGAAGTCTTCAGTTTAATCCCATTCACATATCCTACGCACTCACCCTGGTCCCCAAGATATATATCTTGTTCCAATCAAGCCAGGCTAATCACCACCATCAAGTTTATTCCTACTTCTATATATCCCTTTATTTTTAACTG
Organism: Geosciurus inauris; assembly: GCA_004024805.1. Lineage (NCBI taxonomy): Eukaryota > Metazoa > Chordata > Mammalia > Rodentia > Sciuridae > Geosciurus > Geosciurus inauris. The sequence continues at coordinate 295,055 of PVHX01000234.1, forward strand.
ACTGCTGTCTTATTTTCATCATTAAGTTACTTTTTGTGTAGCCTACTCTTTCTCATGTTGACTTTTTCCCATTGGTGTATTATTTTTAAATCCTTAGAAATTTGTTTTGCCATCTTCTTAAGATTCTTCTTAGTTATTTTTTGCCTTGTCTTTTGAGGGTTAGGGTTTTTGGTCTGCTTTTTATTTTGTTTTGTTTTGTTTGTTTCTCTTGTATCTCTTACTCTCCTTTCTTCTCCTGCTAATATCCCAATTCTCTTTTTCTCTCACACTTTATTTTCCACATTTTTCTCTTCTTATAACTATCACCTACTACATCTCTTCTGCATTCTCTCTGTTCACATTTTGAACATTGTAAACTCTCTTGTACCTTCCTATTACAGTCTTTTCTCTTAATTAACTGTATTTTTACCATCTTTTAAAACTAATTGGTTTATATAACTCCTGCCCCCACCATTCATGTTATTGCAGTTATTTCTGGTGTGGATAATATAGTTGACACCAGCTGTTTGTTTCAATGCCAAATCTAGTTCATGGTTACTTATTTTTTTGGTGTTGACAACTGCTGACACCGTTTCTAGTTTGGGGTTTTATTTGTGTAGGGGGAGTGATTAACATTGTAGCTATCATAGTAGAAAACAGGTATTTATTTTAATGTTGTATATTATTTGCATTGGTTGTTGTTGTTGTTTGTTTCCCCATATTCTGTGAAGTGCTGGGAATCTACAGGGACACTACAAGTTCACAGGGTAGAGACTCTTGTACTGAACTAACTCAACAGAAGACAGTGCATCTTGCTCCACACACAAATTAATAACATTTGAACTTCAGATATACTTTAATAGAAAGAATAGAAGAGATTAAAAACCCAAACCAATGACTAGGCACCAAGTAGGAACGCTAGGAGTGAGTCCTTAGGTTCTACTCACAGACCTGCACTGCTACAGCAAAAACAGAATTAATACAAAGGCTGTGGATAACACTTCTATGCAGGGAATCTCAATCTAGATCACTGTAGGACACCTAGACCCACACATAAGAATGGAAAAGTAATCAATCCCAACTGATGCACAAAACCCAATACAGGAATACAAGATATATAAAAAAGCAAGGTAATACAACACCTCCTAAAGTTCATAATTTACCAGCAACTGACCCCAAAGATATTGAAGTGGATGAAATGTCAGATAAAGAATTCAAAAGAAAGATTATAAAAATGCTTAGTAAATTCTAAGAAAACACAGAAAGACAACTGAATGAATTAAGAAAGTCAGTATAGGATATGAATGAGAAATTCAATAAGGAGTTAGAGACATTGAAAAAGAACCAAAAATAAAGTGTGGAAATGAAAAACACAATAAATTAAATAAAATGTTCAGTTGAAAGTCTCTCTAATAGAGTAGACCAAGCTGAAGACAGGATCTCAGGCCTGGAAGACAAAGTGACCAGCCTTGAACATTCAGACAGCATTAAAGAAAATAAAATAAGTACACATGATCAGAATATACAAGAACTCTGGAACAACATTAAGAGACCAATTTAAGAATCATTGAAATTGAGGAAGGTCATGGGATACAGGCTAATGGAATGGATAATCTCTTCAGGGAAATAATAACAGAAAAATTTCCAAACCTTGAGAATGAAATGGACATCCAGATATAGGAATCATTCAGAACCACAAATAGACAAGATCAGAAAAGAACCTCTCCACAACACATTATAATTAAAATGTCTAACATACAGAACAAGGATAGAATTTTAAAAGTCTCAAGAGAAAAGCATCATGTCACATTTAGAGGGAAGTCATCAGAATTACTTCTGATTTCTCAGTACAAACTCTAAATGCCAGGAGGGCTTGGAATGGTGTATTACAAGTCCTGAAAGAAAATAACTGTCAACCAGGATTGCTATATCCAGCAAAGCTAGGCTTCAAAATGGAGGAGAAAATAAAAACCTCCCAAGATAGGCAGAAACTAATAGAATTCCTCACCACTAAGCCAGTACTACAGAACTTACTTAAAGAAATACACCACACAGAAGAAATCAAAAACAAACCCCAGGGCACACAAATGAACAATTGCATTTGAAGAGTAGCTAAGCAAAAAAGAAAGAGAACTAAATTAAATATTATAAATAAATCAAAAAGGCAGAAATTAATAAATATCTCTCTATAATAACATTGAACATAAATTGGTATTTATAAACTGTCCAATTAAAAGACATGGGCTGTTAGAATGGATTTAAAAAAACAACTATAGTTGTTCACAAGAGATGCATCTTACAAGCAAAGACAACCACAGGCTAAAAATGAAAGAATGGAAATAGATATACTATGCAAATGGAGCCTGAAAACAAGTAGAAGTAGCTACTCTAATGCTTGACAAAGCAGACTTAAAAATTAATCAGAAGAGAGAAAGTCACTTCATACTGGTAAAGGAAACAATCCAACAAGAAAATATAATGATAGTACATATTTATGCCCCAAACATGAGTGCAATTACATAAAAGAGATGATACTTGAACTAAAGCCTTAGATAGACCCCAATACAATAATACTGGGTGATTTAAACACACCTCTCTCACCAATAGAAAGATAGGTCATCCAGACATAAACTCAATAAAGACTTCTTGAGCCTGAAATATATTATAAATTAAATAGATTTGACAGATATCTGTAGAGTATTTCATCCAACAAAAACTGAATATACTTTCTTCCCAGTGGCTCATGGAACCTTTTCCAAAATAGACCATCTTTTAGGCCACAAGGCAATTCTTAGGATATACAGAAAAAAATTTTGATATAATTCCTTGCATCTTATCAGATCATAATGGAATAAAATTAGAAGTCAACACCAAAATTCATACAGAAAATACACAAATACATGGAGATTGAACAATATGCTTTTGAATAATGAATGGATATTAGAAGAAATCAGGAGAAACTTAAAAATTCTTAGAATCAAATCAGAATAGTGATTCAACATACCAAGACTTCTGGGACATTATGAAGGCAAGTCTAAGAGGAAAGTTTATAGCTATAAGTGCCTACATAAGAAAATCAGAAAGATACCAATTAAATAACCTAAAGATACATCTGAAGGTCTTTGAAAAAGAAGAACAAACCAATTCCAAAACCAGTAGAAGGAAAGAAATAATATCAGAGCCCAAATTAAGAAAATTGAGAATACAAAAACAACAAAGGATTGACAGAGTTAGTTATTTGAAAAGATAAACAAGATAGATAGGCCCTTAACTAAACTAACCAAAAGAGAAAGAAGATCCAAATCAATAAAATTAGAGCTGAAAAGGTAGAAATCACCACAGACATCACATAAATCCTTAAGATCTTTAGGGACTATTTTGAAAACTTACACTCCAATAAACTGGAACACCTATAAGAAATGGACACATTCTAGACACATACAATCTGCCAAAATTTAATCAAGAGAGCATAGAAAAACTAAACAGATCAATAACTAGTAATGAAATGGAAGCAATAATAAAAAGTTTTCCTACAAAGAAAAGCCCAGGACTAGATGGATTCTCAGATGAATTCTATCAGACCTTTAAAGAAAAACTAATACCGATGTTCCTCAAATTATCCTGTGAAATAGAACAGGATAGAACATTTCCAAATTCATTCTATGAAGCCAGTATCACATTCATACCAAAACCAGATAAGGGCACATCAAGGAAAGAAAACTATAGACCAATATCCCTGATGAACTTAGATGCAAAAACCCTTGATGAAATATTAGCAAATCACATTCAACAACATATTAAGAAGATTTATTGTACATCATGACCAAGTTGGTTTTATCATAGAGATGCAAGGATGGTTTACCATACACAAATCAATAAATGTAATTCATCACATAAATAGAATTAAAGACAAAAATCACTTAGCCATCTCAATAGATGTGGAGAAGGCCTTTGACAAAAATCATCATCCATTCATGATAAAAACACTGATGGAACAAGAGATAGAAGGGATCTACCTTAACATTATAAAGGATGTCTATGAAAACTGCAAAGCCAACCTCATACTAAATGGGGAAAAAATTTTAAATTTCCTTTAATATGAAACAAGACAAAGAAGTCCACTCTCACCATTCCTATTTAAAACAGCACTAGAAATTCTAGCCAAAGCAATTAGGCAATGGAAAGAAATATAAAGGATAAAAATAGGAAAAAAGAAGTCAATTTATCAGTTTGCAGATGATATAATCCTATACTGAGAAGATCTAAAAGACTGCCAGAGCTAGTAAATATAGCAATGTAGCAGGAGGTTATATTTTGGAAAAGGATCCATGTGCTGCTTAGAAAAAAGTGTATTTGCTTGTTGATGGACGGAACACTCTATATATGTCTGTTAAGTCTAAATCATTGATAGTTTCATTGAGATCTATGGTTTCTTTATTAAGTTTTTTTTTTTGAAGATCTATCCAATGGTGAAAGAGGTATGTTAAAGTCTCCAAGTATTATTGTGTTCTGGTCTATTTGATTATTGTATTTGAGGAGGATTTGTTTAATATACATAGAAGCCCCATTATTTGGAGCATAGATATTTATGATTGTTATGTCTTGTTGATGTATGATTCCCTTAAGAAGTATGAAATGACCTTCTTTATCTCTTTTCACCATCTTTGGTTTGAAGTCCACTTTATTTGATATGAGGATGGAAACTCCTGCTTGTTTGAGGGGTCCATGTGAGTGATATGTTTTTTCCCACCCTTTCACTTTCAGTCTGAGGATGTCTTTTCCTGTGAGATGAGTCTCTTGAAGACAGCATATTGTTGGGTCTTTTTATTTAAATCCAGTCTGTCAGTCTGTGTCTTTTAATTGGTGCATTTAGGCCATTTACATTCAGGGTTATTATTGAGATATGATTTGTAATTCCGGTCATTTTGGTTTATTTTTGGTTTTTACCTTGGCTTGTTTTCTCTTTTGAATGGTCTTTCCTTTAGTGTAGTTCCTCTCTTTGTATATTTTCATTGTTGGTTATCATTTCCTCCTTGTGGAATATTTTCCCAAGAATGCTGTGTAGTGCAGGCTTTCTTGCTGTAAATTCTTTTAACATTTGTTTATCATGGAAGGTTTTTATTTCATCATCAAATCTGAAGCTCAATTTTGCTGGATATAGGATTCTTGGTTGGCATCCATTGTCTTTCAGAGCTTTGAATATGTTGTTACATGATCTCCTGGCTTTTAGGGTCTGGGTTGAAAAATCTTCTGAGATCCGAATTGGTCTCCCCTTGTATGTAATCTGGTTCCTCTCTCTTGCAGCCTTTAAAAGTCTATCCTTATTCTGTATGCTGGGTATTTTCATTATAATGTGCCTTGGTGTAGATCTGTTGAAATTTTGTACATTTGGTGTCCTGTAAGCCTCTTGTATTTGATTTTCCATTTCATTTTTCATATTTGGGAAATTTTCTGATATTATTTCATTGAAGAGATTGTGCATTCCTTTGGTTTGAAATTCTGCACCTTCTTCTATCCCAATAAATCTTATATTTGGTCTTTTGATGCTGTCCCATATTTCTTGTATGTTCTATTCATGATTTTTTACCATCTTCACTGTTTGGTCAAGTTTATTTTCAAGATTGTATATCTTGTCTTCATTATCCGAGATTCTGTCTTCCAGGTGATCTAGTCTGCTGGTGATGCTTTCTACTGAGTTTTTTATTTGGTTTATTGCTTCCTTCATTTCAAGAATTTCCGATTGGTTTTTTTTTTTTTTTCCACGATCTCTAGCTCTTTCCTAAAGCAATATTTTGCTACTTGTAATTGCTCTCTTATCTCTTTGTTAGAATGATCAATTGTTGCCTTTATTTGGTCTCCTATTTCTTTGTTGGATTGATCAATTTTTGCCTGTATTTGTTTGCTTATGTCATTCTTTAATTGGCAGATCATTTTAATTATGTACATTCTGAATTCTTTCTCTGACATTTTACCCACTGTGTTGTCAATGGATTCTGTTACAGTGGTATCAAGGTTTATTTGGGGCACTTTCTTCCCTTGTTTTCTCATGTTGATCATGTATCTTCCTTTCTTGAAATACCAATCTGAGTTATTGCGGCTTCTATCCTATAATCTTGTATCAACACTCCAGATTACCTGTATCTCACCTTGGAGCTATTTCTGTTCCCCCAGTGTCCCCATATGGACACTACTACCACTAAAGTTGGTGGAGGAGGTAGTGGACGTACCTCTAGATGGCAGTGGGAGTGGCCTTGGCTTGGCTCCTGTGGCAGTATCTGAGGGCTGTTTTGCCCCTCTCTTGCACTCCTGCTGGTGAGCAGGATCTCTGGAGCGGAACTGAGGGCAGGCCCAAGTCTCACTTAGGCAGGGTCACAAGTAGGAGAGTCTGTGTGTGACCCTTACCTTGGGTGTGAGCTCCCCTGGGGCTGGAGGCTAGCAGGCTCTGGTCTGCCTTCAACTGAGTACCCCTGGCATTCCCTGAGGGCAGTTTTGGGCCCTCTGTCTTGCCTTTCCACTGGAACTCTGGAGCAGAACTGGGGCGCGCCCAGGCCTCACTTGGGTGGGGCCTACTCATGCTGGGGTCTCTGTGGTGACTTTTACCCTGAGTGTGGGCTCCCCTGTGGCTAGCGGCTAGCTGTCTCAGGTCTCCCTTTGGCTGGACACCTGTGGAGTTTCCTGAGGGTGGTTTTCAGCCCTCTGTCGTAGGAGGTTATAAAAAATCAATATAGGGCTGGGGTGTGGCTCAGTGGTAGAACACTTGCCTGGCATGTGTGAGGCACTGGGTTCGATTCTCAGCACCACATAAATATAAATAAATAAAAATAAAGGTTCATCCACAACTAAAAAATATATATTAAAAAAAAAAATAAAAAATCAATATATAAAAATTAATAGCTTCCCTATATACCAACAATGAATCTGTTAAGAAAGAAATCAAGAAAACAATCCTATTCACAATAGCTTTAAAAAAACACTAGGAATAAATCTAACCAAGGATATGAAATACCTCTACAATTAAAACTATAGAATGCTGAAGAAAGAAATTGAAGAAAATCTCAGAAAATGGGAAGACCTCCCATGTTCATGAATAGGCAAAATTAATATTGTTCAAATGGCCACACTGCCAAAAGCAGTATAAAGATTCAATGCAGTTTCCATCAAAATACCAATAACATTCTTCACAGAACTACAAAAAACAGTCCTGAAATTCATTTTGAAGAATAATAAAAGACCTATAATAGCCAAAGCAGTTCTAGACCAAAAAAAGCAATACTGGAGGCATCATAATACCCAACTTCAAATTATACTACAGAGCTATGGTAACAAAACCTGCATGCTGGAACAAACACACAGTCAGGCAAGTGTACCCCTGCAATTCTAGCAGCTCAGGAGGCTGAGGCAGGAGGATCACAAATCCAAAGCCAGCCTCAGCAAAAGTGAGGCACTAAGCAATTCAGTGAGACACTATCTCTAAATAAAATACAAAATAGGGCTGGGCATGTGGCTCAGTGACCAAGTGTCCTTGAGTTCAATCCCTAGTACCAAAAGTAAAAAATAAAAAAAATAAATAAAAACAGACACACTGACCAATGGTACAGAGTAGAAGACTCAGAGACAAGCCCACACATCTACAGTTATCTGATCCTTGGCAAAGCTGCCAAAAACATGGAGAAAATACAACCTTTTTTAAAAAATTGAGCTGGGAAAACTGGTTATCCATATGTAAAAGAATGAGACTAGACCCGTATCTCTCACCCTACACAAAAAATCAACTCAAAATGAATTAAAGACTTAGGAATTGGACCAGATACTATGCAATTCCTAGAAGAAAACATAGGATCAACACTCCAGCATATAGGCACAGGAAGTTACTTTCTCAAAAGTATCCCTAACGCTCAAGAAATAATGCTAAGAATTAATAACTAGGATGGCATCATTGAAAATCTTCTGCACAGCAAAGGAAACAAGAAGGTAAAGAGAGAACCTACAGAATGGGAAAAAATTCTTTACTAGCTACTTTTCCGATGAAGGATTAATATCTAGAATATATAAAGAAATCAAAACTTAACACCTCCAAAAAAACCCCAGTTAATAAATAGGCAAACAAATTAAACAGACACTTCTCAAAAGAAGAAATATAAATGGCCAACAAACATATGAAAAAATGTTCAATGTCATTAGCAATTAAGGAAATGCAAATCAAAACTACACTGAGATTGTATCTCACACCAGTCAGCATGGCAGTCAGCAAAGACACAATGATAAATGCTGGAGAAGATATGGAGAAAAAGGAACACTTAAGTGTTGGTGGGGCTGTAAATTAGTACAACCACTATGGAAATCAGTATAGAGTTTCCTCAAAAGACTAGGATAGAACAACCATTTGACCCAGCTATATCACTGCTCAGTATTTATCCTAAAAATTAAAGTCATCATACTATAGTGATATATGCATACCCATGTTTACAGCAGCACAATTCACAATAGCCAAACTCTGGAACCAGCCTAGATGTCCATCAACAGATGACTGGATAAGGAAATGTGGTATATATACACAATGGAATTAGGAAAATAAAATTATGTCATTTGCAGGAAAGTAGATGGAACTTAAGAATATCCGGTTAAACAAAATAAGCCAAACTCAGAAGGTCAAGGGTCATATGTTTCCTTTCATATGTGGAAGCAAAGAGGTAAAGGAAAAGAAAGGTGGGGGGAATCTCATGAAAATTGAAGGGAGATCAGCAGAGGAAAGGGACCAGGGGGGGAGAGAAGGGGAGAGAAATACTAGGGAATGATATTGGGCAAATTATATTGTTATATTGTGTGCATGTACAAATATGTAACAACAAATTCCATTGTTAGGTACACATATAATGCACCAATAAAAATATGTGGATTTAAAAATATTTTCTTCTGAAATTTTTTACATGTTTAAGATTTTAAAGCTTGTATTAAGATTTTATATTTAGAAATAGATTTGTGAAAATATTTGTTCCTTTATGTACTTTTCCCTACATTTTCTAATATTTGTATCATTAACATATATTGCATTTATATTTGATGGAAAGACTTTTAGATTTTTAATATTCCCATTTGAATTGAAGTATTTCCTCCAGCACTTCTTAGTCTATTTTCTTCATGTTTTTCCCCTCTCAGAACATGTTCTGCTTATCATATAATAATAATGTTTTTGAAAACTAACTACATATTGTGTACAATGTAAGTGCTTTGCTTACATTCTTTGATAATTTCCATATCAACTTTTGAAGGCATGGATTACTCCCATTTAAGATTCCTCAAACTGAAAGTGAAATTCGTAAGTGGCCTTTTCAAAGTTGCACAGCTAAAATACAGCAGACAAAGTTTGAACCTGGGACTATCTGACAGCATAGCCAAGGTGCCACACTGCTATATCATACTGGTTTCAAGAGCTTCTTGATTCTCTGTGTGTTGGGATGACTGCCAGGCAACTAAGCAGAAGTTAGTTTTGGAATCAACTCAATACTCTTTTAAGACATCCTTAAAATTAAATTGAATAACTCAGCTTTCATACTATGGTGGACAAGGGAATATTTATTTTGTAATATAGACAGGTAATTACAGAAATAAACAGTGTCTCATGTTATTTTTGATGAATATATCATCAAAAATTTCAATCATGACCTAAGGAAGAAATGTAATTTTCATATGAGAAACAAGCCTTAAGAAGAAAGGACCTTGCTTTTAAGTCTGGTGTTTATTCAGAGCTTATTTTTCTAATAACTAAAGATTAATTGGAGAGAAAGTTTATAGTACATTGAAGAAATTTCCACACAGAGAAATTTGCATTGTATATTTAACAGCAAACAGTATCTCAGATATCCCTCCTTTTTTTCCCTTTCCTCTCTTTAACTATATTTACCAACTAACCACAGATCAGAATTCCTTCATGCCTGTACACAGATAGTAGATAATCCATCCTTTTTTCCCACTCTTTTCAACATTTTGAAAGAATTAAAAGAAAATTTTTCGCTCATTATAATATTATAATAGGTACCCTTTATTAAGTGCCTATCATATGCCATACATCATAGTAAGCAATTTTGTATTATTTCTAATATTCACAACATTCCTCATAAAGGAGAAATACAAGACTCAGAAAAGTGGTTCTCTGAGTTATCTAAGATCATAAACCTCCAAACCACAAGTTAGTGATTACAGTTAGAGAGAGAAGATGAGGAGCCTGGAGGCATAGTTAAGATAGTATTTACCATTAATCACACAGCAGAATTGGAATCCAAACCCAAATGTATTTGACCCCACTAGTTCATGTTACCACTTACATTATTTGACTCTGAAAAGCCAAAAAGAGAGAATTAAGTACTCTCTTGAAGCGACACCTATGTGACATTAAATTTATATATTATCATATCCTAATTTTCTGGAATCAGTTTTATTCCATAATTTATTTTTTCAGAAATAGTAAAAACATAATGTAAATAAAATGTATATATATAAGTAAATATCAAATATTAATATAAATACATATTATGATTCCTTTAGATTATTAAGAATTGATTAAATGTCTTACAAATAGAAAATTCCATTAATGAACACAATCAAAATAACTGTGATTAGAAATGATAATTTTTTTGTTTGGATGAAATTAACAAGTAAATTATTTGCCCCCACTAACAATATAAATTGTAAGAATTTTCTCTTACCACTGACTGATATTTGGCTTTCCTGATAGAGATTTCCACAACATCTTTGTCCAGATGATACAGTTGTTTACTGTAGTATTGTTATTTGTTCCCAGGAAACATGTCCAGGAAGCAGAAATCAAATCACATTTGAAATCTTTGTTTCTAGCATTACATTATAAAACTTACTATGTACAAAAACCCATTGTAATAAAAAAGGACATGAAGTCAAAGAGGAAAATGAATGAATATATTTTTTGTTCTACTTTTATTTTTGAATCTTGTAACTAAATATTTGTCCTTTATACTATAAGTATATATAAACATACTTTATATATATACTTATATATAAAGTATATATAAATATACTTATATAAATATAGAGACAATATAATTTGTCTACGACTTCCCAGTAGTTACGTAGACAATAACCATGTTTGTCTTCATGGAAAACTTTAAGAACTAAACTTATGTACTATTTAATTTCATTTTCTAAAACTTTTCTTTACTTGACTGGGCTAATAATTGTGTATTAGTACAATGTGCCATTGATACTTCATGACTTAATTCAATTCAACAAAAATTCATTGCACATCACAGATATTGCTTAAAGGTCACAGGCATTGCTGAGCTTTAAGGAAAGATAAAAAGATGAGTAAGATTCTGAAAGAAACATGTAGCAACTAAGAAATAAAACAAGAAGAGTAAGATCAATACCATAACCAAGGTACAAAGTGCTAAGTAATCATAGTATGGGAGCAATTAATTCCAATTGAGTACACTTATAATGGAAAAATTGGAAAAGAAACTAACATTAAATACCCACAATGAAAATATCTTTATGGATAGGCATTATTCAATCTGTAACAAGTTGACAGGTATTGTGAAACTTAGTTTTCAAAAGTACTCTTACTTTTTTTCTTCAGTAACTGTGATACATGCTGCTTAAAATTTAAGTAAAAAGTAGAAATCCTCTCCCAAAATAAATAAAAGTAAAACTTTGTAGGCTCATAAAAGGCAAAAATCCATACAACCTGAACAGAATGAGGCAAAGCTCTAGGCCCTTTCTCTTCTGTGTCCCGGTAGATCATTCCTGATGTTTCTAGCTTCTTTTGCAGTTTAGCCTGCAGCACTTGGGGAATCACACTGAGGAATTAGTGATGCAGTGTGAGTGCAAGGCATGCGCGCAGACACACACACACAGACACACCCTCTTTCCTCTGTCTAAAGAGGTTTCTTCCCTATCTTTCCATCATCATCTGGCAGCTACCACATTCAGGTCAAAGAGTGGACATCATCTCTGGGGCATCTTCTCTTTGTCCCCACCCGAATCCTTACACAATTGAGTCTGAATGAAGGGTTCCTGATTATCATTTCTTTAATTGCACCCTACACTAACGTCATCATAGGGCATTTGAAACCATTTATTATCTTTTTCTCCACAAGTCTAAATATATCTTGCAGACAGGAATTGTGTTGCATTTGGCCACAGCATGGCAATGCTGTATCAGAGGTGCTTATCATGGGTGGAAATTTGTCCTCCCAAAAAAGATATATTGAAATCCTAACCTTCAGTACCTCGGAATTGTGACCTGATTTGGAAATAGAGTTGTTGCAGATTAAATTAGTTAAGATGAGGTCATATTGGTGTAGGGGGCCACATGGCTTTGCCTGGAATAGGGTGGGCTCTTACTCCGTATGACTGAAGTCTTCATAAGAAGATGGCCAGCCATGTGAAGACGGAGACACAAAGGAGAAGGCACACTTGGAATTACACAAACCAAGAAATATCACAGATGGCCAGCAACCACCAGCAGCTACAGGGAAACAAATAATCTCTAAGTTTCAGAGAGAACATGGCCCTGTGCATTCTCCAGTACTGTGAGACAATAAATGTTATCTTAAGCCACTCTGTTTGTTACTTTGCTAAAGCAGCCATAGGAAAACAGCCCAGTACTCAATAAATTTCTAATAGAATTTTTCCCTAGTGACAAATCTGTGCCTTACTCTTATTTATTCTAGCCTTGATCTAGACTATTTTTTACCTGTATTTGCGTATTTTATAGTCTATATGTTGACAAATCTTCATGCCTGCACTAAATTTGACTTTTACACTTAGAAAAACTTACCTGCAGATGTGCATTTCTTGACAACTAACACAGAGAAAGGAAAAACATGCTAGAATAAGGCTTTGTTCCTACATGCAAGCAACTAAGAAGAGCCTGTTTTCCTTTTGTCTGAACGGGTTGGCAGAAGTTTTTTTTTTTAATTGATGAATTACAATTATATATAACCTTAGATTCATTATGCCATATTCATCCATGCATACAACACAATTGATCAAACTCATTCCCCAGTATCTTCCCTTTCCCTTCTCTACTCTCTCCCTTCTGATCTGCTTGTTCTGCTGATTTCGTTTCTATTAATATTAGTAGTAGTAGTATTTTAATTAGTATATTATATCTACATATATTTGAGGGTATTCATTGTAGTATATTTGTACTTGGACATAGCATAATTTGGTAGATTTTATTCCCTATCTTTACTTTAGACTTAGGTCATTGTGTGTTGTTTTGTTTGTTGATCCCATTATCTTGCTGCCAGTTAGTGGCAAGCAACTAGTGGCAAGTTAGTTAGCCTGCTGGTCAGAAGACATTGTCAGAAGGGCTGCAATCAAATCCAGTGTGCCATTTAATAGCTAGGATAAGTTATTTAACCTCCCTCCACTTGATTTCCTCACCTGTAAAATGGAGTAACAGTAGTATCAAATTTCTGAATTGTTATAAGAAAATAATGATATGTCTATAAAATTCTTAGTGTAGTTTGTGTAGTAAGGTCTTAATAAAAGTTAGGTAATGTGGGTATAAAAAAGCCTCCATTTAGGAACAAAACCAAGTTATTCTGTAAAGCAAAATCCTCTGGAACAAAAACTGGATTGGGCTACAAATGAAAAAATATAAATCTATTATGGGAAAAAAAGTATTTTAAAGTTTTGCCAATACCAGGAAAAAAAACAAGGGAAGAATTCTACCTGCCACATGCACAAGGCTTTATTGAAAAACTCACCCATTTTCCCCCTATTTTTTAACAGGCTATAAAGAGAGATGAGATTCTCCGACTCTTAAGAAAACAAAGAGAAGAAAGGATCTCGGTGAGACTGATAGTGAAGCATTTGGATAAATCTATCTGTAGGGATGAGCTGCAGCAAGTTTTCAGATGATTTGTAATGGATGCCTTGAATCTAGATGCCCGTCACCTAGAGCTTTCTGTATATTGGAGAGGAGCAGGATACAGAGATAGAGATCAGATAATCTGGCAATCCTTAATAAACCAAAGTTATCTCCAGAGTTTGCAACTCCCCTGGCATAAGAAATGAGGTGTTATTGTCAGTGGATTCTTTTGTTCACATATTATAAAGCTATATGATATTGACATAGGCTATGTCAGTGCTAATATTTGTTTACAATGATTGATCTTTCCTAGATCATCTAAAAATAAATGCTAAATGATAACAAGCTTTATAAAAATAATAATGACACACTATAAACTTATGGAAGCACAAATGCACACTCCTGAATCAACCTCAAACTTCCATATATGGAACATTTCTGACCTGATATTTTCCAGATTTAAGAAGCTAGCCTTTATAAACTCTGTGATGATTTTACCTTAGGTTCTTTTCAAGTTGAGTATATTTTGGTCATTGCAAAAAATAAAATTTTTCTTTTTTATTTTTGTTTTGTTTTGCTTTTAGAAAGAACTGATTTCCCTTCCTTATAAACCCAAGGCCAAAGAACACAATGTAAAGTAAGTTTACTTCTGACAAAAATATTTTCATCTTTCTACTTACTGTCTAGAGAAGCATTTCTTTATCCTTACTTTGTCCCCTACCATGCCATCTTCTAAAAAACCCGCCACACTATGTTAGGGTTTCCTTACCCTGAATAAATTTTCTTCTCCTTGTAGATATTAAAGCCTTTGTACCCACTTGTATATTTGTGGAATATGCAAGGATAACTTTGTGCTAACTAGAAAGCAGATCGACCTTGAGTCTCTGTGCACACTGCCTGTCCTTTCCTTGTCATCCTGGACTGTTGAGTTCACCGGCCACCATGCTCTCCCAACTCCACCTGCCCCTACCCCACTCACCCTGCCATCTTTAGTGCATCAGCAGATTTTATCCCACTGGTGACCTGTTTAAGTTTGCTAAAACTAAGTTCATGTAGAAAAGGCTTCAGCTTCATAGTGATGGTTAATAATTTTATCCCTGAAGTAATGTTAGAATGGAATTGGGAACATGCTCTAGAGGAGTTTGAAGGAAATCAGCTATCAATTGATCATTATAGCACCCCTAAATCTCCATTTTTTATTAGGACTAAAAACCAATGTAGCTAACTCAACACTAATATAAATAACAAATATTTATTTTCATACTACAATGGGGGGAGAAAAGTTAGAAAGTAAGAGTTGTGATTCTTATCTCCTTGATCTTGAGGCTGACTCCCTTTACTGTTATCAACATAATAGCCTTGTAGAAGAACAAATATGTCTATACTTCTTTTTAAAATTAAAAAAAAAACCTCTTTTAGTCATCTGCCTAAGCTGGGCACAGTGGTACATGCCTGGAATCCCAGCAGCTCAGTAGACTGAGGCAGGAGGATCACAAATGCAAAGGCAGCCTCAGCAATTTAGCAAAGCCCTAAGCAATTTAGCAAAACCCTGTCTCAAAATAAAAAATAAAAAGGACTGGAGATATAGCTCAGAGGTTAAATACCCCTGGGTTCAATCCCTAGTACAAATCATCATCATCATCATCATCATCTGGCTATATTATCTACATAATGCTCAGCAACTTATTTTCTTACTATTTAGCCAGATTATTTGACTTATCTTCTAAGGGTAAAGAAAAATGAGCCCAATCAAACATTTAATTAACTGATTCAAATAAGGATGAAGACTTCTACTCGAATTGTATCAAATAGACATGATGAATGCCATTTCTGCATGTATTTTTTCTTTCTTTTTTTATGTTTTTATTAACGCATTATAGTTATACATAATAATGGGTTTTCTGCACATACTTTTACAGAACTTCCTGATACTACCCATGTCGATCCAGTTAAGAGTAAAACATTATTTCAAAGCTTGGACAGATACTTATTTGAAAAATTTGAATGTTTATTTACTTAATTACTTTTAGAGCATACTAATTCTCTTCTCCATCCTGAAGCTAAATTTCATTCCCTTCACAGTGGTATCTTCTTCCTCTGAACTTCTGAGAGTTACTGTCTATATATTCTTTTGACAACTGATCATTATCTCTTAAATTATTTACATTTCACATTTTTTTCTATAATTATAAGCTCCATGAGAAATTGAGTCAAAGTGCCTAGCACACTACCTACCTGATGAAATTCAGAAAATATTTGTGAAAACAGTTTAGTTCAAGCAGGGCATGATGAGACACACCCGTAATCTCAGCAACTTAGGAGGCCAAGGCAGGAGGATTGCAAGTTCAAAACCAGCCTCAGCAACTTAGTGAGGCCCTAAACAACTTATCAAGACCTTGTCTCAAAAATAAAACATAAAAAGGGCTGGGGATGTGGCTCAGTGGTTAAGCACCCCTTGGTTCAATTCCTGGTACCCAAAAAAAAAAAATTAGTACAAGAATATCATGTCATTCAATTCAGTATTAGCTAATTTATAAATTGGTATTTATACTATACATTGATTCATAAACACTTTAAATTTTGTAAATATCTTAGACACAACTGTAAAATACTTTAACTTTGCCCTCTTTTCCTTCCTCCATTCTTGTCTCTTTGCCCAAAACTCCCCTACATACACAGATGCAGCCTTAACATTCCTTCTTCAAGAAATTGTTTTAGGGTAATCTGGGTACCCTTCTCTCAGAAGGAAAGAACTGGAAAGAGTGTTTCTAGCAAAGTTTTAGTAGCAATATGTTTATTATCCACCCCAGGAATATTTTCATTTTAAGAGGGCTAAGTAATCCAAAGAAATCATTTACCAATGGTGGAATCTCAAGAATTTGGCTCTTGGGTGAGCAAATCACACTTCACGATATAATAATTCTCCCAATATAACTTTACACTTGGTTGTAAAATCTAATGCATATTCAGAATCCACAACAGTGAATTTTTATTGGGGAAATTTTCAAAGTTGTTTTCATGCTATATTATGTTCACAATGACAGAGTTCTGTGTAAAAAATTGATCCATATTATTACCAACAGGGAAGAGGTATCAGAGTCAGACAAAGAGGGCCAAGAAGAAGTCAAAGCCTTGAACTGATCTGCTTGGCACAGAGTAAAAGATGGCTTACTTATATCTTCATGTTGAAACAACCTACACTTACATCAGGATCATTAGGATCACTAACAAAGTTTCTAACCTTGTCAAAGGAAATAAAGATGAGGAAATAAGAGTTAAATGTGCATAATTTCATAAATTTTACCAGTTACTGAATACTTGTGTTAAAATGAACAAATAAAAGTTAAATAAGTAGACTTCCATGAATTTTATCAGTTATTGAGTATTTGTTTCTATTTTATTTATCGTATATTACTATATTTGACATCACATCATAATCATCTCTCTCATCTTACACATTCTCAAAATCCTATTTATTATTTTTATTTGAAGAGTATTTTCAGAATTTCTATATTTGATCTATATTGTTGATATAGCATAAACAAGAATCAGAGGCTTTATGTGCCCCAACTTGTAGACTACTGAGAAAGAAAGAAAGAAAGAAAGAGAGAGAGAGAGAGAGAGAGAGAGGGAGGGAGGGAGGGAGGGAGGAAGGAAGGAAGGAAGGAAGGAAGGAAAGAGAGAGAGAGAAAGAGAAAGAAAGAAAGAAAGAGAAAGAAAGAAAGAAAGAAAAAGAAAGAAAGAAAGAGAAAATAAGGAAGGAAGGAAGAAAATAAGAAAGGAAGGAAGGAAGGAAGGAAGGAAAAGGGAAGTCTTGAAAACTTTAAACTCTTTTTGCTTTAAAGAATAGTCTCTTTTTCAAAATGTGGTTTATTTCATTTTTAGAACATGTCTGAAATCAGAAATGAACTGCTTCTAGTTCTGTAACCGGCTCAGCTTGCCTGTGTTTTACACACAGGTATATAACCCTACTGCCAACCTACTCACCAAAAGTTATTCACTTTGGTATATATTGGAAAAGAAATGGTTAAGATTTTGTCTCTTTTGCATCATGCAAATGGCAGTCCTACCCAGGGTTATATATTCCTCCCCAGTGTTTAAAGCTCTATTTAGAACCATCATTCACTTCAGAGTTCTGAATAGGGAGGTTAGACATAACCTCCCTAAGATGCAGCTATCATCCACAACACACCAAGCTGCAAGGGAGGCTGGAAATAAATCTTTAGACTAGGGGAAAAGGTATCTGTCTACTTAAAATTAAAGGACTCTACGGCTAAAAAAAAGAGGAGAGCAACTGCAAGTTTCTGTTACACTATTTGGAGAATGTATTAGTCACCTTTTTGTTGCTATGACTAAAATACCTTACATAAACAACTTAAAAAAGGAATAATTTATTTTGGCTTATGGTTTCAGAGGTTTCAGTCCATGGTCAGTTGGTTCCATTGCCTTGGGCTTGAGATGAAGCAGAATATCAATGGCAGAAGGTTGTAGCAGAAGAAAGCATCTGCTCAGCTCATGACAGAAAGAAAGCACAGGGGCTGGAGGAGGCTAGTCACCAGAAATAACCTTTCAGAGCATACCCACCAGTGACCTACTTCCCCATTGGTCCCACCTCCAAGTAGCCCATTCAGCTATGAGTGGATTAATCCACTGATGAGGTCAGAGACCTCATGGTCCAATAGCTTCCCAAAAGCCCACCGCTGAACATTGCTGCATTGAGAAACAAGCCTTATACACATGAAACTCTGGGGGACATTCCAGATCCAAACTATTCCAGAGAAAAATTTGCGGAATAAAGATAATTGGGCTTAGATAAGAGAAATTTTAAAAATTATAAATTGACAATCCCATCCCAGAACCATCACAAATAAAAGGTACCATGTCAGATTGATGTATTTGTCAGATCTCTACTGTGAAGATGTACAGAGCAAACTATCAAAGCCTAAACTTTTCAATAATAATTCCCTTTGTTCTGATTCCATGTTCACTGAAAAATCTTTTCTTATCCAAAGGAAGAATATATGTTCAATAGGCCAATATAAACATCGGTGTGCCTGAAAGTTACATTTCTCAGTGTATAATTAATTATAGTACAAGTTCAGCATCCCTAATCCAAAAATGTGAAAGTAGAAATCCTCCAAAATCCACATGTTTTTGAGTACCAACATGATGCCACATGACCTCATGTGGGAGGTTGCTGTCAAGATGGAGGTGCACTAAAAATATTATTTAAAACTACCTTCAGACCATGTGTTTAAGGTATAAACATACATTTAATATTTTGGCTTGGGTCCTGTCCCAAATATATCTCATTGTGTACATGAAAATATTCCAAAGTCTGAAAAAATCTGAAATTCAAGAATATTTCTGGTCTCAAGCATTTTTGGGTAAGGGATACTCAACCTATAGTCTCTTAAATTATGTTTGAGCTTGTTGAAATAAGAATTGATCCCTGAGCCAAGATAACTCTATCAAGAAAAATTCTACTTTGTGAGCATTCCTTCCTGTATGGCCAGGTGTGATGGTTAGCGATTGCTGCAACAATGCTACATAAAAAGGAATCTAAAACAATTGTGTACTTGCAGGTCAGCTGGGATCTGGCTGAGCAGATCCCACTGCTGGCTACAGCACCTAGAGCAGGTCTGTCACACAACAAGTCTATCAACTGACCAAGGCAGCTCTGCTCTTTGTATCACTCTCTTCAGGATATGTGTGGACCAGTAGAATATCAAAGGTATGCTCCTGGGGCTGGGATTATGGCGCAGTGGTAGCGTGCTCGCCTAGCATGTATGAGGCACTGGGTTCGATCCTCAGTACCACATAAAAAATAAAAATAAAAACAAAGGTATGCTCCTCCAACACAGTGTAGAGAAGAAAGAGAAGAAATAAAAATGTGAAGCTTTTACTGATCTACACTCAGAAAGTTCTGGCTCATTCTGTTGGCCAAAGAAGTCAATCACATGGTCACACACAAAGTCAAGGGAAATATATTCTGCCTCTTCAGTAAGGGAAACTATAATATCAGGGAAAAGGGTATGTGTAGTGGGAGATGTGAAGAACTGGAGTCATTATTGTAGTGTACCACACTTGGCTGACTATAAACCCTAACAAAGTCAATTTGGACCAAAGTCAGTGTTATAGTTTGGATGTGAGGTATCCTCCAAAAGCTTTAATGTAAGACAATGCAAGAAGGCTTAGAAGTGAAATTATTGTGTTATGGGAGCCTTAACTCAATCAAGGATCAATTAACCCCTGATAGGGATTAATTGAGTGGTAACTGAAGACAGGTAGGGAGGGCATGGGGGGGTTGTCTTTGGGGTATATATTTTGTATCCAGTGAATAGAATCAGTCCCAGTCTCTTTCTCTCTCCCTCCCCAACCCCTCCATTCTGTGAGCCCCTTCCCTTTGCCACACTCTGCCACCATGATGTTCTGCCTCATCTCCAGCCCTGAGGAATAGACCCGGCTGTCTATGGACTGAGACCTCTGAAACCATGACTCCCCAAATAAATTTTTCCTCCTCTAAAATTGTTCTTGTCAAGTCTTTTAACCACAGTAGTGAAAAAGCTGACTAAAACAGTCAGGGTATCAAAGGGAAAACTCAGGACATAATTATTTGGAGAAAAATGATAGTTTAAGTTGTAAAAATTATTGTAATATTGGAAATAAATCCTTCCCAAATGACATTAAGTGTCCATCTATCTGCACACTCACATGCATATTTGCCTTGCCAAATCCTCACGAAACAAACTAATGTTACCAAGAGTTAAATGAAATTGCCAAGGGCCACACAGATATTAAAGAGAAGCAAGATTCAAAACAGAACATCAGATGCCACTTCTAGTGCTTCTTTCCACCATAACAGTTCTTTCTTTGACTGATTTGATAACCAAGAGTTTCTAGTAAGAATGTGTGTTGGATCTGAGATGTTCTAATCAGGACATAGAGAAGGGCTATGAATGAACTTGCCATGAAAGTCAGTGTTCATCCTGCTGATGATGCTGTTTTCCACAATTGCACAACTTTCCCATATTCTCTACTGATGCTGAAATACCCCAAGCTTGATCCAGAATTGTTTAGAATTGTAGTGGATCAAAGCCTTAGAAGCATTACTGCTTTTTTGACTATTGTTCTGAAAATCAGGATGAGTAGGTAAGCAGAAGCCAACTGGGACCAAAATTCAGAAGTTCATGGCCCAGAGGAGGTGTCTTCTGTGCTTCAGAACAGTACGTTGTAAGGAAACTACAAAGAACCCAGACCCACTATCTGCTATTTAGTGCCTTAGGTTTGGGCAGGAGGCTCAATTTGACATTGTTAAACATCTTATTTACTATAAGAAGCCAATATAAAACACAGCTATTGTAGGAATTTAGATCAAATACACATGGACGACAAAGTTGGTTAGGAAAGCTCTTTCAGAAGTAGGGTCATTCTTTCCAGAGTGGGGAATCTTCCTGCCACCAGTCCAAAGCCCAATTCCATAACCACCATCCCCACCTCCCAACTTGAAGCAAAATCAGCAGAATTATTCTCTTGCTGAGATCTGGGACTCTCTGGGACTCTCTCTTGCTGACTCTCTGGTTTCTGGTAGAAATCACTCTCCTCTCAGCCAGATCAACTTGGCAATCTTCTGTGGAGGTTATCTGTGGTAGGTCCCCTAACTTTTCTGACCAGTGGGCACATTGCCTGCCTGAGCATCCATTCGCCACATCCACCTTTACATTTCCAGGGTGTACCCCAAAGGGCTGGGACTGGCCTACTGAGCCCCAGGTACATAGAGCCTTGACTCTGTCTTTGGCCCACCCCCCAGAACTGAGTGAAGCTGGCTACGGCCCTGGGGAGTAGGGACTATATATGGGTCTCTTTTTAGCCACACTGCACTCTTCATACTATTTCAGAAAAACCATATCTGCACTCTGAGCCCTAGGCAAACTCAGGATCTCCTTGGGAAGCTCGGAGAGGAGGTGATCTGGCCCTTCCAGAGGCTAGCTTCCCTCTGGCCGGCAGTGTGTCTGGCGTCTACTGTGCTGGAAGAGGAGGGCAGTCGGGGGCGGGACAACGGCTAGGCTGCCCTCCCGCAGTGACGTCCCAGGGGGCGGAGGGGTGACCAACTGACTCTGAGCCCTCCTCGCCTCTCCCAGAGCCAGGTCCGTAGGTCCCTGGGAGATGCTGCCACCACGATTCCAATTGTCGCGCACGACGCCGCCGGTCAGCCTGCTCCACCACTGTAGCACCCGGGGGTCCGCAGACGCATCACCCAGAGTGGTGCCATGCAGCCAGAAGCAGCTGTGCAGGCTGTACTGCTGGCGGTGCTGCTGGTGGTGCCACGCGGCGCGAAAAGTCGCCTGCTGAGCGGTGAGTGCGTATGCTGGGGCGAGAGTTGGTGCCGGGACAGTCTGCACCCAGCAGCTGCTGTACACCCTTAGGAGCCACTGCACAGGGTGGAGAGGGAGGCTCTCCCCGTTCCACTCCCGCACCCAGCCTTCCAAGCCCCCTGCTTCCAGGGAGCAATCGCTCCGTTACCTGGGATCAGCGCCGGTTCCTGGGGCAACCCAGTGTCTTGGTATCCTGGAATGCTGGAAAGCCATTCCCCGCTGAGGGTTACTCTATTGGGTCGGAGAACTAGGTTGGGTGGGGCAGTGGGCGAACCGCTCAGCCAGTGCCCGTTCGGCCAGCTCCATAGAGCACGGCGCTGTAGTGCCTGAAAACCCCACGCGGAGCAGGCTCACCAACCCTATCTACCTCCCACTCGGGAAGACCGCCACGCAGACGGTGGGGTAGAGATCCTGGATCCGCGGTGCTGTGGGAACCTTGCCTGTTACTCCTGGTCTTCTCTGTGGGGAGGATGGCTGGCTCCATCGCCTGGAATGAGAGCGCTTAGAGATCGGGAAGGCAGCTTAGAGTTAGCGCGGGACCAGCCCCGCCTGGCTCTGGGGAATGACTCTCTCTGCTTCCTTCCTTGTGTCGTGTCGAGGCAGCCTTGGATTCGGACCCCAGAGGAGGTACAGTGCTCTGCTTTTTGCCTCTTCCAGTTGTTCTGCATGTCGGGGGAGAGGGGAGGGTAAATATAGGTACCCTTTTTCTCCTGTGCTGGGTGTGGACCCCTTGGCCAAGAGGAGGGAGGAAGAATGGCAAGCTCCTCCTCTCGGGTATCCCAGCTTGTGGGGCTGATTTAACCCATCTAGAGTTGGTTTCTAGATGGGGTGTAGTGCAGGGCAGTAAATGGAGAGAGTAACTGAATCGAGCTGTTTGGGAAGAAGGCCCGCCTGCTCTTCCCCTTCCTGCAAATGAGAAAAGAAAGACACTTCCTGAAGGCAGGGGAACCAGATGGGCCCTCGGGCCTCTTTCCAGCTCTGGCTCTCTCTGGCACTCACAGGGTTGGGATGTGTGGCCAGGCTGGACCATACAGGAAATTCGATTAAGGTGTTACGTTTTCCCTTGACAATCTAGCATGGAAAAGTGAGGACTGCCAGTAAATTCAACTCCAGCTTACAGTTATGCTGGTGGCAAGGTTGGGGGTGTTCTTAGTGGCTCATTTGCCTTCCATCTGCTGCCTGATTTGGAACCCCCTTTAAGGAATCATAGAGGCTCAGCTGGCCCAGCCTTCTCCCCAGGCAGTCTGGCTGCTGTCACAGACTCTCTGGAACACCTTCCTGGTGAAAACATCAATATCAAAAGAGTCCCCTTAATTTAATTTGCTGGTGGAACCATCCAGTAAGAGGTTCTCTATTTGGCAGCAAAAAAAAAAAAGAAAGAAAGAAAGAAAGAAAGAAAGAAAGAAAGAAAGAAAGAAAGAAAGAAAGAAAGAAAGAAAGAAAGAAAGAAAAAGAAAGGAAAAAAAGAGAAAGAAAGACTCTTCTAACTTGTTGCTCTTTGAGAATTTCTTTATAAAAGCAATGAGAGGAGAAATAGAAAATAAAAACTCACTGGAGCTTTCTGGATCATCTTCATGTGCTCTTTTCCATTTAGCACTAATAATGTAGTTAACTGCCTGCGGCCTTTGCCCTGTATTCTGGGCAGTATTAGGAATAATGAAAGTTATCTGGCTCCCTGCAGCACTGCAAAGCAAGTTGGGGAAATGAGAACATTCCAGAAGATCTGGGAAGAGGTCTCCAAACCAAAATCCTTTACCCCTTACTCTGTGGTAGCAATTCATACTCACAGCCCACAGTTTGGCTCTGTCATTGCAGGACTACTCTCCTTGTTGAAATGTGGTTTTCATTTTGTATAATTTAGATCCAGAGACATATGCTGTGTTCTCGCCTGGTCTGGGAATTGGAATTTGTTTCTGAATTCCCAGCACCTAGTACAGTGCCAGGCAAAAAGGTACACTCAATAAATGTTGATTGAACAAAGGAGTGATTAATTAAAGAAAAAAAGACAAATTTTTTTAAAAAAGAACAAATGAGTAATGAAGCTGAAGTTTGGTTGCAGCAAAGCTTCAATCACCCAGACACAAGGCACAGCACAATGTGGTGTTCTGAGGAACAATTTGTTACTTACTTTTCAGTAGAATTCCATCCATTTGTCTGAAACAGTCTTTAGCCCTTCAAGGATCAGACACATGAGACACACTGCATAGACTCCCAAAGCAACCTAAGCCTGGGGTGGAGTGGGGAGTGAGCTGTCTAGTTGAGAGGTACTTTTTGTAATCAGATCTGGATTCTGACTTGGACAATGCTGAGAGCTATGTGACCTTAGCCAAATTACTCAATTTCTCCAAGCCTCGATTTTCTCATGTGTAAAATGGGACATAAACAACATCTATGCCAGTGCGATGGCACACTCCTGTAATCCCAGAACTTAGGGAGGCTGAGACAGGAGAATTGTGAGTTCAAAGCCAGCCTCAGCAACAGTGAGGTGCTAAGCAACTCAGTGAGACCCTGTCTCTACATAAAACACAAATAGGGCTGGGGATGTGGCTCAGTGATCAAGTGCCCCTGAATTCAATCCCCCATACCAAAAAAAAAAAAAAAAAAAAGCCACAACATCTACATCAGGGGACTGTTATGAGGGTTAAATGAGATAAAGTCTGTATGTAAATGTAAAGTCCTTACCACAGCTGATGGCACACAGTACAAGTTCAGTAAACCTTAGCTATTGTCTTTAGGTTGGGGGACTGTCAGTAATAGAAAACCCCATAGATATTATGCACTTAGCTTCTGCCCACACCAGAGACTGAGCAAATTAGTTCTGCTGCATAGGCAGGTTTCAGGGTAGAGGAGTCCATGTCTGATTTCAGAACACCTCTCTTACCTGAAGGAATCACTCAACAGAGAAGCTCACTTTAAGCCACACTTTCCCCTGAGATTTTGTAATAGTATAAAATTGTTAGTTATATTCCTTAAGCAAAGCCATAAATCTTCATCAACCTCTCTTAAAAGATAAAGATGTCTGATTTTCAAGAATCTGTAATTGAACAAACAAAACATGTGTCCCTGCACAATCTGAGCATCAGAATTTAACTCACCAAAATTCCACATTGGAAGGAGTATTAATTTTCTCTGAAAACTCTGACATAACACTCTGCTGATAAGTAATCATAATTCCTGCCCAGAAATAGCTCCATTCTGATGCCTCTGAGCCTCCTTGCTCTGGTGTACATTTCTGGTACACTGAAACAGGTTGCCTTCTTTTATCTCTAGGGCAGCTGGTTTGCCGGGGAGGGACACAGAGGCCTTGTTATAAAGTCATTTATTTCCATGATGCTTCTCAAAGACTGAACTTTGAGGAAGCCAAAGAAGTCTGCAGGAGGGATGGGGGCCACCTAGTCAGCATCGAGTCTGAAGATGAGCAGAAACTGATAGAAAAGTTCATTGAAAACCTCTTGGCATCTGATGGTGATTTCTGGATTGGACTCAGAAGGCATGAGGAGAAACGAAGCAACAGCACAGCCTGCCAAGACCTTTACGCCTGGACTGATGGCAGCATGTCAAGATATAGGTGAGTGTGTAGAGCTGACTCCTTTGATATAACTCAGAAAAAAGACAGGCTGGATCCACAGTGCCAGGTCCATGGGGAAGAAGAGGAGACCTAGCCAGGCAGAGCCCTGGGGGTAGTAACACCTGAAGAGCCACTGACCAGAACTGTGGGGTGAAGGTGGTGAACTTAGCCTTGACTGGAGCCCAACAGATGTCCAGAGTTCTGCTCAGGTGGGCTAGGCCCAGCAGCATTGCGTCAATGACACATGATGCTTGAAGTCTTCACCCTGTCCATAATATATAACAGCAAACCTACCTCCTCCTGATGATTAGAATCAACTACCTCTAGAGGTCAGTGGTTCTGGCTGTCTGTTCTTTTGCTAGGTATCTGGCTATAGCTAGAGTCCCCATTAAGAGACTGAAGATCCACAGAGTTGGAATCAGGATAGGACCACAGACCACAGAGAACTGTGATAATGGGCAGGAAATCAGAACCAAGACCTAATTCTATAGATTGGCCAAGAGTGGGGAATCCGGGAAGATTGCAGTTTGTAGGACTTTCCTAAACCCACAGCATTGAGACACTGATGCTCATGCATACCCCACCATGACATTGCCATCACCCCTCCCTATAAATGCAGTGACATGGACAGACATTTTAAAAATATCAATATTAAGAGACAGACATAGGGCTGAGGTTGTGGCTCAGTGGCAGAGCACTTGCCTTGCACGTGTGAGGCACTGGGTTCGATCATCAGCACCACATAAAAATAAACAAAACAAAATAAAGACACTGTGTCCATGTATAACTAAAAAATATATAAAAAAAGAGAGACAGACATAGGGCTGTAAAACATCTAACAGAGTTAATATATTTTCGTGATAGTTTATATACATAGCAAACACTAAGCACTCAAAAGATAAAGAAGCAAAAGATCTGAGCATATAGTTCACAAAATAGAAAATCTAACTCATATACAATCATATAGAAAAAAAAGTTTAAAGTCATAATTAATTGAAGAGTAAAGATAAAAAAAATTGTATTACCTGTTACATTTAAAACAGTATGTAGGTAGCATCCATCACTGTCAACTCTTTATGCTGATCAGATCCTGAACTTCATGAAAGTTCTGAGAGTAGCTCCTCCAATAGTCTCATGGGCTTCTCTTCCTGAAAGAAAAAACACTTTAAAGGTGACCATTAGTAGAAGTAGAAGGTCAGTATTCTTCCCATCACTGCAGCTTGTCTCAGGGCCATGACTGACTTATCAATCTCCCTCCTCTACTAGCCAGTCCAGATTCCCCCACTCTGCTGCTGTCAATGACTGACCTTGTGGCATGGCATGACCCAGATCCTCATCTCTGAATAGTCTTAGGCCCTAGTTACCTTGCACTTCTCAGGCTGACATTAATACACTTTTCTATTGGCCATGAAAATTGGGCAAGTGAGTACAAAAAGATACCCAAGTAGATAACCTAAGAGTCTTTACCCTGTCCATAATATATAACATCTCCTCCTGATGAGTCAACTACCTCCTGCCAAGATAATGATATCTCTTACCTGCTTATCTCTGGACACAAGTCTCCAGATGTCCAAGTGGCAGCCAGTTGCTCATAGCTCTATGAGACTTACTGTATCTTCTAGCAGAACTATTCCTCTCTGGAAACTAAGGACCTCTAAACTCCCAAAGCCCAGCATGGCAGAGACAAGAAGTACAAATTCCCTGAGTGGGCCATTATCAATGATGGGATTCCTGCTTTCATCTCTTGGCTCCCAGACCCATGTATTCTACTAGTAGAGGCACAAGACTACATAAATCATCAATTTAAAGTATACTTCTTTTTAGGGATGGTACCCTGTCCCCAAAGTATTGCCTCTAAGCTGATGCTTCAGCTTTGTTTTCAACAAGCTATTCCATCACTCTGTCAAGCTAGCAGCTTCAAGATGGTATAATATGTGATCTGACAAGTGAAGCCCATGGCCATGTACCTACTCCCACACCTTCTTTGCTATAAAGTAGGTGCCTTTGTCTGATGAGATGTTATTTGGTATCCTGTTTTGATAGATCAAATATTATGTACACTTTTGAATAGTGGTGCTGACTAAGGTTCTTAGGCAAGAAAGGCAAACCCTTGCCTAGACTGTGTGTCTGTTCCCACCAAAATGAATCACTGTCCCATTCAGGGCTCCAGTGTAGTAAACTGGACACCAAGTGACACGTTGATCTCCTCAAGTATTGGTGCTGTGTCAAAGACACAGCATTGTCCTCTGTTGCTGGAAGGCTGGACATTGGGCAATACTAGTTGCCAAATTGTCTTGGTTAGTGGGAGCCAATCTGTGGAGCCATGCATAGCCTCCATTCTGCCTCCATTGTTACTATATTTGCATATCTAATGTTCTAGTACTAGGGTGATTGATAACCAGCTGGCTGACATTACCTGAATGAGTCATTTTGTCTCCTTGGCTCTTTAGTGCCTCTTCCATGATAGATGCTCCCTGGTAGGCTTTAACATGTGATAGAAAAATTATCATATTTTATCCTCAGTCCCATATATGTCTGTTCACATTACTCTATTCAAGAAGTCCTTGGGGCTGGGGTGGTGGCTCAGTGGTAGAGCGCTTGCCTAGCATGCGTGAGGCACTGGGTTCGATCCTCAGCACCACATATAAATAAATAAGAAATAAAGGTCCATCAACAACTAAAAAAAATATTAAAAAAAAAAAAAAGAAGTCCTTGTCTCCAGGCTTCAGACTGCCTTTAGATTCTTATCAGCTGGCCATACTGTTTTTCTTTCCCCTGAGTCTTTATATATTCTAATCTTCCATAACTTCTATTTTCAATACAAAGTGGTTAACTGGGTACATCAATTAAAGCTATGTTCAGTGAGAGGGTATCCCCCTAGCACACCATCTTTCAGAGCTACCTCCAATTGGAGCTGCAGTTCAACTGCTGTCTATTTTGGCTTGTTCACTCCTACTTAACTGACCTATGCATGAACCAAGCTCAGGCTGCCTGTATAAGCCATAAGGAACTTCTCATGCACCATAAGTGTGAACTGAGGCAGAGGCTTTGAAGCAACAGTGGTAGATATCATGGCAGTCTGCTGTACCTGTTCATAAAATGCCCTTTGGTCCTGGATGTACCTCTTCCATCTTATAATGGATTGATTCTAGCCTACCTAACTTGTGATAAGGTGTGTCTAATAGTACCTAGCTCATAATGGGCAGGTTAGGTTGCACGGTCTCTTGGTTGGTGGTCCTTGCTTAGCAAAAAAAAAAAAAAAATAGTTGATTTTCAAAAGGTGACTAGTTCTTAGCTACAGATGATGTGACTTTGCTCCAAAACCCTAGGAATCAGCACTGTGATTCTCTCATTGGAGTTGTCATGAATTCTATATGGCAATATTATTCCCACCATTGACACCTCTGATAATAGGGTCTCTTGGATCATATGGCCCGAGTGGCAAGTCTAGTTGAACACAGCCTAGACCTGCTTCAGAGATTTTCTGCTCTAGATTTCTCATGTCAGCTGGTATTTGAGCCAAACAGTACTCCTAGGTGTGAAATATGCTGCCTCTGGAACCCAAAGAAGCCTACTAAGTATAAAAGTTTGCTTCCTAAAATTATTGCACAATGTAATAGTTTGCTCTTTAAGGGATGCTCTGGCATTGTCAGGATCTTAAGACACCTACACATTTTAATGAAGTGCTACCACTTCATATTTTAATGAAGTGGTAGCATATTGGAGATAAACCCTGTGAATATTCAGGAGAACATGAGTCTTACTAAGACCTCCAGTATAGTAACTACTTCTTGCTCATCTAGTCCAATTGGCATTATGTCAGCAATACAGTGAACCAGTGTGATTTTCTGTAAGATTTCTAGGAAGTCCAGCCCTCTTCATACCAAACTACAACAGAGTATAGGAAAAATCCATGCAGACTTAAAGCAAGATCATGAAGGCATACTGTTGTCCATTCCCAATAAGCACAAGCCATTCCAGATTCTTTCTGATCCAGATGGAAAAGAATGTGTTCACCAGATCTGCATATTAAGTACTGGATGGCATATTAGCCTGCTCTAGCCAAGATGCCACATATGGCGCAGCAACTAAAACCAGGGCTTCACTTAGACTGAGTCTGTGCTATCATTGTGTTAGTCAGCTTTTCATTGTTATGACCAAAATACTGACAAGAACAACATAGAGGAGGAAAAGTTTATTTTGGCTTACAGTTTTAAAGATCTCAGTCTGTGGTCCATTGTTCTGGGCCCAATGTGAGGCAGAACATCATGGTGGAAGGGCATGGTGGAGTAAAGTTGCTCAGCTCATGACAGCCAGAAAGCACAGAGAACAATACAGGAACCAGGGACAAAATATAATCCCGAAGGGCATGCCCCCAGTGACCTACATCCTGTAGCCCCGCCCTACCTGCCTACAGTTACCACCCAATAATTGATTCAAATGATGAATCCATGAAATGTATTAATCCACTGATTAGGTAACAGCTC
The DNA here is from genome assembly GCA_004024805.1 of Geosciurus inauris. Lineage (NCBI taxonomy): Eukaryota > Metazoa > Chordata > Mammalia > Rodentia > Sciuridae > Geosciurus > Geosciurus inauris. The sequence continues at coordinate 325,316 of PVHX01000234.1, forward strand.
TCATAATCTAATAACTTCACCTCTGAACATTCCTGCATTGGCGCATGAGCTTTTCGGGTAACATCTCATATCCAAACCATAATAATCATCCTTTAAGATCTGCCTGGTTTTTGCATGAGTCAGACTAGTAAATTAAATAGGGATATGATTGGGAACACCATGCTGCATTCTGTGAGTCTTTAAGGAGGGCACCATTTTCTGCCATCTTCCCCTGGATACGATATTGTTGATTTACTCACGTGGTAGGGGTGGGAAGGAGTGCAGTTTCAGAGACTTCTACTTGATCTCTTCCACTATGATAGCCTAAGGAACCAACATGGAACTATACCAACTACCAAATATGTCTCTTCAGTTCATATATGTGGGAACTGGGACAATGACTACTGGCTGGGTCCTTCTGTGAGCTGACCTCTATATAATACCTGGCCCAATATATTCCCACTCTAAATGGGTAATAGCACTTCAGGTCTGAATATCAATGTCAACTTACACCCGACAAAGGGTGTAACATCTGGATATACTCTCCCTGCCCCCACCCCAGTGTATGGTTACTTAAGTAAATGGCCAGAGGTCCCTTTGGGGGAAGAACAAATGAAATTATCATCACATGTGCCTGCCATGGTATTGCACAGTCCTTCTTCCTGGGAACCTTGCCTTTCTCTCTATCAGCTATTTATGAGTCAGAAAACTGACTCAAATCCAAAAATTATATGTCAAGCATATTGTTCCATATCTCCCTGAGATGAAATAATGTAAAGCCATAAGGCCAGTAGGGAGTGTCAAGGAGCTTGGAAAAGCAGGTAGAGGTAAGTAATGAGACACAAAGCCCACCTCCTGACAGGGCCTCCAGCTGTCCAGCATAATGTCTAAGGAGTGCTTGCTGCAAGCTCATCTATTGTTCAGGAAACTCAACCCAATGAGTAAAGCAAAGGACCTTCCTTCTGACAGATTGCAGCACAGGACTTAAGCAGAGCTGTACTGTGGTGCTGCTGGTCTTAGCTGTCTCTTTACTGAGGAGGGATTCTGACAAGAGCTAGGCAAAGCAGCGGTGCCTAGCTAAACCGTCTGAGCATCAGGGCAAGATCCCAGCCCTGGAGGAAAGCAGCTCAGGTGGGTAATCAAGAAGACTGCAAAGCCCAGTCCGGAGTCAATACCTGAGGTGGGTGCTTGCAGATTTAGACTCTATGGGATCCAAGGCTTTAACCTGGCACCTGCATATCCAACTAGGTGGCAGCACCATTTAATTCCAGGGTCTGCTGGATAGCTGCTAATGCACCCCTTCAGGGGGGTAGGAAGGCAAAGAGAAAACATATGGTAGTGGAGGCTGAAAGGCTTATCAGCCTGATCAAATGGCAATGATGTAAAAACTGAAAAACACCAAGTGGTCCTGCTGCCTTTGTCTATACTCCTTACCTTATTTAACAGCCTCTATATTTTGGAAGGTCATGAAATGGTGGCTAATGAAAAACAGGAAAGATGGAAATAGAGCAAGTTCTGGATGAGATACATCATGCCTCTCTCAATGCAAATGATCTCTAAAAAATAAAAGAAACAAAAACAGAAATAAGTAGCCCTGCTAGCTTCCTTGTCTCATAATTCCTTTGCAGACACTATATGGTAATGTATTCCTCTGTGCAAAAAGGTTGTGGCAAATGTCAGATGATTGATTGTGATGTCCACATTAGAAAGCATGTGGTTCTGTTTATTGGCAGTGCTTCCATTCCTCCCTCTCTGTATTGTGTTCTGAAGCAGAGTATCATGTTAGTGTCTCAGTGGAACCTGATGGAAAAACAAATGCTTGGAAGTCTTGGGGTATGTTTCTCCACTTGCCTCCATTGTTGATCCCTTTCAGGAACTGGTATGTGGATGAGCCTTCCTGCGGCAGTGAAGTCTGCGTGGTCATGTACCATCAGCCTTCAGCACCCGCAGGCATTGGGGGCCCCTACAAGTTCCAGTGGAATGATGACCGATGCAACATGAAGAACAACTTCATTTGCAAATATTCTGATGGTAATGAACTCTCTCCCAGGTTATGTAGCTGAATTCTCAACCTCCTCTCTTATTTCATAAGCAGCTGCTTGTACCAAGAATTTGTTATGTGGTCACTGAGAAAGCTTGTCACAAATGCCAGCAATGTTAAACTTCAGGAATTCTTATAAAGAGATATGTAATGATACTTCCTCACTGAGTAATAATTCTAGGAAAGGAAAGGTTATCAGATGCTAAGAGAATGGATGAAAAAAAGAAAATATATTTCATGTGTGATAAAACAAGATCTATGAGAACACTCAAAGAAAAAAGTTCTCTCTCTGGACAAACACAAATTCTTACTCATTCTACATGCTGTAGAATGAGTAAGTAAGTTGGCTGTAGGAGTTTGGAATAAGCTGACCATTGCTCCTACAAGTCTTCTAACAGATTATTTTAGAGATTATTATTATTTGGGAGATTATTTTCTCAGAATTTAAAGAAACACACTAATGACTAGAAGAGGCAGATGATAAAACACACCAATTTCACTGGCACTAGGCAGAAATAGCAGGCACTTTGATGATCAAGTGTAAACTCCCCAGGGTACCCACTCTTCATGTCTTGTAAACTTAACTCACATTTGTTTCTAGATCTTTAAGAGTTGCAAACTGGCTATAAATCCAGTCTCACTCTGCTGAAGTTTCCCAGACTCCTTTATTATAACTGACATAGATCTAAACTTGAACTGATTCTTGATCTATCCCTGAAGTTTCTCACCTCCCTGAAGCCAACTGCTTGGCCCCAGTTCTACATTCTTTCCTGACAGGAGTAGAGTGACTTGTTAGTTATATCTAGTTTGGGACTAAAAATCCTGCCATTTTAAATTGTTTAAATTGGGCTATGCTCTGAGGGCAACTTTTGCTGCTAAAACATATTTTTCCTTCTTCATTTCCTTAAATTCTTTCCTCCAGTGATCTGACCCTCCCCACCATACTGAGTTGTCTCAGGCTGGGAGGTTTTAAAGAACTGGACTGGCTTAGCAGGTCACCTTCATAGAGCAGTGAAAGGAAAATACTTGTTACAAACTGGCTTTCCATTACTTCTATTAATTATATTAACTCCATGGCTTAAACATTTGTACTTTTTAAACATTTTTTGAAATGTAAGGTTTTGAAATTTGCTTTAATGTCCTTTTATTTTTGAGCTTGGTCCCTTTCTAAAACGAAATCTTATTCATCATTATTTTTGCTATTGCTTTATCAGTTAGACTGAGTTCTGTCCAAAAAAATATGGCACACCCAAAGAGTTTAATAGGAGAGTAAAGTAAAAAGGGTATTTGCAGAAGTATAGACAAAGAGCAGGAGATGGTGAAGTACTCAGGGACTAACTACAACAGGAAGCCGTTACCACCCCTAGGCCCAAAAGGACAAAAGGAGAGAGAGAATCTTTTAATGGAATCCAGAAAAAGCTTGGGAATCATAAAAAAGATAGAAATGGTAACCACAAAATGCAGTTACTGTCAAATCATGCTGATGTGGAAGAGGGCATGAAGAATAAACACTGTGACCTTTTTCTCCTACCCTCTGATCTCCTGCTTTTGCCTCCTAAGTCCAATCAAAGACCAAAGGAGCTCCAGTGAAACAGTCCATAGAGATCAGCCTGGATCCAAATGGATCCAATAGTGGGAGACAGGCACATGGAGAAGAACTAACACATTGCCTTTACATGGCTCCCATCCTCAGCATAAGTTTATACTACTCAGCATGCCAAAAAAGGGTCGACAATACCAGCCTCAGTTCTCACCATTCTAACACCTCTCCCCATGCTATCCTAATGCCTTTCTGCTAGTGTAGTTCCCCAAGAGCACTTAACTGTTGATTCCTGTGTGTAGAACAACGTTTTCCTCTCTTTCAACTCATTTCTCATTTCCTCTTCTTTCAACTCGTTCTTGCCCTTCATGTTCAGGTTAAACAACTAAGTAACAACAAGTAAAACAAGTGATTCTGGATTGGATTCCAGACCATCATGATGATGATGATGATGGTGACGATGATGATGACAATTTTCTTTAAATGACATTATTAGGATAACTGGCAGAATGTGCATATGATCTATAAATTATAACAATGTTGATTTCTTGGTTTTGATCAATATATTGTGATATAGTATAAAAGAATAGCTCTCTCCCTTTTAAATACAAATTGAAGTTGTTAAGAGTAGAAGAACACCATGTCTGAAACTTCCTTTCTGGAAAAAAGAAAGATATGTATATATATGCATATAAATGTATATATATGTATACATATTATATATGTATATATGCATATAAATATATGTATATTATAAATATATGCATATATGTATATATAGATATAAGTATATAGAGATAAGTAGATGATAGATACAGATAATAATTAAGCAAAGTAAATATGGTAAAATAATAAGGTGAAAGATATATGAGAATGCCTTGTACTATTCTTAAAATTTTTTCATAAATCTGAAATTATTTCAAGATAATTTCCTTGGAGAAGCTTTCCAGGACCCCTCAAGGTTAGGTGATCCTCCTGTGAGGACCAGAGCACCTCACACACAATACTTTCACTGCCTGTTTCCAGGTTTGTCCCTTCCACTACATGGTAACAGGAAGTCTGGAAACACACTGGTCTAGCCAACTGATGAACTAGGGGAAAGATCATTTCTGTGGTTCCCAAAGAATGACACTCTGTCCTATCATGCCACAATATCAAGAGACTGGGTTGATGATCATCTCTAAAACTAGGTTTGAGAATGTGGCCATGTGGCATGCTAGCCAGATCTGAACACTTGATTACTCCTGGAATGTGGTAAAGGCACAGAGATATTCAGGGAAAACTAGAGGAAATCATTCAAAGCATGGCAGATGCACCCCTCACATGTATGGCAAATGCATAGCATTGAGGTGTCAGGTTTACTGCAACTTTGCACAGTAGAGTGCATTATGGAGGGGCAACAATATGAATAGATCATTAAATGTCATTGAATATACTATGTATTTCAATGTAATATCATGAAATAAATATGTATTAATATTCTCCTAAATGGCCATACTTTATGGCCATCCTATAAGCTCCTTAGAGGGCCAGGATTACTTTTCATTTGCTGTTGCATCTCTGCTACCTGGCACAGTTAAGTCTCCTTACTATTTTAATTTTTTATTTGAATTTATTTGGTTGAAATTCCAGTTTAGCTACTTATTGGTTACAAAATTGGGGCAAGTTACTTAATCTCCCTGACTCTTGGTTTCCTCATGTACAAAATCAAAAACCTGACTCCCTCATCAGGCTGTTATCAAGATTGAGCTTGTTCTTACAAAACATTCAGAATAGTTTCTATCATATTGTAGGCACTATATGTGAGTTTTAAAATAAATAGATTTGCATCACCTCTGTATACACACACTTATAGGAAGATGATTAAAAACTTCTGTCCTTTCTGAATGAAACTTCAGACTAAGCTTGCCATCTGGGCATTAGGACTGTGAATTCTAAAGTTTTGCCCCTAACAATGCTGTCCCTCTCAACTCCAGGGCATCTGAATAGCATAAGTGACTCACTCTCAATACAACACTTCAGTCAAAAGCCAAAACACTTGACATACGTTGGCTGTGCAACCTCACTTTCCTGAAGCTCTTGGAACTATTTAAAATAATTCAGGGCCAGTCACCAGTTTCCGCTTTGGAGCTAGCCAGTTCCTCGACCACTTCTACTGCTTGGAGATCCGTGCTTGTTGCTCTCTGAAACACCCCCAATATGAGTTGCTATAGTGTCTTGGATTGCTTTAAAATAATTCAGGAGTGTAAGCGGGGAAGTAGGGCTTTCTGTTGAAACCAGATGAGCTATACGTTGATAGAAGTAGGAGCTACGTGACAACACATGGGAGTTCATCATACAGACTTTCTACTTTTGTGTATATTTGGAAATTCTCATATTTAAAAGTTTTTCAATAGTTTTTTTTAAAGAATAAACACCTAAGTAAAGCTGGGGGAAGGCTAGTCTTTATGCCTTTATGCAGAAGCAATTCTTTTGATTTAATGAATTCAGTCCTGGTATCTGATAACAGTAAGTAATCTGAGAACAATAAAGTTTATTGGAAATGACTGCTATACTCTAGCTGATTTTATTCAGATGGCAGGAAAATTTTTTTATTATTTTCATTTTTGTTTCTGCAGAGAAACCAACAGCTCCTTCCACAAGACCTGGAGGTAAGGCTGTCATTTGAGATTTGAATTAACTCAGCTCCTCTTCATAGAGTTAGAATCATCAGTCCTTTAGACCAGATTATTCAACAGAAGATGACTGGTGTTAACCCAGACAATTTAGATGCACCACATTCAGCCATGACAAGTCCCTTATTCTCACTCTTTGGTATTGTCTCTTTCAAAACTGAAGAACAGCAGTAGCAAATTCAGTTTGGGATATCATTTATTTTTTTTGCCAACGTGAAGGGAATCATTTAATTTAATGAGACAGGAATTGAGCTAAACTGAATGGTCCTGGCAGAGTCACTGGCCCTTCCCCTGGGCACCTCACTCCGTCATGTAGCTCCAAGCCAGCCGCCTGTCAGTTGTTTTATTGCCTGACCCTCTCCTAAAGACGGTAAAATTCATACCTTTACCTTTTCTATGTATATAAATGTTGATGACCATATTGCTACTGCTTTTTAGGATCCCATTTTGCACATGGTAGGACCTCTGAGAATATCTGGATTAAAGTTCCTTTTTCCAAGTTCTCAAGTCCATGTGTCTCTCTCCAGATGAAGGAACAGAGCCAGCAACACCTATACTTCCAGAGGAAACACAGAAAGAAGATGCCAAAGAAACATTTAAAGAAAGTAAAGGTATGTACAGAGCTCACTTGGGGCAAATAGATAATGAGACTCTCTTAATCACTTTACCATGGTTATATTCCCTATTTTGTTCTTTCCCACAGCTCCTTAAAAATGGAATTAGTGGGACTGGGGTGTGGCTCAGTGGTAGAGCGCTTGCCTAGCATGCGTGAGGCACTGGATTTGATTCTCAGCACCACATATAAATAAATAAAGATCCATTGACAACTAAAAAAATATTTTTAAAAAAATGGAATTAGTTATCTGTGACTTTGCTAAAACTATATTTAATGTTAGATTTCATCAGTGAAATATGCAAACAGAGCTATCCTAAGACAACTGAGATCAGACTAGACAGGAGGACCTGCAGGAAGACAAAGCCCATGGGTCTTGGCATAGAGATGGAATAGGGTGGGAACTGAGAGAAAGGATGTAGAGAAAGAAGAGCAGAAAGACCTACGCCATAATGCATAACATCTGTGATTAATATCCATCTATGAAATAGAGGAAATTGACAAAGACATTTTAAAAGATCATAAAAGGTAAAAGAAAATGGAGTAATAAATTGGAGTGCCAATGGACTTTCAACCTCACTCTCACCCTGAGTTTCAAGAAGGAAATCTGGTTTTTTCATTACTGAGCAACTTAAAAAAAAAAATTTCTCTGTGCTTCAGTTTAATCATTTGCATAATAGAAGTAGTAATATTTTTCTTAGCTACCTGGGAACATTACTGTGTCTGTAAAATGAAATAGAATGTTGCAGTTCTGCAGTCAGTTCTGACACTAACCACCTGAGTTAGCACAGACCACCACAGCTTAAAGGCACAGTCCACAACTACTCTCACTTCAAACATTACCCGCAAGTTTAGGGGTTCTTAGGTCACATGGCTTCTGACCAACTGGCTACAAATCCAGGATGCCCACAAACCCCTCTCAGGTTCAGTAATTCATTAGAACAACTCACAGAACTCAGGAAAACACCACACTTAGGCATTTTACTACATAGGATACAAGTCAAGAACAGCTAAAACAAAAGACTATAGGGTGAAGTGTAAGGGGGTTCTAACTGGGCCCTTCCATATTCTCTCCCAGAATGTATCATCCTCCTCCTGACATACTGATATATACAGGAAGCTCCACTGATCTTTGGTGTCCAGGGGTTTTACAGGGGTTTCCTTAATTACTTAGGTGGGATAGATCTCATCACTGGTCATGTAGTGTAACAATCTCCAAAGGTCATCAGGCTGATGCCCGCAGACTCAGAGCCCCCACCCAATAATCACTTGTCCAGTTTTCTTGTGTGGCCAGCCCCCAGAGACACATGCCTGTCCCTGGCCTGGACAGGTCCTTATGATAAACTCTAGTACCATCTGAGACGCTCAGAATAACAGTTAATCCTATTACTTGGGAAATTCAAGGATTTAGACCCTCCCTCCCAGGAATCAGGAACAAAGGCCAAATTCTTTATGATACAACAAATGTAATGTGTGAAATAAAAAGTTTAGGAAAAAAAATAAAGTGCTATGCAAAGGTGTGTGGCATTTTTATTGCTCTTTGATATTATAGTAGCATTTAAAGTAGATTTGGGGAGTATTTTTGTTTTTTGATGGTTGTCAGGTTTGCAGCCCCCAGGGAGGGGGAGTGGGAGGGACTAATAGCCACTGGATGGCTGGTAATCTTAGATCAGTGGGAACAGGAAAGGAATTAGTTTAAAATTCTTGGTTCCTCCCAAACCCTGACTGCTGGTTCTAAGTCTTAAAGGACTAAAAAGGTTCAGAAAAGCAGACCTCTACGAGAATTTCACAGTCACTGCTCATGAACCCAACTGAAGCCAGTGATCTTAGTCAGAAATGTTGGGAAGGTTTTACAGTCTAATTTATGTGACCTTCTCTTTCCCAATAATAACCCCAAGACTTTTGACTTGATTCTTTTTCACTTCCTTTCCCCCACCCCGACACTGGGAACTACCATGGCTGCCCTCATACTGCACCAACATTCCCTTCTTTGCTAAGAAGGACAAGGCAAGAAAGAATATCTTTTCTCCAAAAAATAATTTCTTTAAATTGTCAAAAGTACCCTTTTGGTATTTGTAACTCAAAAAAATTAAAATTATTTTCATAATTATTACTTAGGGCAAAAGGACAGGTAGAAAATATTCAATGAAATTGGAAGATGCTTTGCTAACTGGGTAACTCTGCATCTACCTCCTAGGAATGTGCTCTTTGGAATACTCTTTATTTGATTATGCCTTTTGAAGCCAGGTTTGAAGTGTGTGTCACACACACACACAGATCACCAATGCTGCCAAAGCTGATAGTGTGCTATTTTTCTTTTCAGAAGCTTCCTTGAATCTTGCCTACATCCTAATCCCCAGCATTCCCCTTGTCCTCCTCCTTGTGGTCACCACAGTTGTATGTTGGGTTTGGATCTGCAGAAGGAGGCAAGTAAAACCTTCTTCATGTAACCTTTGTGTTATCTGCCTTCTTCGAGATTCGGATATTGCCCTGTTTTCTTCATTAAAAGTCACAGAAGCCCCAAGAAAATGACGGCTGTAGATTGGAGAGTAAATTCTCTGGCAGGCTCAAAGTATTCAGAGATTGAAAGTGATATTACATTCTTTATTTTTGGGTATGTGGAAGATTTTAAACAATTTGAAAAGCGAAACTGTGTTATTCATTTCCTGTGTTTCCACATATAACCCAGCAAAAGTGCTCTCACAAATATAGGTCCTTGTTCCAAAAATGTGTAGTGAGTAAGGAATGACTGGTGGTCCACATGAAGAATGACTGTTCCAAAGCATTCTGGTAAGTATCTGAAACTGAGCCACTTCATTCAAAATGAAAGAGCCAAGTTCCTTGACTTTTAAAAAACTGAAAACACAAGAGTAGATTGGTACAAAATACTACATAGTACAGACAACATCCGTTTGCAGGCAGGATCAGGTGTCCCCATTTTTTAGGCACATAGAACTGTTCTCAGTTTCCTTTTCATTCCCCAGGATCATGGTATTCATAGAAGGCTAGTATTCCCATTTTACAAGAGAAAAAGGTTCAATTTAAGTTTTGACTCCCTTTGATGACCAATCTGAAACTAATTAGTAAGAGTCCAATGTAGAACTTTACATTTAATAACTTCCCTAAGGGATTATTACAAGCATCAAAGCAATGAATATATGCAGAGTGGGCATATAACAAATACTCAAAATCAGACATTATTATGATCATTTTTTATTAATTTCCTTTGAATCTAAAAGTAGAATTCATTTCAAAAATTATAAATATATTTTTAAACTGCTCACTCTGCAGTTGATTATTCATTTCCCTTCTTCTGTTTAGCACCTCACCAGGTTTTGGGAATAGTAACTCCTGCTGGAGTCTATCTGTCCAAGGATTTTTAACCTTTCTTTGTGCCACAGAGCCCTGTAGCAGTCTGGTGAAGCCTGTGGCCCTTTTCCCAAAACAATATTTTTAAATGCATAAAATTTAGATTGGGTGGCAAAGGAAGCAATTAGACTTTTATATAGTTTAGCAAAATATTTCCTAAAATGACTATGTGATACAGCATCACATGTGCTTCTTTATTAATTTCTCTTTATTTAGTGATGGGTATAATTATCATAATTTTGAAGCTGAGATGAAGCAACTATGATAGATGAAAGTAGTTATGATTACTGTTGTTGATCAAGTCAAAGGTATTATTAATTCTACTCCAGTTTATTAACTATATTCATAATGAAAAGACATGCTGAGTTTCACTTACAGATGAGTTTTTAAAAGTGACATTTTTTGCCCATCCAATTCTATCCTTGGACCCTCTCAGGACTCTGGGTGTCCCACTCTGGCAGCAGTGGATGACATACACATAATCACTTTGAACTTAACACTTTCCTGGTTTTTCCTGCTCCTTCCCCAAAGCCATGGCCTTTAGGTTTTGGTAGGTGAGAAGTACAGTTTGAGTACAGTTTGAGGGACTACCAGGGTATACTTTCTCCTGTTCAGGGATGTTTACAGGGGAGAACTTCAGTTGCCTGGTGTCAAATACTCAACCCTATTTCTCTTCCTCCCAGGACACGGGAGCAGGCAGACCCTAGCACAAAGGGGCAACCCACCATCTGGCCCTCTCCTCACCAAGAACACAACCCAGACCTAGAGGTTTACAACGTCATAAGAAAACAAAGTGAAGCCGACTTAGCTGAGCCTCGGCCAGACCTGAAGAACATTTCATTCCGGGTGTGTTCAGGAGAAGCCATTCCCGACAATATATCTTGTGACTATGACAACATGGCTGTGAATCCTTCAGAAAGTGGGTTTGTGACTCTGGCGAGTGTGGAGAGTGGATTTGTAACCAATGACATTTATGAATTCTCCCCCAATCGAATGGGGAGGAGCAAGGAATGCGGATGGGTTGAAAATGAAATATATGGCTACTAGGACACATGAAAAAAACTTGAACTGACAAAAAAGGAAAATATATGAGAAGAAAATTCTCCTATTTTCTATAAAAGGAAGTACTCAGAAGGTCTATGAAAATGCTATATCACGTCCTGGGGGTGAGCGTGTGATCCCCACTCACCCCTGTTGGGTCCTCAAGTTCTGGCTTTATTCCTTATCCCAGTCTCTCACCAGCTAGAAAAAGCATGTTGGCACATAGTGGAGTCTCAATAAATGTCAGTCGATTGCTTGTATCTGACTTTCAAGGAACAGTACTTTAACTGGTAGAGATGGAGCTTGTGGCTGTAGAACTTGGGAAGCCCGCCTCTAGGTTCTGTTTTTCTTGCTCTATACAGCAGCATACATAATCACAAGAGACAAACTATGGCATCTTTTCAAAACCCATGTATAGTAGCCCCAGGCTGGCCTACACATCAGCAGTTCTCATATCTTTTTTTTTTTTCCCCTCAAAGAATAAAAATCAAATAAAAAGCAGGAAACAGAATGTTAGTCAGTCTGTGTCTACAGCCCTTCCTCTGCATGTGGCCTCAGGGGACCTTTTTGTTTCCTCCTGACATCTAAACTTGGAAATATTCAACTTGGAAATACTTTAGAAACAAAAAATGAAATTTGTGTCTGTGCTTCTAGGCTTATTTGTGCTCCCGGCCCTGATACTACATGTTGTTCTATTTGCACATTCATTTTACTACAGCATCAACATATTACTAATAATGATAATAATCCTACTTTTTTTTAGGGACATGACTATATGACTATTTGAAATACTTCTAGTCTCAAATCCAGAGAAAAGTTTCTAGGCCTAATATCAATCATGGAATTTAGTAAGTCATGTAACACTTAGAAGATCTGAAAGCCATTATTTAAATCACCAGCGACCTCCCTCTATCAGCTTAATAATCTTATCATTTTAACCACCTCCCTTCTGGGACTTATTTTTTAAAAGTTTAGCAATCTTGTCTCATACATGGAGCTCTGAACCGGACAATTAATTAGTCTGGATCAGAGCAGTATCAAATGCAGTAGATTATAGCCCAACTATCTGCCCTACTGAGGCAGAGAACAGGGTGGGTAACAAAAATATCATTTCTGCCTGTTCTGGAAGTATGTTTTGTGGAGTTACAACATTTGAAGCAAAAGCAGTGAGCAGCATGTGGTCTGAAGGACTAATTCATTGCTCTAAAATGTCCAAATTCCCACTTTGCCTCATACAAGTTAGCTCTAAAACCTGTCTCTTTATCCTCCACTGTGCCCCCTCTATTCTCTGCTATGGGGCTGCAAACTCCATGAAGAGAGCAACTCTACCTGCCCCTCTGCATTCTATGACAGCACCTTGCAGAGCAGGTAATTAATGTCTGTTGAATAGATGCACAATGACTCTTTCTAACTGATGTAAAAATGCCTAAATATTTCAGATGAAAAATTTGTAGGGGGCTGGGGCTGTAGCTCAGCGGTAGAGCGCTTGCTTAGCATGCGTGAGGCACTGGGTTCAATCCTCAGCACCACCTATAAATAATAAATAAATAAAATAAAGATCCATCAACAACTAAAAAAGATATTTTTAAAAAAAATTGTAGGACCTGTTTTTCACATGCTTCCTAGGTGGAGGAGGTAAATGAAGTATTTTAATTTGAAAAGACTTCCTGCTGCCTAAGAAGAAGGAAGCATAGTCACAAGGAAATAGAAGCTACTGAACTGTGTTAACAACTTATTTTAATTATGTCACAAAAAGTTGAAGTCTTTTTTTTTTTTATTGTTACTAGTGGTACCGGGGATTGAACCAGAGGTACTCAACCACTGAGCCACATCCCCAGCCCTTTTTTGTATTTTATTTAGAAACAAGGTCTTGCTGAGTTACTTAGGGCCTCATGAAGAGCCATTCTTAACCTATAAAGACAACCAGGTAATGAGCAGAGCAGGCCCTTTGTTCTTCAGCATCTTCCCTTTATCATTAGTGTATCTCTGCTGGGACCCACAGATCTCTTCTACCTGTTTACACACAGTTAGGCTTAGCCTATATTTTAATTACTTGCTGTCTTTTTTCTTATTTCAGATATACTAGTTTATATTTATCCAACTCCATTTCTATCTCTAATAATTGCCCTTCACTTTTTTAACAAACATTTGCTAACTCTTAAGTGTTTGCTACGTTCAGATTGAACATCATTGGGCCAGGATTATTTAAAAATTCAGTAAGCCTGTTTCAGCAATTAAAATGGTAATTCCCCTAGGGCTGAGGTAGAGTGCTTGCCTAGCACATGCAAGACCCACAGCTTGATCCCCAACACCACAAAAATAAATAAATAAATAAAATAAAACAGCAGTGCCTGACCTTTTCCCCCACTGTGACAAACATGACAAATGAAATGTATGTATTAGATAACCCCTGTGGTCTGTCTACTCCACAAGTATTTCCTGAATACCTGCCATGCGCCTTATACTAGAATGTGGCCCACAGCCGGCTTGGAGAATCTGGTTATATGTTAGGTACATTGCCAGATGTGGTAGCTTTAAGGCTCTTTTTTTCTCTCATACTATTCACTCATTCATTTATTTGAAAATTTTTAAACACACCTACTTTTTATGGGGAGCTATGCTAGGTGTTAGACATATAGCAGTAAGTAATACACACAGACTCCAATTCATAGGGCTTATATTCTAGAGGGGAAAAGAAATATATCAGACATGAATGAAAGAGAATTTGCTATAGTTTGTTTTTTAAAATTATTTGCAGCTCTATTTGCCTGTCTCCTTCCCTTCCATTCCTTTCTGTTCCTGAACAATTAGGTCCTAAAGCCAACATCAGAGGAAGGTAGGCATGTGTGTCTGGGGGTTGAAAAGGACTTGGTGGCTCAAAGTACGATGTCAGGCCTGAGCAAGATGAGGAAGGAAAGTTTGCAGAGGACAGACTGGGTGCCCATGTGGCCTGAGCAGGTGAGGAAGCCATCCACACAGGGGAGGAGGCAGCAGCAACAATGGGAGACTGGCTGCACAGAGGGGATTGATTAAATAAGTAAGCTGACTAAGGATAATGATAGCTAGGGTCCTCACTATCAGAGAAGGGGGCTACAGATAGAAAAATAGAGAAAACTAGAATAGATCCCGTGGTGTTAGATTGAAATTAAAAACATGGATTTCACATCTTAGCTTTCTATAACAAGTATAGATACACATATATGTATGTATGTATGTACACACATTCTCCACTAAAATAAACCAGAACTTCTTGAAAAAATGCCTGATTGCAGGGTGGGACTAGGAAAAATACAAAATTTGCCTTAGGTAGTAGGTACAATTAGAGAGAAGTAATAAGTTTGGTGTTCTACAGAATAATGAGGGCCTAAAGTTTACAATAACCTATTGTATATTTTATGAATAACTGTAAGAAAGGAGGTGGAAGTCCACAAAGTAATGATAAGAAGATGGAAATATTAATTACCCTTGACTTCATCAGTACATATTGTATACCTGCATTGAAACATCACACTGTATCCCATAAATACGTACAACTGTTACATGTTAATCAAAACAATTGTTTAAATGTTTAAAGATGTGAAAAAAAGATTAGTTTGGGAAATTTTCAGCTGGCAGAAAGCAAGGAAGTATTTAAGAATGAGGGGAATACATCAGCAGATCACAGAGGTCTGCTTATAGTGGCCCACTTTGGCTAACTGGGATAATTTCAGCATCAAAATCAATAATTATAGTGATAGGATATAACCCATCAGATAAAATGAAAAATCATGAGTCCACCCTGATATGAAATAATAATTGAACAAACTAAAATTTTGATAATGAACATTTACAGTTTCAAAGTGTCTCCCCCACAAAATGCTCATTAATTACCAAAGCAACACTGCAGGTAGACACTACTTTAATCAAATGATCCATGTGGAGATCATCAATAATGAGGCAAATTGAAATTATATACCACCTAATGTGAAAGGAACACAGCATCACATCTGTGATATTTCTGCCTAAATACACAACTTAATGACAAGGAAGCATCATACAAAAATTAATGGACATCCTACAAAATAACTGGTGTGCGGACTTTAAGTCTCAAGATAACAAATGTCAGAGAAAGACTGGGGAACTGCTCTGATAAAAGGAGAGCAAATGCAGATGACAACAAAAGGCACTACTAGATTCTGAACCAGATCCATTTTCTATGAAGGAAAATACAGGAACACATGACAAAACTTGAATGGAGCCCGAGGATGAAATCGTAGTAACATATCATGATAATTTTCCAATTTTAAAGGTTGTATTGCAGTTATCTAAGAGAATGTCCTTGTTTATAGAAAACACATATTAGCGTATTAAGGGATGGAGGGACGACAGGTTGGAAACTTACTCTCAGGTGATTTGGGGGTGGGGGTGTTCATTGTACTAGCAACTTTTTCTCTTAGAAACACTTCAAGGAAGAGCATTTGCAAGCATTGTTACTATAATTACTGGTAATAGATTGCTTACAGTACTCCTTTCATCTAAGCTCCACACACCAGTTTATTATGATGTTGTGACTGAGGGCACCTGAGAGCCTCTGATGCAAGACAAAAATGAATCACTGATAAAGCTATCAATCAGCACCCTATTCCCAGGCTCAGGCATAGCTCCCAAACTTTACTTTTGCCAAGTCCTGGCAGTCTACAAGGAACAATGATGAGCCTCCTGCCAAAGCAAATTCCAAAATTCCTTTCCTCCAAGATTTCCCATCTTTCCCCTGTTGTATGATCTAGACCAGGAAAAAAGAAAGAGAGGGGGGCGGGGAGGGGAGAGAGAGAGAAAGAAAGAAAGAAAGAAAGAAAGAAAGAAAGAAAGAAAGAAAGAAAGAAAGAAAGAAAGAAAGAAAGAAAGAAAGAAAGAAAGAAAGGAAGGAAGGAAGGAAGGAAGGAAGGAAGGAAGGGTTAGGAGGGGAGAGAGAGAGAGAAAGAAAGAAAGAAAGAAAGAAAGAAAGAAAGAAAGAAAGAAAGAAAGAAAGGAAGGAAGGAAGGAAGGAAGGAAGGAAGGAAGGAAGGAAGGAAGGAAGGGAGAAAGAAAGAACACACTCTATGGTGTCTTCCAGCACTTAAATTATTTCAATATGACTTTTTTTCCACAAATTATTATAAAGCATGTCATGTCCACATGACTTCTGAACTTGTACTAAGACATATCTAATGGTGGAGATAGAGGTATCAAATGAAGACCTAGGAAACTGCACACTCAGAGATAGAGAAGCAACAATGCGTAGCCCCTTCTTTCTTTCTTTCAAAGAACAGTGGATTGCTAAGTAATCTTATTTTTTATTCCAGAATTTGAACAGCAGAAATAATGACAAGAATGATTCATCAGAGCAAAGATACCAAAAGAAACAATTTTTCCAAAATAGATAAGGTCAGGTTTAAGGTTACACATTTTAATCAGCAAAATGTATATCAGGGGCTCAAAGTTTGTGTTGTTCTATTTCATAGACCCTGGTTTGGTTTAAAGCAGGATAAAGCAGAATTAATAACTGCTTGATAGTTTAGTTGTGTTAGAGGGAAAAATCTGTGACCAATTCCTATGATGCAATTTTGCCAGGAAGCTGGAGGCTGCTTTAATTGCTTACACCACCAGGTGGCAATGTTAGGATGCCATAGAAATTTTTCCTAATTCTAAGGTTGTTTTTGGCATGTAACTCCCTGCAACTATAAAGAGAAGAGGAGGGAAGGACCTGAGGAGAGATAAGACTCTACAATGAAGTAGTTAAAATTTTGGGTTCTGGAATCAGGGTGTCTAGGTTCTAAGTTCTATTACTGTCACTTACTGGCTATGCAATCTTGAACCAACTACTTCATTATTTGAGCCTGTTTCCTTATCTCTAAAGTGAGTCACATTACCCATCTGGAAGTGTGGCCAGGATAATAAAAATCACAAAATGTGTGCAATGCACTTGGTACATGTTATGGGTTGAACCATGTACAATCCTCCCAATTTATGTGTGAAAGTCCTAACCCCTAAGTATCTCAAAATATGGCCTTTTGAGAAACAAAGTCATTGCAGATATTAAAATCATTAGAACATCATGTGGAGATGAAGGCAGAAATCAAAGTGATGGTTCTACAAGGCAAGGAATACCAAAAACTGCCACAAACCACCAGAAATAGGTGAGAAATATGGAAGAGCCTCTCTCACAGCCCTCAGAAGGAACCAATTCTGTCAACACCTTGATCTTGGATCTCCAGCTTCCAGAATTGTTGGGAAATAGATTTCTTTTGTTTATGCTGCCCAGTTGTAATACTTTTCTATGGCAGCTCTAGCAAATGAATACTGTGCATGGTAAGAGCTCATTAAATATTAGCTGGTATTATTAGCCCTGTACACTTCTAACCTAACTATACTAAGACAATACTGTTTTTACTTCAAATTAAAGGTCATTTTTCAGCTATCATGGATTTATGCCCCCTGCCCTCCCTCCAAATTGTGACATTCTACGAAGTGACTGAGTGTGAAACTTGAACTGTGACTGAAAAGTTTAGGGAACAGGTTATCCATGAAACACAGGATGCCTTCAAATAATTAACCCTATATGGTCTTCACCCCTTGAGAGGCTCATGGAGAGACCGCGTGACCGCTAGGTCAGGAATAGGATTTGGAGGCCCCAGATGTGAGTTTGAGTCACTCAGCCACATGCTGTAAGGAGCTAGTATAGGTGTGCTAGTTCCTATTATCAGAGGGCTCTATTCTACCTGCTGGTTGGAAAGTTGGGTGTAATAACTAATAAAAAAAAAATCTCCGTTTCATCTCAGTGCATATAATTCAGTCACTTTATTTGAACAAATAGAAACTAGGAACAGGAAGGCAGCAGAGAAAATGGATGGTAGTATGTTTCTTTTTCTTTGTTATTATCTAGAATTATTTAACTAGTTTTATTAAAAATCAGCTATGTAGGATTAAGGCTGAGGAACTTTCCCTAAACCCACGCATCTCCTCACTATTTCACTGCCGGCCCTAAGCCCCAAGGCAATGAATAAGAAAGGTGAATAAACTGAGATAGAATGAGCAGTATTGCACGTTAACTTACCTGGCCAGCAACTCACTTCAAATCTTCCCTTCTGCAGGCTCAAAAATAGACTGCATTCTGTTGGGTAGGCTGGGGTGCTATCAGCAGTTAGGTAGATTTGGAATTGACTCTTTTATGCATATTTTAGAAAAAAGAGGGCAGGCCATTACCTGCCAGGATGGCCTCAAACAGCCCACCTCAAGATGATATCACAAATTTCCTCCAGAATAGACACCACTCTCAGATTGGATTGGAGTGTGTGTGTGTGTGTGTGTGTGTACACCAGTGGTTTGAACCCATGTCAAGAACATGTTGCCGGGCGCAGTGGCGCAAGCTTGTAATCCCAGCACTTTGGGAGGCTGAGACAGGAGAATCTCGAGTTCAAAGCCAGCCTCACGAACAGCGAGGTGCTAAGCAACTCGGTGAGACCCTGTCTCTACATAAAACACAAAATAGGGCTGGGGATGTGGCTCAGTGGTCAAGTGCCCCTGAGTTTAATCCCTGGTACCAAAAAAAAAAGAACATGTATGCTGTACCACAAAAATCAAATTAAAATTCCTAAACTGGAATTTTAAATAAAAGGAATTATAAAAACAGGGTCCTTGTTTAGATCTTTATTTGAACAAACCTGTCATAAAAAGACATCTTGAGACAATTGGAAAAATTTGAACATGGACTGAGTATAAAATAGAAAATTTGTCTTTTTTCTATTAGGAGTAATGATAAAGGTATAGTGGTTTTTTAAAAAATATAAGGTCTTATGGGCTAACAATGTGTACAATCAAATGATTCAATTTCTGAGATTTAAAATATGCTGGCAAGAAAAAATGATGAGAGGATAAATGAAACAAGATTAACAAACTTGATAATTTCCTCAAATGAGTGAGGGACACATGAACATCCATTGTATTATTCTACTTGCTTTTACATATGTTTCTATTAGAAAATTTTAAAAATAAAAAGAATAGAAAAGAAGAAAAGAATTGTAGGTCTTCCTCTTATTGAGGAGGGAAGTTCTGCTGAGGGTGAGGGACAATGGCTCAAAACTCTGGTGAGTTTCTAACATAAATAATAATATCCAGGCACAGTGGTGCAGCCTGTAATTCCAGCAGCTCAGGAGGCTGAGGCAGGAGAATCAAAAGTCCAAAGCCAGCCTCAGCAACTTAATGAGGCCCTAAGCAACTAAGCAAGACCCTGTCTCAAAATAAAAAATAAAAAACAGTCTGGGGATGTGACTCAGTGGTTAAGCATCCCTGGGTTCAATTGCTTGTACCAAAGTAATAAGAAGGAGGAGGAGGAGAAGGAGGAGGAGGAGGAGGAGGAGGAGGAGGCGGCAGCAGCATGGAGAAAACACTAGAACTAGTTTATCAAACATTAACTAACATCAGCTCCCTATCATGGACTGTGGTATGATGAACCAGACAAGATATTAATTCAGAGAATCAGTACTTTTGCAAACATCTCCTTTTTAAATCCTCATAATAATATTGCTCAGCAAAGTAGAGATTATTTTCACCAAAGAGTCAAGATGACCCAACCAGTAAAGGATCTTTTGCTTTTGTTGCATATTCCACAAATCATTCCACAAATAGACTTCTCCACATAATGCACATACCATTTTTTCTCATTGACCCATGTTTCTTAAGTACTTTCTGAGTCTCCAAAACTGTAGATAAATGATAAATACCACTCTGCCCTAATGCTGCTCACAATCCAGCTGGGAGAGGACACCTGGAAATGAATAAATGCCACCTTATATTACATGCTACTGTCAACATACAACAAAGAGGCAGCATAGCATACAGAAAGAGGAACTGATTTATCCTACCTCCTCCTCTTCACCAAGCCAAGAGATTTCCAAACGGCCCACCTGCCCATGGAAGTCTCCTAAACTCCCATAAAATACTAACCTGTTTTCTCCCACAGCCCTCAACATATACCTTATTATAGCATCCTTAACAGTCTGACTCACCTTAGAATTCGTGGCTGTCCCATGGGCCACCCAAAGGCAGGAACCAACTCCTATTCACCCTCAGACTCCCAATTCTTAGAGCAGTTCCTTGCACTTATCTAACCATCAATGAGTTACATGAAATGAAAAACCCTCCCAGGCAAGCACAGTCAGGATTAATTTTCCAATCCCAGTTGCCCTTTCAATTTTCCTTATTTTGCTACTAGAAATATTCAACATAGAAACCAACAGAAATCAATAGGTTTTCAATATCTACAAAATAATTAGATATAAAGAAAAACGCAAAGATCAGCTTCTATGAAATAATATTTCATTCCCAAGTCTCAGATCCAATGTAAATAGTTAAATTCTAGGAAACTGCTGTGCTCTAGAAAACAACTAGCCAGCTTATGTTTTCGAAAGACTGATTTGCTTTTGTTTTGTTTTGTTTGTGAAAGAAACTGGCCTCTTTCATTTCGCAAGAGATCACTTTTTACTCCTCCCTTATTTCTTGAAAGGAACTTGCTCAAAATAGCTTGTTCAGGATCTTTGAGCCATTTAACAACAAATATGCTCTTATCATCTTGAGATCAGTTCTTTTTTTCTACCAATCTGTCCTTCCTCTCCATCCTCCCCAAGATAACTTCATATTTTTCTGCTTTTTTACTAAATATAATGGTAAATGTTTCCTCTGTTGGATATGCCCACAAAAACGTCTTCATCATCTCCTGAGTTCTAAAGCTCTGTTCCTGTAAAGGGAGATGGGTTGTGAACAGAGAAACCGTGGAGAAGAAAACAATGAGACTTCAGCCCAGCAGCCTGCCCTGTGGATTTATGAGCCAATCACTTTAGTAATAGGTACAATGTGGGCATTTGTAAAGTTACAATACTTCCCCTAAATGGACAGATATCCCAGGATCTTCCCTCTGATCTAGCCATCAAGAATCAATGTGAAAGTTATCAGAATCAAAATGGAATCAATTATGTCAAACCCTAATAAAATAGAATCACGGGGCTGGGTGATAGCTCAGTGGTAGAGCGCTCACCCAGCACATGTGAGGCACTGGGTTTGATCCTCAGCACCACAGTAAAAAAATAATAAAGGTATCGTGTCCACCTACAACTAAAAAATAAATATTAAAAAAAATAGAATTACAAAGGCTTAAAGGGAAAGCCCTTAAGCACACATGCTTATTATAAAAACTATTACAAGATCTCTCTGAAAACTACAACCTTGCATGAAGCCTACTGCAACTTTTCATTAAAAAAGGCAAACTAAAAAATTTTTGTTTCTGTGAGACTGTCTGCCCAACTCTGTTGAAACTTAAAATGACACCCCCATTGATCCTTACAGCCAAGTTATTGCAAAAGAACTTACGTAGCCTTCTTCAGCTACCTTTAAAAACCCCGTGTCTTCCTTTACCTTCCCAGATATGCCTATGATTCAGCATAGCACACATCCCCCAGATTTGCAAATTCCCTGCTCATTCCTAAATAAAACCATTTTGCTTTAGAAAGTCTCTCCCTTTTTGTTATTTAGCTTTGCACTATACAGAATCCAGTTTGAGCTGCTTATCCCAGCATTCAGTGGCCTCTTGATCTGCCCAACTCCCTGACCTTACTCAGTACCACTCCCCTAATTCTAATCAAGACTTTTGCACAAACTCAGCACATACTTTCCCATTGCTTTTCTTTCTTCGTCTTCTTTCCTCAACCTGGAATGTCCTTTCCCTACATCTTTATGTGATAAGTCCTAACCACCTGCCAAGACTCGGTTAAGTGCCATTTCTTCCTTAAAGTCCTTTAGCCCTTAACTACATCTGTCATTCTCCTGATTCTCAGTACTTGTGGCCCATAGGCATTGCATGGAGCAGCCGCGAGTACTGCCTAGGACCTAGAAGGAGCCACTTGAGAATCTAACTACGGAAAACAATCTGTACCTGGACAATGACTTATGACTGAAAAAGTGTCTTCAGGATATTAGAGAGTAACTTTCAAGTGAAGTCTGACTGTAGGTCTCTAGTTGCTGCAGAGCAAATGGTATTAATATATTTATTCAATGAATCAACAAATACATATTAAGCACCTGCTACATGACAGGTACTGTGCTTGACACTAAAGATGTGAAATGGTGAATGAGATACAGTCTCTACCCTTGTGGAAGCTATAGTCTAATAAAATGTCAGATAATAGTCAATAAAATACATTATGATAATGCTATATATAATAAACAATGGGTGAGCCCAAAATGCAGTGAATCCTAGAGGAGGTGAGAACATGGCACTTATGCAAGATTTCACACAAGTCAGCATGATTGAACTCAGGATATTGATGGGGGGACAAGACTGAGATTAGGAGTTAAGTCATGAATGGATCCATAAGCCTGGATAAGGGATTTAGATTTTTAACCCTGTGCTAATTGTCTTTTGCCATGTCTCACCAAATCCCCATTCAGATTCATTTTCTACCTTCCTGTGCAGACTTCTTCAGTCAACCCCCTTGTTCCATCTGGCTTGCCATAGCAAGCCACAATTATTGTGGGTAGTCATGGGAAGCTGCAGCAGGTCATCTGTGGGCAGGAGGGAAGGAAAGGTCATGGTATTTCTTCCCCATTCCATTCATAACAACAGCAGTACTTGCATCCTCTGCAACGAAGGCTCCATCAGTTGGATCCTCCTCCAGCTGTGGTAATCCAGTAACTCTATTTGTTCTCCTTGTTCCCTTAGTGGTAGGGTGCTCTGGATACCTTCCCATTCAGAGTTTGCTTCCTTAACTCTATCTACGTATGTGAACATAATGCCTTCACTAAGGTCTCTTCCTTGGAATTATATGAGACAAATTCTGTTTCACATCATGATTCTAACTCATAAATCCTAAAGGCAATGGGGAGATGTGAAGGGTTTTTAATGAGGACATCACATGTTCAGATTTGTACTTCAGATCGATCATCTGAGGCAGGCACAGTGGTGCACACCTATAACCTCAGCTACTTGGTAGAATGAAGTAGGAAGATAGCAAGTTCCAGGTCATCCTGGGCAACTTACCAAGACTTGTCTCAAAGTTAAAAAAAGAAAAACTGGGGATGTAGTTCAGTGGTAGAGCACCTCTGGATTCAATCCTTATATGAGAAAAGGAAAAGAAACAAAGAAAGAGCTCATCATGTTGGAACTGGAGATCATAATTAAGTGAATAAGCCAGACTCAGATTTAGTGTCGTGTATTATCCTCAATGTGGAATCCAGGGGGAAAAGAAGAAGATGACATGAAAGTAGGAAGGAGACTATTAGAAAAGACGAAGGGGAGCCGGTTGGGGGGAGGAAAGTAAGAGAGGGTAATAGGGAGATGGGTATGATCAGAGTGTGTTATGTGCATGTATATATATACCACAACGAAACCCATTATCCTGTATTATTAAAAGGCACTAAAAATAAATAAAAACAAAGCTTATTATGTCCAAATTGTGGAGAATAGATTGAGGAGGAAAAAACAGGAAGACTATAACCACTTAGGAGGTTATTTCAGTAGTACTGGCAAGCAATTATGTGGACAATGGAAATTAAAAGAAGTAGATAGATTCAAGAGACATTAAGGAAGCAGAATTAATAAGACTTGACAATTGATTGGACACATAAAAATAAAATGTAGCAATCAGAACCAGATGGCCAGCACAAGGAAGAGAGAAGAGGGAATCACAGAAAAAAATTATGGTGATCAATGTGCATTTCCAATATGACTTAAGGAACAAGGCCCTCAGATTGTCAATCTATTCCCATTCCTCCACATTACAGAGATATTCACATTAGCAATCACAGATTGGGAACCTCTGAATCATGCTACTAACTCCTAAATCTGATACCAGGATTGCAAAACAACCTTATGAACAATCATAAGCTTCTTACATGGATCTAATAATGGGGAAAGAAATATTCAGGTCAGAGGCTCCCTAATCTTCGGGGCAATACTTCATTACAGATTAACAAATCGCTATTCTGGTTTACATAAAACCCCACCATGAGTTTGATTCCTGAAATGTGACCTCCAGGCTCCAGTCTACTCTGAGATCCTGGAAGGTTTCTAGATATGTGCAAAAAAAAAAAAGACTGGACAAGTTGGCACAGCCCTGTAATCCCAGCAGTTTGGGAGGCTGAAGCAGGAGGATCATAAGTTCAAAGCCAGCTTCAGCAAAAGCAAGGCACTAAGTAATTCAATGAGACCCTGTCTCTAAATCAAACACAAAAAATAGGACTGGGGATGTGGCTCAGGAGTCAAGTGCAATTCCTGGTACCCCCTAAAAAAGGGACACAAATTATTTTCCATTCCAGAACCTCTATGTGCATCTGCTGTTCCTTCCTCCTTAAAGTACGCTTTTTTGTTTGTTCATTTTGTTATTTGTTTGCTTTGCTTTTTGTACTGGGAATTGAATGCAGGAGCACTCTACCACCGAGCTACAATTCCATTTCCTTTTCTATTTTTGAGACAGGGTCTGGCTAAATTGCTGAGGCTGACTTCAAATTTGTGATCCTCCTGCCTCAGCCTCCAATCTCTGGGAGATTATAGGCATGTACCACTGTGACAGCTGAAGTATACCTTCTTCTACATTCTTTTCTGTTTGGCTAACTCTAATTTGTCCTTTATGACACAACTTCAAGATTACTTCTCCATAAGGCCTTCTTTCAGCCCTGTATACCTGTCCTAATTATGTGGAACAACATGAAGTCAGGAAATTTATTCACTTTTGCATTCCCAGCACTTGGTTCAATGCCTGGCCCACAACTTATCTCCCTTATTGGGTTGAAATTAAATTGAGATCACATATATATCTGATTCATTTTTATATTTTTCAAGAATGCCTAGAACAATACCTTGCATATACAAAATGAATAAATATTTGCTAAGCATATAAATAACAAAAGGTAATGTGTGTCCTTTCTTCTCTTCAAGGAATATATAATAAATAATCATACCAGAGTCAAACAAATCCAAGTAACATACCAGGAAACAAAAATATGAAAGTGTGCCAAGAGGTTTTATAGAATAAGTACTTATAGAATTTTGAAAAACACAAGTGCCATAGGATGTTATTCTGAACTGGATCTGCCAATATCAATGCTCAGGATGCCAGTCCTGAAGCCAAATACCAACATTTATTTCCCAAACACTGATTTAAACAAATATTTTTCAATTACCATAGCTTTCAAATCTAATTTTGACATGTACACTAAATGCAGCAAATAATATGGAAATTCTAGGATTCTGACCTCACTAGGGAGATCAGAAAACACCGGCTGCGCAACCGCAAGAGATAACTTTCCTTGATCCTAGGCTGCCATCTGCAGAACCATCTTTGGATTCGTTCATTATTTCTACTAGCTGCATGTGCTTTAAAACTGAAAACAGCTTCAAAATAGTCTTTAAGTCTGGAAACTAGTTAAAAATAGACTACGTCCTGTGTCTTTATAGGAAAGCACTGGCAGCATCTCTTTGATACTTTTTGTAGACCCTATATATTATTTTAATTTCTATTATGGAAAACTTAAAAAAACAAACACAAAATTAGAGATGAGTAAATGGATTTGATGTACCTTTTACCCAGCTTTTGATAATTATCAAGTATGAAAGGAGAACACAGACACAAAAGCAATAAGAGAAGAATTTTGATTTTTGCTATTTTGCAAGGCAGACCACATATCAGAACAACTGAGCTCTCCAAATGAGAACACAACAGGTATTTAGAGAAAAACATGAGAAGTTACCAAGAGTACACCCACTTTGTTCCTCATATGATTGTCATATTTGTGAAGATTGTCACGTATCTATAGACATCGAGTTAAATCAGAAGTAAATTGTCTTAGGCTGTAAGCAGCTTAAAAGAAGGGTTTGGGTCTTCATTTAGAGACTAGCATTAGGCAGGATATTTCTACCTTTTTTAACATTTTAAGACTGCCAGGTATTTGTGGTGTTTTCAGTTTTTTTTTTAATTTTGTTTTGTTTGGGTCACTGTAGTATACAGTGTGCTAAGTCAAAACAGCAGCAGAGAAAGGAATCATTCCTGCTTTCTTAGCCCCTCCTTCTTTCCAGTTCCTGCCCATTAAGTGTGGATTTGACCCGACACAGGTTTGTTCAGAAATTGTCTTGACTCATATTATTAACTTGGTTTTTTCTATTTGGCCAATTTCATTTATATAGGTGCCCCAAGAGGTGTTGATTAATATTTGAAGATTGCCTTAATGCATGGTTTAACAAATTAAAGCCATGTAATATTAAGGCTTGGCAGCCTAACTTCTTCTAGAAGCTTCAGAAAGTCCCTAATCATGCTTTGGTAACGTTGGTGTTACAGATGCATTTGAATGGCTGTTATCAACTAGCTTGTCTTTTTTCTTTTTTCTTTTTCTTTTTTTCCTTTTGGTACCAAGGATTGAACTAAGGGGTACTTGACCACTGAGCCACATCCCCAGCCCTATTTTGTGTTTTATGTAGAGACAGGGTCTCACTGAGTTGCTTAGCACCTCGCCATTGCTGAGGCTGGCTTTGAACTCGTGATTCTCCTGTCTCAGCCTCCCTAAGTGCTGGGATTACAGGTGTGCGCCACTGCGCCCAGCTAACTAGCTTGTCTTTTCTAAGGTGAGGGATAAGAGGCATCCAGTTTGCCTCTACTAAGCTTCTCTTCAGTAACTAATAACTAGACCCGTCTTCCTTCTAAGATTCCTAAGTCTGTCAATGTGCCTGCTCTGTCAGGAAGTGGCACTTTTGCTGATTTTAAGTAAAGCTGGCATTCCTGGCTGCATTCCTGATCTATTTGCCTAATTGTTTAAGCAACTGTAAAGAAAAAGAAGAAACTACCAATTGATGACAAGGCTTAATGGCTATGTCAATTTACTATAATAACTAACAGTATCTATAAGAAGAAAAGTAAGACATAATGCATAAGAGAATTTGCAAAATAATACAAACAATGAGGACATTGACAACAGTTCTTCACAACACAGAGAATACAGTGTACCAAATGATTTCCATCATCCCTCTTTGACAAAATGAGAAAAATCTTTGGTTTTGTCTAAGAGCTATCTGAGAAATCTCAAAGATAATATCATTATAAAAGACACCTTAGCAGTTTTATTATTAGGAACATGGGTCCTGAATTTGGAAAAGTCCCTATTGTCTGAGGAGACAAGATGGGAACATAAGTCATAAGTGCCTAACTACAAGAAATTATTGTAGTCCTGTTTATAGTGAAAATATTCACTAGCAAATAACAATTAGGAACTGTAGCCTTTTCAGAAGTAGACTTCTGCTAAAAATTGTTTAAGTGGATCTGTTAGTTAGTGTTGCCTTACTGTGACAAAATACCTGGGAAATCAACTTATAAAGAGGAAAAGTCTACTTTGGATCCCAGTTTTGAAAGCTCCAGTCCATGATCTATTGACTCTGTTGCTTTTGGGTCTGTGTTGAGCTGTACATTATGGTGGGATCACATAGCAGAGGAAGCTGTTCACCTGTAGCATCTGGTAAGTGAAGAGAAACAGGAAGGGCCAGGGTCCCAATATCCCTGTTAAGAGCACACTGCCAATAATCTAACTTCCTTCCACTAGACCCCACCTCCTAAAGGTTCCTCCACCACCTAACAATGTCTTGAACTAGGTACCAAGCCTTTAACATATGAGCCTTTGGAAGACATTCAAGATTCAAATTATAGGGCTGGAGCTATAGCTCAGTGGTAGAGTGCTTGCCTCACACATGTAAGGTACCAGGTTTGATCCTTGGCACCACATAAAAATAAATAAATAAAGATATTGTGTCCATCTACAACTAAAAGAAAAATTTTTTTTAAAGATTCAAATTATAAAGTCAGATGTGGTCATGCATGCCTAAAATCCCAGCTACTCAGAAGTCTGAGGCAGGAGGATCACAAGTTCAAAGTCAGCCTGAAATACTCAGCAAGACTCTATCTCAAAATAAAATAAAAAAGATCTGGAGCCACAGCTCATAGGTAGAGTGCATGCCTAGCATGTACACAGCCTTGGTGTAATACCCAGTAAAATAAAAAAGAAAGAAAAAAATAAGAAAAGAAATCCAAACCACAGCCATGTATGACCAAAAAAAATCACAAAATAAATATTATCAGGCTTAAAATAAGTATATTTTAGTGGCATCTGTAATCTCGGCTAGCTGGGCACAGAATAACTTTTATTTCTTGTTAAGAGCAGGTTATCTATGCAAAGCAATGTTCTTCTGAAATTTTTATCTTTCTCTTTTTCGACACTTATAAACTTCCTTTGCTTAATAAATTTAATATTCCATTGTATGCATATATTTAGATATGTGCTCAAATGGCATATGTGATTCTTTTTATTTTAATTTTAAAATTAAAAAAATTAAATTTTGATTTTACCAGACTATTACAGGATAATATTTATCCACATTAAATTTAACATCTTAGTAAAACTCTAACATTTCTCATAAAAAATAAAGACAAAACACTTCTCATTACTTTATTTACACACATTTATCTCTTTATAACACCTGTATAGCCTAAACTACTATGCATGTTTGTTCCAACTTTCAACCAAAGTAGCCACCATCTGCTTTCTCAAAGGCCTAGAGAAAACTGGGAGGTAACTGAGAATGGTCTATTGTACAGAAGCACTTTAGCAGGAAAACAAAGTCCACTGAAGTTCACATGTACCCCAGAAGCTATTTTACATTTTTTTGAAGTTCCAGCTCCGAACATGTGAATTAATACACAACCTAATTTTTTTGCTTTCTTACAACATATGGTCAGTTTTATTTCATCCAAAACCCCATCCACTACAACTTCACCCCTCAAGTTATTTTGAAGGAAATTCCAAGACATTGTCATTTCATTTGTAAATATTTTGATAAGTCTCTTTAAAAGATAAAGACTATTTATTATGCTCTTTAAACATGACCATAATATAATTCACAATGCAAAAATTAACAATAATTACTTAACATCATCAAATATCCAGGGTTCACATTTCCCCAGTTCTTTTGTGAACATTTTCAGGTTTATTTGCATTGGGATCCAAATAAGTTATGTGGCAACTAAGCAATATGTCTTTTTGAGCTTAACTTATAATTTTCCCTTAAATCCCATTTTTTCCCCTTGCAGTTTTTTTGTTGTTGTTGTTGTTAAAAAATATCAAGTTGATCAGCCTGGTGTTTCCCATAAGCAAAACTTGCTGTAGTGTCATTAAATGACACTAGGATAGATTCTCTATCCCGTGTGTTTTCTGTAAATCATTAGTTGGGATCTAAAGGCATAATCAGATTCAGGTTCAAGGCCTTTGTTCATTTCTTTTGCCAAGATGTGTAGCAAAAAGTATTTAATCATGCTCAAAAAGAGGTCTGGTCTTTGACCTCAGTTCTGGGAGGTAACCTCTAAACTCTTGGAATATCATGCTTTTTAGGAGTGGTTTGTGTGTTTACCAGACTTGGGTCAAGCTGGATTGCATAACAACATGATACAGTGTGGGAACTTCATGTCACACACAATCCTGACTTCTATAGGGCCAGAGACTGAGAAGTCATATGGGCAGTCAGCCAAATAAAATCTCAGGACAGGAAAGCTCAAGTGAGTTTTCTTGCTTGGCAATAATATATATATAGTTACACATCAAATTCCAGAAAAGTAATGGTATCTACAACTCCACAGAGAGAGCACAACTGAACATCCATACTTGAAACTTTTCTGGATTCTGCCCTACGTACTTTTTTCCTTGACTACTTTTTTTTTTTTAACTGCCCCCTAGACTTCCCACAAGACCACTATGTCATGATAGTGTCCATCAGGTGGTACATGATATCTGGCTATTTCCTTTTCAGCTGTTATCAGCCCCTGATGATCATTGCTTAAGATCATTAACTCTTCAGGGACTACACAATGGTGATATTGTTTCTATCATTTCTTCTTTATTAACTTGAGCCCTGCCTTTCATTGACTGTTTGATTATCTGATATAAGTAATATAGAAGAGAGATAAAAAAGTACTTAATTCCTTTATTTATCAATTTTCAAAATTAAAAATTAGTTTCTTATATCTTCTAAGCAAGTTTTTTCCTTCATGTTATGAATTTAAGCACCAGTCCATTGAATTATCATTATTGCTATTCATCTTTGACCATATTTAGCCATTAAGAGTTTATCTAGAGTTCCGCTCCAGAGTTCCCGTGCACCGGCAGGAGCTGCAGAGGGCCCAGATCTGCCCTCAGGAAACTCCACGGGTGTCCAGCCAACGGGAGACCAGGGACTGCTAGCCGCTAGCCACTGGGGAGCCTAAACTCAGGGTAAGAGTCCTCGCAGAGACCCTATTGCTAGGCAGCCCCACCCAAGGGTGGCCTGGGCCCGCCCCAGTTCCTCTCCAGAGTTCCTGTGGACCAGCAGGAGCCGCAGAGGGCCCTGATCAGCCCTCAGGAACCTCCACGGTTGCCCAGCCAAAGGGAGACCAGGCACTGCTACCTCTAGCCACTGGGGAGCCCAAATTCAGGGCAAGAGTCACTCCAGACACAGCAGCGCGAGCCAGCCCCACCCAAGGGCAGCCTGGGTCCACCCCAGTTCTGCTCCAGAGTTCCTGTGGACCGCAGGAGCCGCAGAGGACCCAGATCCGCCCTCAGGAAACTCCACAGGTGTCCAGCCAACGGGAGAACAGGGGTTGCTAGCCGCTAGCCACAGAGGAATACCCAGGGTGACAGTGGCCTGCAGAGATCCCTACGTGAAGAGGCCTCACCCAAGTGCGCTCTGGGCCCGCCTCAGTTCTGCTACAGAGTTCCTGTGGTCAGGCAAGACAGGAGACCCAAAGCTGCCCTTAGGGAATGCCAGGGGTGCCCAGTTGAAGGCAGACCAGAGCCTGCTAGCCTCCAGCCCCAGGGGAGCTCACACTCACTGTAAGGGTCACACACAGACTCTCCTGCTTGTGACCCTGCCTAAGTGAGACCTGGGCCCGCCTCCAGTTCCGCTCCAGAGTTCCTGTTCACCAGCAGGAGTGCAAGAGAGGGGCAAAATAGCCCTCAGGGGCTGCCTCAGGAGCCCAGCCAAGGCCACTCCCACTGCCCTCTAGAGGTACATCCACTACCTCCGCCACCAACTTTAGTGGCAGTAGTGCCCATCTGGGGACACTGGGGGAACAGAAGTAGCTCCAAGGGGAGACACAGGTAATCTGGAGTGTCAATACAAGATTATAGGATAGAAGCCGCAATACCTCAGATTGGTATTTCAAGAAAGGAAGATACACAATCAACATGAAAAAACAAGGGAAGAAAGTGCCCCAAATAAATCTGGATACCACTGTAACAGAATCCATTGATAGCACAGTTGTTGAAATGTCAGAGAAAGAATTCAGAATGTACATAATTAAAATGATCAGCGAACTAAAGAATGACATAAGTAAGCAATTATAGGCAAAAATTGATCAATCCAACAAAGAAATAGGAGAGCAAATAAAGGCAACCATTGATCATTCTAACAAAGAGATAAGAGAGCAATTACAAGTAGCAAAAGATTACTTTAAGAAAGAGCTAGAGATTGTGAAAAAAAATACCAATCAGAAATACTTGAAATGAAGGAAACAATAAACCAAATATAAAACTCAATAGAAAGCATCACCAGTAGACTAGATCACCTGGAAGACAGAACCTTGGATAATAAAGACAAGATATACAATCTTTTTTTTAAATTAATTTATTTAAATGCATTTCAAGTCATAGTACATATATAGAGCTCAATTTTTCCATTTCTCTGGTTGCAAACCAGATAGAATCACACCATTTGTGTCTTCATACATGCACCAAGGGTAGTGATGACGATCTCAATCAACCATCTTTATTATACCCATTCCCCTTTCCCTCCCCCCACCTCCCCTGCCCCATCCAGAGTTCCTCCATTTCTCCTATGTTCCCCATTCCCACCCCCCTTATGTATCAGCATCCACTAATCAGAGAGAACATTCGGCATTTGGTTTTTTGGGATTGGCTTACTTCACTTAGCATAATGTTCTCCAATTCTATCCATTTACCTGCAAATGCCATAATTTTATTCTCTTTTATTGCTGAATAATATTCCATTGTGTATATGTACCACAGTTTCTTTATCCATTCGTCTACTGAAGGGCATCTGGGTTGCTTCCACAGTTTTGAAATTGTGAATTGTGCTGCTATAAACATTGAAGCGGCTGCTTTACTGTAGTGTGCTGTTTTTAAGTCTTTAGGGTATAAGCCAAGGAGTGGGATAGCTGGATCAAATGGTGGTTCCATTCCAAGTTTTTTAAGAAATCTCCATACTGCTTTCCAGATTGGTTGCACCAGTTTGCAATCCCACCAGCAATGTTTGAGTGTACCTTTTTCACCACATCCTCGCCAGCACTTATTGTTGCTGGTATTTTGGATAGCTGCCATTCTGACTGGGGTGAGATGAAATCTGAGAGTAGTTTTGATTTGCATTTCTCTAATGGCTAGAGACGTTGAACATTTCTTCATATATATGTTTATTATTGTATATCTTCTTCTGAGAGGTTTCTATTCAGCTCCTTATCCCATTTATTGATTGGGTTGTTTGTTTTTTTGGTGTTAAGTTTTTTGAGCTCTTTATATATCTTGGAGATCAATGGTCTATCTGATGTGCATGTGGCAAAAATTTGCTCCCAGAATGTAGGCTCTCTGTTCACCTCATTGATAGTTTCTTTTGCTGAGAAGAAGCTTTTTAGTTTAAGTCCATCCCATTTTTTGATTCTTGCTTTTATTTCTTGTGCTTTTGGAGTCTTACTAAGGAATTAGGGGCCTAATCCAACGTGATGAAGATTTGGACCTACTTTCTCCTCAATTAGATGCAGGGTCTCTGGTCTAATTCCTAGGTCTTTGATCCACTTTGAGTTGAGTTTTGTGCATGGTGAGAGATAGGGGTTTAGTTTCATTTTGCTACAAATGGATTTCCAGTTTTCCCAGCACCACTTTTGAAAAGGCTATCTTTTCTCCAATGTATGTTTTTGGCACCTTTGTCTAGTATGAGATAGCTGTATTTCTGTGCATTACTCTCTGTGTCTTCTATTCTGTACCATTGGTCTACATGTCTATTTTGGTGCCAGTACCATGCCGTTTTTTTTTACTATTGCTTTGTAGTAAAGTTTAAGGTCTGGTATTGTGATGCCTCCTGCTTCACTCTTCTTGTTCAGGATAGCTTTGGCTATTCTGGGTATCATATTTTTCCAAATGAATTTCATAATTGCCTTTTCTATTTCTATAAGAAAGGCCTTTGGGATTTTAATTGGGATTGCATTGAATCTGTATAGTGCTTTGGGTAGTATGGCCATTTGAATAATATTGATTCTGCCTATCCAGGAACATGAGAGGTCTTTCCATCTTCTAATATCTTCTTCAATTTCTTTCTTTAGTGTCTTGTAATTTTCATTGTAGAGGTCTTTCACTACTCTTGTTAGATTGATTCCCAAGTATTTTATTGTTTTGGAGGCTATTGTGAATGGAGTGGTTTTTCTGAATTCTCTTTCAAAGGACTCATTGCTGATGTATAGAAATGCATTTGATTTATGGATATTTATTTTATATCCTGCTACTTTGCTGAATTCATTTATCAGTTCTAGAATTTTTCTGGTGGAACTTTTTGGATCCTCTAAGTATATAGAATCATGTCGTCTGCAAATAATGATAGTTTGAGTTCTTCTTTTCCTATTCGTGTCCCTTTAATTTCCTTCATTTGTCTGATTGCTCTGGCTAGAGTTTTAAGGACTATATTGAATAAGAGTGGTGAGAGAGAGCATCCCTGTCTTGTTTCAGTTTTTAGAGGGAATGCTTCCGATTTTTCTCCATTTATGATGATGTTGGCCTTGGGCTTAGCATTATATTGCTTTAACAATGTTGAGGTATGTTCCTACTAGCCCTAGTTTCTCTAGTGTTTTGAACATGAACAGGTGCTGTATTTTGTCAAATGCTTTCTCTGCATCAATTGATAGAATCATGTGATTCTTATCTTTAAGTCTATTGATGTGATGGATTATGTGTATTGATTTCTGAATGTTGAACCAACCTTGCATTCCTGGAATGAACCCCACTTGATCATGTTGCACTATTTTTTAAATATTCTTTTGTATGCAATTTGCCAAAATTTTATTAAGAATTTTTGCATCTATATTCATTAGGGATATTGGTCTGAAATTTTCCTTCTTTGACGTATCTCTGTCTGGTTTTGGAATCAAGGTGATACTAGCCTCATAGAATGAGTTTGGAAGGGTTCCCTCCTTTTCTATTTCATGGAATAATTTGAGGAGTATTGGAGTTAGTTCTTCTATGTAGGTCTTGTAGAACTCGGCTGAGAATCCATCTGGTCCAGGGCTTTTCTTGGTTGGAAGGCTCTTGATGGCATCTTCTATTTCCTTGCATGTAATTGATCTGTTTAAGTCATGTATGTCCTCCTCGTTCAGACTGGGTAGGTCATATGTGTCTAGGAATTTGTCGGTGTCTTCAGGGTTTTCTATTTTACTGGAATATAAGTTTTCAAAATAGTTTCTGATTATCCTCTGTATTTCAGCAGGGTCTGTTGTGATATTTCCTTTTTCATCACAAATTTTGGTAATTTGGGTTTTCTCTCTCCTTCTTTTTGTTAGGGTGGCTAAGAGTTTGTCAATTTTGTTTATTTTTTCAAAGAACCAGCTTTTTGTTTTATCAATTTTTTGAATTGTTTCTTCTGTTTCAATTTTATTGATTTCAGCTCTGATTCTAATTATTTCCTGTATTCTACTTCTTTTGGTGTTACTTTGTTCTTCTTTTTCTAGGTCTTTGAATTGTAGTGTCAAGCCATTGATTTGTTGACTTTTATATCTTTGAATATGAGCTTAATTCAATGAACTTTCGTCTTAGCACTGCCTTCATAGTGTCCCAGAGATTTTGGTATGTTGTATCAGAGTTCTCATTTACCTCCAAGAATTTTTTATCTCTTCCCTGATGTCTTCTGTTACCCATGCATTGTTCAATAGCAAATTATTGAGTCTCCAGGTGTTGTAGTGGCTTCTTTTTTTTAAATTGTCATCAATTTCTAGTTTCAGCCCATTATGGTCAGATAGAATGCAGGGTAGTATCTCTATTTTTTTGTATTTACTAAGTCTTACTTTGTGGCATAGCATATGATCTGTTTTGGAGAAGGATCCATATGCTGATGAGAAAAACGTGTATTTGCTTGTTGAAGAATGGAATATTCTATATATATCCATTAAGTCTAGACCACTGATTGTTCTATTAAGTCTTGTAGATTCCTTGTTTAGTTTTTGTTTGGAAGATCTGTCCAGTGGTGAGAGTTGTGTTAAAGTCACTCAATACTATTGTGTTGGGATCTATTTGGTTCTTGAATTTGAGAAGGGTTTGTTTGACAAACATGGCTGCCCCATTGTTTGGGGCTTAGATATTTAAG
The DNA here is from genome assembly GCA_004024805.1 of Geosciurus inauris. Lineage (NCBI taxonomy): Eukaryota > Metazoa > Chordata > Mammalia > Rodentia > Sciuridae > Geosciurus > Geosciurus inauris. The sequence continues at coordinate 361,001 of PVHX01000234.1, forward strand.
ATTGTTATGTCTTGTTGATGTATGATTCCCTTAAGCAGTATGAAATGACCTTCTTTATCCCTTTTCATTAACTTTGGTTTGAAGTCTACTTTATCCAAAATGAGGATGGAAACTCCTGCTTGTTTACGCAGTCCATGTGAGTAATAAATTTTTTTCCATCCTTTCACCTTCAATCTGTTAGTATCTCTTCCTATGAGATGAGTCTCTTGGAGGCAGCATATTGTTGGGTCTTTTTATTTTAATCCAATCTGCCAGTCTGTGTCTTTTAATTGCTGAGTTTAGGCCATTGACATTCAATGTTATTATGGAGACATGGTTTGTATTTCCAGACATTTTGGTTTATTCTTAGTTTTTAACTTGACTGGGTTTCTCCTTTGATTGGCCCTTAGTGTAGCTCTTCCCTCTGCAGGTTTTCATTGTTGTTTTTCATTTCCTCCTCATGGAATATTTTACCAGGAATATTCTGTAGTGCCAGCTTTCTTGCTATGAATTCTTTTAATTTTTGTTTATCTTGGAAGGTTTTTATTTCATCATCAAACCTAAAACTTAATTTTGCTGGATATAAGATTCTTGGCTGGCATCCGCTATCTTTTAGCGCTTGGTATATGCTTTGCCATGATCTTCTTGCTCTCAGTGTCTGGGTTGAGAAGTCTGCAGTGATCCTAATTGGCTTCCCCCTATATGTAATCTGATTCCTTTCTCTTGTGGCTTTTAAGATTC